>JAHREE010000098.1:2987185-3127428 GCA_033628505.1 Tringa tobata
AAAATTCATCCTATGTCTAAAATAGAGGAACTATGAACAGAATTTTTCAATCATCCCAAGGAAACAGTGATTTATGTTAGAGATAAAGCCAAATAATACTGAGTGGGTTTTTTTCTCCATCTTTCTCTCCATATGTGCTTATGTATGTATAAAGACATGCATACATAGTTTGTATGTATGCAATGTATTCACATCCAAAACACCTATTCTGGGGCACTGCGTGGGTGTTCTCTGGCTTCCTGTGAAGTTCCAAAGGCTTTGGGACGTGTTCAACAGAAACTACTCTTTACCCAGAAAAATTCAGCTGCTATCACTCATGTACTTGAGAGCAGCGCAGCCTTTTAGTAGCAATGTTAAATGCAATACAGACAGCTACATCGTAATTGCTTCTGTTATGAGAGAGAGCATTATTTCATCTAGAAGCTTTTGGCTTATGGCTACACTCACACTTAATCATCCTTTTACCTCCGTGATATGTTACAGCAGGCAGAAGTATTCAGACACCAGGTATCTCAAGCAAAGGTTGCGTGTATTTGGCACCATCCAATGGCACACATACCTTGAGGCTTTTTCATTTCAGCTGTAAATGGCATGGCAAGAAAAATTCAGCTACATTCCTTCCTTTAATGGGAATGGTATTTCACCATGCTGTGGTTCCTCCTCTCATGTTGCTTCACATGTACTGTAAAATGCAATAGATTCTAAAGGATTTTTAGGATTTGTCTTCTGAAAATGTCTTTTCGAAGCTGTGGAATCAGCCATGCTCAAAATGACAAGCACCTTCAACAGCATGGAAAGCACTAGAAGCTAAAATTTCTGACCCCAGAAAATGCTGACCTCCTGCATCTGTCCATTTTGACTGACAAATAAGTGGTCAGTTTGGATAAAGCCCAAAGATCTGAATGAATAAGTGTATTGGCAGGAACATCGATGGAAACTGGTTTTATTTAAGAAAGCATTAAAAAAACATTTGCCAAGAGGGAATTTTAAATATATTGTCCTCAAATGCATGCACTAGGAAATCTGGATTATGTTCAACCAAATAATGAACAGATACAAACTGTATCACTTATGACCTGACAGAGCAATGAAATTTTGTTTCCACAGTACTCTTTATAGTTATAAAGTGATCTATAACACAAAAATTATCCACATGAATAAATCTGAGAAATCAGCAAACTAATCCTAAGAATGGAAAAAAAAAAAAAAAAGCTGTAAAATATACAGATACCTTACTCATTATTAGAGGTTATTCAGGCTCCAAAGATTTTTTTTTTTGCTCTGGATAGTACAAATATTACTTCAGATAAATGAATTTTTTGCTTAGTATTTGGTGGAGAGATATTAAAGAGCTTGCAGGTCTGCAAAGATCTTTCATTGGTGAAGTCATGATAACTGATCTCCCTTGGGTAGCAAAATTAATTCCTGAATTAACAAACCACATAGTCAGTGAAGGCTGAAACGTAACTGTGCTGTCTCTAACATGGCCAGCCAGATTTGTTACTGACAGTCAACTCAAATATTCAGTGAAAAATGTACCCTGTTTTCATTTGGCAAATGAATTGAGCTTGAGACATGACAAACAAGCTTCTTAAATTAACATGTTTGCCACAGTTTCCCGTCAGTAATTCTCATATGGCTGAACAGAAGGCAGGACAATTGGCTCAACCAGTGACACAAGAAGCTGATTTATGCATTGAGCAGAGAGGGAGAGACCCGTTTCACACCTACTGCTACAGAGCTCTCCGGGCTATCAGACTGCAATACACAGCAGCAGGCTGTGCAGGAGGCAATTTCTAGTGTCAAACCTACACACCTTCTGGGCCCCGTGTATTTTAGAGCTCTGTCGAGAGAGTCTGGGAATGAACAGCTGTGATTTTTCATCCAGGTAGGGAGATGGAGAAATTAGCCTGGATGGGATGTTCTCACTTTTCATAAACCTGATGGATCTCCCGGTCAGAGAAGGAAGCCCTGCCAAAACCTCACAGCTCCAAAATGGTTCTGGCAGTGATTTGTGAGGGATTAGGGCAAAATTGAGAAAGGTCATCACTCAGTCACCTGGGTCAGCAGCCAGCTCCATCTTCAGCTAATTTTGCTTTGGCCTCTGGGCTGCTCATCCTCAAGGCGTTATTGTAAGTCTGAGCATTGCTCCAGGTGAAGGCCTGGGAGCAAGTGAACTTAGGCTCCAAAATGCAAAAGGTGCAGAAATGGTCCTTTGTGCCTCAGAGACCTCTTGTTCCTTTTTCTTCCTTTCTTTGTTCCCACTGGCTCTGACGCTGTTTTGCCTTCTTGTGATGGACAGAAAGAATTGACAATTTTACCCCCAGCTCTTCTCTTCTGCATAAAAGCAATGCTGGGGCAGCCCAAAAGCCATGACTTCATTTATTTTGTTTTTCCAGTCCTTTTGTGCATTATCTGTAGATTCCAGCATCCACAGAGTGATGGTATCCTCAGCAAGGGGTTCTGCAGCGCATCACTGAACTGTTCCACACCTGCCGGCTTCCCTCCAATATTCAGCTTCTCTTCCCATGTCTTCTTAGTGGATCATCCCCAACAAAGAGCTGCAGTTCACCTCATTGTGGCTACAGTCATCATTCAAGCAGTGGTCAGTGGTGGGGTACAGCAAAGGGTGCTCTAATTAACAAAGACAAACAAGGACTATGTTGCAGTGTGATGAGCAAGGCCAAGTTAGATCCAAGTAAACAACCAACCAATTTTTGGCCAAAATCCTTATGTAGACTGCCAAGAACTGTGGAGCATTGAAAGTTTGCTGCCACTCTCTCTGCATGAAGAACATTGGTTTTGACCTGCCTTTTCCAATATAAACATAATTCTATGTATGTGTCATAAAAACACACACACAAAAAGAACTGCTTCACTGCCCGTTCGTCCCTTGCTGGGAAGGAACAAATAGAACAAACAAATGGCATATGTTAGTCACATTGCTTCACGCACTGCTGGAATGATTTCAGATACTCTGGTGCCTTCAATTAGGATCTCTGTAGAGTTAAATATAAATGATTTTTTGGGCAGTACTGTGACATCGGAAATTAAATACGAAATACATGAAGCCAGGCAAATGTGACATCCATTTGAATAAGCACATACTGACCTGCATGAAATATATGTGTTTTGTGGAACTCTTTTATCTGGCTAAATTGCAGATGGCTGGCTGAGGTACGCCTTCATTTTTGGTAGTGATGCTATTCATATTATTTGAGTACCCATAATTGTGAAGTGGCTTTTTTAGAGATAGTGTACATCCTCATCTCATACAAATGGCACACATAATATTATTAAGTGGCATCACTGAAATTGGGCAGACTGCTGACAGCTGACAAGATTGAATGGAAGTGTCTCAGACTGGTCAAAATCTGCAGACAGCTTTGTGAGAAAAAAAAGTTCCTAACTTCAAAGTTCTTTTCCTTTTGAAGGATTTGTACCTGTTTCACTTATAAGATTAATTTTTCATTATTCTTGCTCTCAATATTTTTCCTGAACACTTTATGTAATGTTTAAAGGGCACTTTCCAACAATTTCATTTAAAAGATCACTTTTTGTTTGTTTCTTGCCAGATGTCACTGTGTCCTTCTGACTAAAAGAAAAGTTCCACCCTTTCACTTCAAAACTCTCCAATAGGCATTGCAACTTCTTGAAAATCTCTCATCCGTTTCAAGGGGATTAGGACCAGGACCAGCATTTTTACAGTCAATTTCCTCAATATGCCCGAGTTAAACACTTGTAATCCTTTCTCAAACCAGGAGGTGGCAAGCACTCTTAAAGTTTGAGCTGTATTGAAGCAAGACAGGCTCCCTTCCTATAAAATCTCAACCACCATTGTCCTCTGCTCAAACACTCAGCCTTGGGTTTCCCAGCCAGAGATTTGTGTTTAACATTGTCCAGTAAATCACAGCAAGACAGGACTAAAAAGGGAATCATGGAAGAGATTTAAGCATATCTTCTGTTGTAATTTAAGCAAAGAACACTCTGAGACTAAAGTACAAAATAATTGCGTAGAAAATAAAACTGACCGGAAAAAATTAAATGTCTGCCCCTCAGCATCTCTGGCAAAGGGAGGGCTCCTAAGAGATTGGGCTGGCTGCCAAGCATGGCCCCAGAGCACCTGGAGCTACACCTGTCCCACAGCCCATTACTTACATGAAGTTTAATCTACAAAATATTAAATAATGCTTTGTGTGGATTTTCCCAGAAGGAAACTAGCCCTAAACCTTATTTACTGTTTTTTCAGCAAAAGCTGCACGCTTTTTCTGCTAATCTGTCAGTCTTAGAAAATGGAGTAATTTGTGTGTGCAAACCACAAGAGTAGAAAGCTAATGTGTTCTGGGGTGCCGAGTTGGAGACGTTGGTAGGAAATTGCCTCCCCAGCAGTTTCTTCTCAAGCATTTTAGTTAAATTTCAGTCTGTAACTTAGCTGGGGGGAAGAGGTCTCCCAGGATGTACTGTGTCCAAATGGTGAATTAATACATCTGGATAAATCTGTTATACAATTAAACCAATATACCCTCCCTTTTAGTATTGTTTACGTCATGACTTAATTTTAGCTCTTGGCCTAAAGACTTCATGTGAGTCGGATTATTTCTCTGACAGCCTACTCTTTTAATATAATGTTTAATTAATTGGTGGAAAAGAAAGTTTTCAAATCAAGGACATAATTTCTGAGCTTCTTTTTCAAATCCTGAAGGCCTCTAAACATGGGGAGGTCTTCAGGTGCCCGTGAGAGTTGACAGGGCCTGATGACTTGAAAGCAGTGATGATACAATCCTCTCTGACATTAATCCTGGGCTGGGAGCGAGAGACGGCTCCTGCCATTGCTGGTGTCCTTAATTACATATTGTCACAGAGCTGGTGGCTGCCACGCTGAGAAACTGTATTCATCTGTACCACCCCATGCCAGGTACTTGCTGGAAAGGTGATTTCTGCCCCTTCCATTTTGACATGAAAGCATGAGAAAAGAAAGGATGAAAGGACACAGCAGAAACCTGGGAGGACAATACCTCTGTCCTTATAGCAGGCCACGGCCTTGGTTTTCCCTTTCTCTTGACCCTGTTAAATATTGGGGAAAGAGAGTTGTTCAGGCTTTTTGAAAGGTATTACAGTAAATATGCAAATTAAATCACAGTAGACGCAAATGGACTCGAGAAAGGACAGTGATCCCAAATGCCTTCAGGTCATACTCAGAGCCCACTAAACCCCAGGCAGGACTGGCCGTGTCCGTAGGGCCCAGGCATGTCCATCTTGTACCTCTAATCAGCAAACCCACACCCAGGACCAAAAACCTGCCCCATGTCACATGAAATGCCCCACAGCAAGTGGCTTCACAGCCCTGAGCACCTTCTGCTCTGAGCTCTGCCACGGGAACTGGCTTTGCCCTGGAGCGGAACGACAACAGCATGTTTTACCCCTTGTCCTCTGGTTACCTCGCCCCAAGCTGCAAGCCCAGTGGTGTTTGCACTTGTGACTCTGAGCTCAGCAGGGAAAAGCCCTGTGTTTATTCAGCCCACGGGTCAAGGGAGCTCAGAGTCCAAAGTCCTGCTACTCCCTGCAAAACGCACGCTGACCTGCTGAGCTGGTAACCAATCCACCAGCAGCAGGAGGAACGGGGTGGGATAACATCTGAGATAGTGCCAAGGGATGCAGTGCAGTCACAGAGGAAAGCTGACACACATAAAGGAAGTTTGAGGCAAATAGGTTTTAATTAGGGTATCATTCAGCCCTTTGGATGTTTGCTGAATACTAAGCCAGATTTAACAAGGCATTTCCTTGCCAACCATCACATACATTAAAGATTGCACAGAATGAAGAAAGAAATCCTAAGGGAATCCTAAGCAGAAGAGACCTAAATCAGAGTTTAAAGGGTGAACCGTATCATTTACCCTGCTTACAAATATCTACCAGGACAGCAAAGGGTTATTGCGCACTCACCCCAGCTTCTGCTAACTTCTGCCAGCTGGTTTCATTTCCCCAGTTGTAACAGGTGTCACTGGAAAACAGAAAACCCGAATGGGTGCCACCTTCTGAGCTGGACTCAAAGCAAGCACAAAGCAAGGACAAGAAACAGAGTAAAGAGCTATTTAAATTGGACCTGTAAGTGAAGGTTCCTGCAAACATGAGACTGAGACTGAAAAGTGAAATCTGCAAAGACTTCCTGCCTTTTTTAGAGAAAGATACTGCCCAATCTTTTCTCACGACACAGGTTTTTCTCTGCTCCTTCACACCTACAAAAACTGACTGATGCTCAATGCCTCATCCTTTTCTTTTGGAAGTGCTGTGATAGGCACAGTCTGCAGGTACCAGCCGAAGCACCATCTGGCCAAGCAAAGGAGACCACCTTGTCTCTCTGAAGGGAAAATAAGGCACTGGCTACTCACTAGAGGACTTGCCCACGATACGGAGGGCTCGTAGAACAAAGCAGAAGACATACACCTAATACCAGGTTTGGAGGACCTCAGAAAACCCTCCGAGATGAATAGAAATTTAACCTAAAAATAGATTTCCATGGCAAATGAAGGTGTTTGGGTGAATGTGTTATGTGGCATATTTTGGGAGTGAAGAAGGGCCAGGAAGGAACAACTGGCAGGGATATGATTACAATTTACGTCAGCTTTCTCAAACTGGAACTTTTCAGTTTTGTTTCTTTGCTTTCTAAATAGCATTTTTACTCCATTAAAAATTAAACTAGATTTTAATATTAAAATAACTGTTAAATAATGTGAAAACAGAATAGGTTCACCCAGATTAAAAATTTATATGTATTTTTTTTCTCCTTTGCTCCATTTCTCTAAATTCTTCCAGGTCAACACAAACAAAATTCCTCCCCTGACTTTTCAGTCTGTCTATTACAAGACCATTATTTATTTAGCCCTATGTTTATGCTTAAAGATGCATCTGAACCTTTTTCCAGCTGTTAGAATCACAATACAGTCTAACAATGTACTGTGACTTTTCTGTGACTGTGCACTGTGACCTTCATACTTTCAAACATCTCCTGCCTTAGACTTTCAAAGAATGAAGAATATCTGTGGTTAGTTTGCTAGGTCAAAACCAGCCCATCTCAGGACTCTTTGAAAGCTGACTATATTCTCCCTCTGACTGTTGTCTCCAATTGAAAACTGTGGACTTTCTTTTAAAATTTTCAGGAAAGGGATTGAAAAGTAAAAGAAAGGCAAGAGTAATGTAAACCTTAATGTGCATACAAATGTGTCAGGGAGTGAATGCAGGGAAAATTCACACTCCAGTTGGCCTCTCTTTCTCTATAGCCCAGGCTGAAACAGCCCCTGCAACTACTGTCTTTGGCGGCTGTTCAGTGGATTGCAGCTGAAGATGCTCATGTGAACCTGTGGGAATCAAACCTGCCAAGTTCCTCATAGCTCCACTTGGTACAGTCTCATCTTTATTTAATGCTCTTTTTTCCCCTGCTGTGGCTTGATGAAGCTCTTCTCTGTAACTGCCATTAAAATGCGCAGGCATCTTGGTAGAAGGGGAAACCTCTCCACCTCCCTGTCAACCTGGTCAGATTTGAGATTCAGACTGGAAAGAAGTTGCAAGTAGACTATCAAAAGTGGCCTGGGATCCTGATAAGAAAGGAAGGCTACAGCAGAGGAGGCAGTCACTGCTCATTGCTAGTTCCTGCCCCAAGAGAAGGCACAATTTGACCACGGTGCTGAGAAGTCAATGAGAAATATCGAGTTTCCAAAGCCCAGTGAAATCCTGAGGTGCAAGACAACAGCCTGTCTGTCAGAGAAGTTTTCAGACCAAAGAGGCCCAAAGTCATGGTCTCTCCAGACACTGGACCTGTATTTTCCCCTCACTTGCCCATTTCTGTTTGGAAAACTTGAGCAATCTCTTATTGTAATAGTAGTTTACCATCCATATAGCTGTTGAGGCAGAATCAATATTGCATCGAGTTCTCATTAACTTTTGGGTGAAATGTGCATGCTCCTGGCTCCGCTAAGAAAATGGCTGTTATTTCTCCATTCTACAGATGTCCCTATTTGTCACTACATTTGCAAGCATGACCCTGGAAGTCAGACTCCATTACAGCAACAATCACCAGTCCAGGGGGAAATTAACCAAAAAAGGATTTATTTATTTTTTCAACAGCAAACAAGCAAACAACAACAAAATGCATCTTGGCAAGGTAATTGAAAGAAACTCATCACTTTTAATGAAAGTTAAAGTGATTGTATTCTAAGCAAGTTAATTATATCACTGTATTATTGCTGTCTGACAGATTAATTTCATTTATAGTCAGTGGGGAGGTAACCCACACTAGAAGCCCATTGCGAAGCTTTTCATTGATTTTTAATGGGCTTTGGATTGGATCTTTGGCCAGTTTTGCCTTTATGCCTCTATAATGCTGAGCCATGAAAGAACAGAGAGTTTAGTTCTACTTTTTGTGCATTTTTTTCAGAAGGAAAATGATCAGCAGTGATGATATTAATACTGCAAAGTGAACAAGGTTCTGACAAGTCCAAAATACTGTTTTAATAGCATCATGCTCTTGCCAGAGGTGTAGTAATCACCTGCTGAAATGAGTTATCATAGGAAAAGGTGTTTTTTTTCTTGCTCAAAACCCTACTATTTTAATACTCTCATTTTCAAAAGGCCATTTTTTCCCTATTTTTTCCACTTAAAAATCATTATAAAAGCTGTAACACAGAATAGCTGAGAGTAGCATCTTCACAGTTAAGTGCTACTTTTCACTTTTAAAGTAACACTCCCTCATTTGGTGTTACTTAAAAGTGATGATGTTACCTTGAAAAAGAAAGCATCTTGTCCATCAATTTCTAACTATTTTTCAGTTTTTGACCTATTAGGGAATTGTTCTACAATTAAAGAAGGAAGGAAAAGTTTTGCTTACTTATTTTTTTTCCCGAGGGAAAAAAAAAACCTACTTTCTACGGGAAAGGTTTGAATGGGGACCTTTTCTGCTAAAATCTCTTTGGGGAAAACTTTTCTTCTCTGCTAGATTTCAGATGCAACCTTTTCTTCTTCTTCCTAAAACCTTCCAGGCACCTTCTTCCTGGTGGAATGATGTACACAATGTGTTTACTGGCTGTCATTCTTTATGGTCTGCAGTCTTGAGACAGTCATCTCCATCTGCACATTTCTCACCAGATTTTCAGTTCTTTAGCTGATCAGAAAGACCTGAGATGCTTTCAAATTAAATCGGCGCTCTTTAATATACAGGGTTTTATACAGTATTTGCTTTTAGTCATAGTTGAGATCTGTACATCCAGAGACCATGCCCTATGAAAATATGTAAAGTAGGAATGAACACCAGAGAGAGAATTATCCATATACAGAGGTGGTATTCGAAGGAGAGCTACCCTGAGATGTTCAAAACAGTTAAATTGCATTTTAAAGTTCATTGTGGGTTTCTTTAATACCCAGGCATGGGCATTTTCCTGACCCTCACTTTCTTTTTCATAGCAGGTGTAAAACATAGAAAGTTTCTTGTTTGTGTACTTTCCAAAAGTGTAAAAAAGTAAACCCCTGCAATCCCTGTAGCAGTAGGCAATGGCTCATAGGCCTAAACATCTGGTCTAAACCCCCCAGAATTTTAGGCTCTAGGCTCAAAAGCATCTGGCTGATCCTTTAGATGTTTACAGAAAGCAATGTCAAATATCACACAGCTTAAATGTTCACTGAGTGAAAGACGCACAGTCTCAACAAGGTTTTAAAGTTCTCTTTGCTGCTATAAAAAGCTCTGCAGCAACTCACCGTTCCCTGTGATGAGGGTTTGTCTTATTGCTACTAATCTAACTATCTATACTACCTGTTCTAGTTCAGAGCAGGGGGGCCTTGCTCCCTGTCCCAGAAATCACTGCATTTCAGTCACTGGTATTTAAGAGTACAACACACAGCCAGAACCTAAAGACTCACTAGAATTTCCAGTCCAGTCCTTTCACACTTTAGTTTTATATTTTTATTTTATACTGAAGAGAATCAGAGTTGAATTCACTTATTCAAGATGTTGGCTCAGAGACAGAGGAGTATCTGCTTTCTTCTGCTGGATCTGCTGTATGGGAGGTGTCTGGTTTAAGGTAAAATGCAACCGATTTTCTGTTCAGTAATTTTATTTTGCACCTAAGCCTCTTCTAACTCCCTGAAATTAACAGAATATTTTTCAGACACTGCCCGCTTCTGGAGTGATAAGACCTATATTTATAATTAATACCAAGGCGTGGTATGCAGAGATGCTCATACTTATTGCTACAACCAAAATCAGCTAATTTTATTATATGCCCCATTGGAGGATTGGAAGTGGAAGAGCATAAAGGGGTCACACCTGTAGGGAGGAACAAACAGGATAGGTGAGCCAAAACTAACAAACGAGGTATTCCATCCCAGCTGCATCACATTCAGTATAAAAGCTGAGGAATCAAAGGGTCAGTCTTCTTTCTCCAATGGCTGGTGTCTGAGGAGGACTCTGTCTGTCTGTCTTTAAGCCTGATCTGTGCATTCCTGAATCCAGTTTCTATCTGTTGGTGAGTCAAAGTTTGGGACCCTCTCAGCATCTGCTGGTGATGTGATCATCATCCTGGGAGCTTGATATAGTTTTGTATATGTTGTATGCATTTCAATGTTTTCTTTTTATTATTTCATTAATATTTAAGTCAAAGTAGTCCAGTTTCTTTTTAAACTCATAAGTCTCTTTTCTTTCTCATCCTTCTCCCTTGAAAGGAGAAGCTCTTCCCCCTCTGAAGGGGAGAGAAGTAAAAGAGAGCATCTGTCATTCATTTCAGTGGCCAGTCTGGCCCAAACCACGACAGGGAGGTCTCATGAGAATAGGTACTTCAGGAGAGTGAGAAGTTCTAAGGCAGACTAGTCTGTAAAATGACAGCAAACAAAAGTTGAAATGTTAGGAGCCAGGAGTAGTCCATTGAAAGAAAAGTATGTGGAACTCCTGTTGAGACCAGGATGTCTTATTTGGGCTCTGTGGGAAGAGGAGCTGGAAAGTCCTCAACCCAAGAGCAGGTTTGATAGCCTATGGATACTGGGGAATCAGAAAAGTCACTGATGTCTGTGATGACAAACAATTGTGTGTCTTGCATGTGCTGTGAAGTTGTGAGCACAGTTATCACCTTCCCTCACCCCTGTTTCACATGGGATTGCAGTGCTGCCCATGGCTTAGTTCCTCCAGCTAGGCAGCTACAGAAGCTATGAGACAGTCACAAAACCAGAAAAGAGTCACAGCAAACTACATAGAAGTTCCACTAGATCATATTCATATTAATCTCACTCAGAAGACGTGGCTAATTGCTCATGTGGGAGCAAATACGATTTATTTGTTTATGTCTATAACATTTATAGGGTTCTCTCAATGAATACCATATTTAGTATTATTTATGGTTGAACTCACTTTCACTTGGGGGAATTCAAGGGATTTTAATGCTTTTGTGGAGGTGTACACTAGTTTACACATGAAAAAGGAGTATTTCGGTTTGGTGCCTAGTCTGGAAAAGAAATTAATGAGGGGAAGGAGATGCTGTGTGATAGAGGTCTGTTAAGCCTTGTGTGGCATAAAAAAAGTCTGGCTCTGGTAAAACACTGGCTAGGAAGTGTTTATAGTTTCTTAACAGAAAGCAGGTTTAAAACAAAGGAAAGTATATAGTTCACACTACAGAATTACAACTTTCCTTGTTGCAGAATATGCTTTATTGGGTGCTAAAAGTTTATGGCTTCAAAAAGGAACTGGAGAAACACATAGAGGAACATCCCTTGGGAGCTGTGGTCATCCCTTCCCACTCTACAGATATTCAAACTTAAAACAACAGAAATATGGGAAAGCGGCCTTCCCAAAGTTGTGGAAAGATCATGATGCATTTGCCTTGTTCTTATACTCTTCCATAAAAACTGGATCCTGGGTGGGGGAAACTTGGCTTTACCACACTGGGCTTTCTGTTCTACTTTAATCCAGTGTTACAAGCTTGAAATTCATAGAGAAATTTACTTCTATAAACCAAGTTTTAAAACTAGGTCCTCAGTAGACATGTGGCTTTCATTGTTAATTTTGAGGTTAACTTGCTGAAATCCTATAGCAGAGTCTCCGGTGATGGCCATTTTCAGACAATAAATGTGATATCAGCAATTTTGATAGCCTTTTAATGTGTTTTCTTTTAAGACATATCTACACAGAGAATTGTTTAATGATCCAAACTGCAACAAATTTTAGCTACCAAAACTGAGCTTATAAAGCTGCTTAATGTATTCAGTGTGTTATCTCTTGCCAGGAAGATACTACACTGCAGGCAGAGAAAGAAAGATACCGTATTTTCTCCACAGGGGCATTGCTCTCTATTATTTGCAAGGAAACGCAGTACAGAAAGGAGCTAAAGTATAACTCAAGGTGGAATCCTCCTATGAGAGTGCACAGGTGACCTTAGACAGGGTGATACTTTCCCTGAGATAGGAGTTAACCAACTAAGCTTAAGGGAAGACAGCCCCCCCCCAGTAAATGCATTGCTGGTCTGAACATGTCTGCTAACTCAAAGGTGTAGTGACAGTTGGGATCATAAGACCCAACAATGTCAAAAGTCCACGAAGAGTCCCACTGATTTCAGTGGGCTTTGTATCAGGAGTTCCCCTTCAAATGTCTCCACACTTTTCTTTAGAAATGAACAAATTTTTCAACTATAGTTTTTTCTTAGATTTTTCTTTTCAGTGAATGTGAAGCCATGATAACACTCAAGTAAATCAGTAACACAGGTGCAGTTACAGCCATCTCAAAATAGTTGAGGTCCAGCCTGGAAATAGGGTGCTCTGAGAAAGGTGTTGTGATTTGTGGGCAACTTGGGGGGGGCTTTGTGGGCAATTTGTGTTGTGATTTGTGGGCAATTTGTGGGGCTTAGCCAAAAGAAAAAACCTGGTGTCAGAGACCCTCAGCACCTGGCTGTGTGCCTGCTCCTGCCCTGCAGCAGATCTGTCATGAGTGCCCTCAGCTGAGCCTGTTGAGGAAGAGCAGTGTTCACATACCACAGCCCTGTCTTCTTGGGGAGGAATTCATCCCAGTTTGGTTGACACACTGCAAAACCATCAAATGTTAGTGACTTGCTCCTCTGAGCTCTCAGCTAAATCAATCACTGTCGTTATTAGATGAATCACTGAAACTACAAGTCTCAAGGTTTTTATTCTAGGGAGATGTTTTTAAAAACTGCTTCCCTGCTCTACAAATATATGTACTTGTCCTTCTATGATTTTTAGAGCTAGCATTAAGCCCTATCTTGCCCTCAAAATGATTATGAGATTTCAGCCAAAGAGTAAATCACCAGTGACCTCCAATTCACATACAGATTCCAAGCCCAATTCTTTATCAGCTTCCTTCATCATAAGAGTCATCTTTAGTTTATCACTGTAAAGGAAAAGGTATTTACCATTTCTTCTTTCAGGAGAAATAAAAAGCTAGGTAAAACAGTCCCAGTATAGGAGAATATGGCCATAGATCCAGATTCACCAGGATTCAGGGAGGAATTGCCATATTATATCACCTAAAAAGAACTTACTGTAATGCTTAGAAATCAACTATCAAGAGGTTGTACAGAATACCTGCAGAGATAATAAGTGCAGTGTGCAACACAGAAATTAATTATGACACTAAACCCTTAATTATTTTTATGCAAATTGAAGACTGCATGTTTAGTTCATGGGAAAACTTCCAGCTAATGCATTCTAAAATATCTATGTCTCAGCCAATTTCCAGCATGGATCCACACTGAAGCTAAACCCTGACAGTTCTTTCCTGTTTTGTCTGTGAAAGATGTCAGGTATGAAGCAGTTGATCAAGGTGAACTCTAAACAATACTTTGAGTACAGTAGTCTTTGAAGGCTGTAAAATGGCTCATAACTAACCTCTGGCACTTCCCAGGTGTGGAGGACTATAACATTAAACAGCCCTGCAGCAGTTTTATGTGTGTGCACTTGCTGCCGTAGTAAAAGCGAGATGTCCTCTTTTTTGCCTTTGTGGCCAGTGAACACCAGTGATTTCCCATGGACTGCTCTCTGCCTGAAAGCTTGTCCTGCCTCAAAAGAATGTTGTTTCTCTCCTGGGCTGGAAGCTTGTGACTGCCCCATGCAACTGCTGCACTTGCAACACAACCCTGTAATAACAGATCCATTAAATGGTCCAACTAATAGAGCAGTTATAGAGCAACGGTAAAAAGGGAATTTAGGTGGAAAATCACTGAATGATCTGCTGCCCAAGGAATTGTAGCATGTAATTGGTGTCAACCAGCCCTGTGATTACCACAGTAGAGCTAACTAGATCGTATGGTAGGCTTAAGCCTTCTGTCTTTAGTGGCCTTTGCAGCTTCCCTAGCCTGAGGTCCACCTTCATGAGGTTGAGTAGCCATGTGGCTTCCTTCTAATAGTAATGTAATCAAAAGATTTCTTTTATTTTAGCCCTGTTTGTGTTCTGAAAACTTGACAAGGTGGCCTTAGCCCAAAGGAGAATGAGCTGCTTGTTTTCAATGTGCTTTTCCTCTTGCTGCATACTCTTGGGAAGTCTTATGTCACTGAAAATTATCAACCCCTGTGGACAAGTTCTCCACAGGCATTCACACTCACTGACCTTTCCCTGCACATTGGAATGACTCCAGCCCTGCTTTATGAGCAGTAGTTCTTCATCTGTCATCTGAGTTGTCCAAGGGGATTTCTGCTTTCGTAATCTTCTTCCTGCTCTGCTTTTTGTGGTGAGAGGAGGGAATGATGACTGTAGGGTAAGGAGGTGGAAAGATAGCTAAACCTCTGTGAGCCATTTTACACAAAGGATGAGATCATAGAATCATAGAACGGGCTGAAAGGGATCTTAAAGATGGTCTAGTCCAACAACACCCCTGCAGTAAGCAGTGACATCTTTAACTAGATCAGGTGGCTCAGAGCCTCCTCAAGCCTGACCTTGAGTGTCTCCAGGGATGGGGCCTCCATCACCTCTGCGGGCAACATGTTCCTGTTTCTCACCAACCTCATTGTAAACACTATTCCATGTTCAGGAAAAGAGAACTAATTCCATAATATACTTCCATTAGTAGTGTAGTAGTGTTTGCATTTTGGGACAGATCTTTCCCTACTGCAACCTAGTACTTGACCATAAGCTTAACTTTAAAAACACAGGTAACTGTTGCCCAAAAGCAGTGGGATGTGCTGTCTACTTAACCACTTTCCTAAATGCAAACTGTTCCCCTTTTCATAATCAAATCCTATAAATAAATAAATAAATAAATAAACTAGGAAAATGAGCCTGGGATAGAAAAACAGATCAGCATGCTAGAAAGATATAAGGCAGAATAAAAATATGTCACAGGCTATTGTAGAAAGTCATTTCTACTTAGGAAAAAGTGACTTGCAAGACTATTTTGAGAATATATTTGTCATAAGCCAGATAAGATGAGCCAAGATTTTTAAATCAGTCCATCCCTGCTTCCTTTGGCTGGTAGCAAAGAAAAAGGAACTTTGTGCACAGCAGGGAGAATCTGATGCTGAGCTAATCGAATGTGCGTGCAGAGTGAGCAGCAGATGACAAGGACAGGGTTGGCAGGATGTCGCCAGATTGTTTGATTAGCAATGGGATGGTTCAAAAGCTCCCTGTCCTACAAGGGACTTGGCACAGATGCTGGCACATGACTCAGTCCTCAAGTAGTTGTTCGCTGCGATACTGTTTGAGAAATGGCTCTGCTTCTCCAAAACCAGGAAGGGATTTAACAAAAACAAAAATGAGGATGAGAAACAAAGGGTACAAGACTTTATCTATAAATGTTAGATTCCGGCTCTTCTTTCTTCTAATACCATACAAACTTCAGATGAAATTCGATATTTGAGAAGGGATAAAAATCGGATAGTCTGAAATTAAATCTGGCAAGAGGAATATGAGAGAACATTGATGAGTGGGTGTTTTATTTCCCCTACAGTTGATATCCATGGTATTGCTTTTCTCTGTGTGTTAGTTTAGACCAAACAGCCACAGAAACAAAATGGGAAAAAAAAAAAAAGTTGCTTTTTCTGTAGGACAAACATGTTAAGGAAAGCAGTGGCACTGTCTTCTGATGCACCCAATTTGCATCTTTGTTCTGTAGGAGCTAAGAAAAAAAAGGCTTATTTTAGTGATTTGTATATATAGGGGTGTACAGAAAGTTCCAAACATCAAACCTACCTACAGGACAAGTATAGAAATTGCATTTGATTACTAAGAAAAGATTTTTCAATCTAGGGACAAAGTACGTATGGATTAAGAGCAATCTTTTGAGCCACCTGAATCAACATCTTAAGAAAGAGTCAAGATTCTTGATGCTATAGCAACAGTCCAAGTTATGTTGTCCAGAAACAAAGGTAAATATTGTCCTTGCACTGAAGGCAGTTCAAAAAAATTAGAGGATCTAACCTCATGAAATTCAACAAGGCCAAGTGCAAGGTCCTGCACTTGAATCGTGGCAATCCCAAGCACAAATACAGGCTGGGTGGATAATAGATTGAGAGCAGCCCCGGGAAGAAGGACTTGGGGGTGTTGGTTGATGAGAAGCTTGACATGAACTGGCAATGTGTGCTGGCAGCCCAGAAAGCCAACCACATCCTGGGCTGCACCAAAAGCAGCATGGCCAGCAGGTCGAGGGAGGTGATTCTGCCCCTCTACTCTGCTCTGGTGAGACCCCACCTGGAGTACTGTGTCCAGCTCTGGGGCCTCCAAAATAAGAAGGACATGGACCTGTTGGGGAGAGTCCAGAGGAGGGCCACAAAAATTATCAGAGGATTGAAGCACCTCTCCTATGAAAACAGGCTGAGAGAGTTGGGGTTGTTCAGCCTGGAGAAGAAAAGGCTCCAGGGAGACCTTAAAGCCCCTTCCAGGACCTAGAAGTGTCCTACAGAAAAGGTAGGGAGGTACCCTTTATTAGGGAATGTAGTGATAAGAGGAGGGGTAACTGTTTTAACCTGAAAGAGGGTAGAATTAGGCTAGATATTATGAAGAAATTCTTTAGTGTGAGGGTGGTGAGGCGCTGGAACAGGTTGCCCAGAGAAGTTGTGGATGCTCATCCCTGGAAGTGTTCAAGGCCAGGCTGGATGGGGCTTTGAGCAACCTGGTCTAGGGGAAGGTGTCCCTGCCCAGGTTGGGGAGGTTGGACCTAGATGATCTTTAATGTCCCTTCCAACTCTAACCATTCTGTGATTCTATGATCTCCCCTGAGATTTTAAAGACAGCTTGAATTGCAAAACAACTACCTAATTACCTCAGAAATAAGATATACTTTGATGCTAATCTTATACATGTAGTTCAACACATAATCAGTTGGCTTGAATTTGGACTGCTCTGTTAACGGCAGAATCAGTTTTTATCTTGTGACAGCTAATCTAGAGTGTATGTGAGACTTTATATAACAATTGTATAGATATACGGAAAAATACTGTAACACAGCCAGCAGTCTTATAGTGAGATTTCATATGCCTATGTACTTTCTTCCAAACTGGATGTGTAACTATGATCGTGTCAGTTCTCCAGCGTGTTCAGATGGATATGTTTCTTCTCTAACACGTCAATTTTCTGACTAACTTGTCATAACAATCTATGACACCATTCTCTGACAGCTTACCATTGCTTTACATAAAATGTGAGGGTTTTTCCGCAGTCGCAAGTTGGATTCATGTTCCTAAATAAAAGTGTGGGGGAGATGTGTGTAAGTATAGATATAAGCCTGTACATATGTCTAGTAGACAGACACATACACAAATCCAAAATATCTGCCTGTGAATCATTAGAATTACAATTAGACAGAAACAAGCAGTGCCAAGATGGATACTTCTCCAAAGTTGGGCATCCTTTATTTTCCAGATTCATTGAAGAATCCTTTGAATTCTGTGGCCACATAATTCTGTGCACCATCAGTGGAGTAACAACACATAGCTGAGGAATGAACTACTTGTTTGAACAGACTTTGCATTTGTTATTGAAGGGAACTGTGTCCAGTTTCAGTCAGATTCATTAATTTACTTTGTGATGTTCAGATGACTCATGTTCCTTTTAGTAAAACAGACTAAAGAACATAACATCAAATGCCGAAGTAGGTACAGTTTCTTCATGCGATTCCTTCTGGAAAGCTTGGAAACACAAGAACTTTTTTCATAGAAATACACCACAGCACCACATGTTCTGCACCACACACTCAGACCTGTGATTCCAGGTGATTCCTGGAATTTCCTGATGATTGAACACATTTCCAGAGTCAAGAAGAAGTCGGAAAGCATACATTTGCATAGTTTAAATTCACAAGAATGTGACCTGAGCTTGCAGATACCTACTGATAATGATGCCCCATTCTCAGCTGCAGTTATTTCCTCTAGATGAGTGTGGCTGATTGATCAGAATGGGAAAACTTATGGGGAAAAAGGGCAAATTAGAATCCCAAAGATAACTTTGGAAGTTTTGTCTGTGCTTCTTACAATACACAGCTGTTAACTCTTCTACTCTTTGTTTTCTCAAAGGGCTAGCAAGAAATTCAGCATAACCTAACCTACCCTCTGAGGTCCAGCAACTTTCTGGAGTTAAGGACAAGCCTAGAGGATTTAGTCTATTAAATTATTAATTAAACTCTCCAACCCATCAATTGGCAGTTGAATAGTCACAAACACTCTCTCAGCTGTGAACAAAGCCAGAGCTGTGGACAGATTGATCCCCTGCCCCATTTTCTGGAACACGAGAAACACCTTTGCTGTTTCCCTGCAGCCGTTCCCAGACCCACAAGGTTTAAATCTTACACGCTTCGTGGTCCCAACACTCCAAATGCTCCCCAGCAGCTTACAGTGAAGGTAAGACCTTCAGTTTGGAAGCTTGTGGACATCAAGTCTATGTCCTCCTGCCTGCAGAAGAAACAAGCAGTACTGCCACTGTCCTAGGACCCTAGGAACAGCAGGGAAAATTTTCAGTGACCTGAGAGAGAGGACCACATCCCATATGCAGAGAAAAACAAACACTCCATGTTTCCCATGACCTTCTTTCTTTTTCCTTCTTCCTATTTCCAAATGAAAACAGTCCCTGCTGGTCTGATCTGGGCAGGAATCTTTCCTGACAAGCATCTTAACCTTGAATGCTTGAAAAAGAAAGCAAATGGGTCCCAGAAAGGCTTTTCTCTACCACTGAGAACATCATGGTCCCCTACTCTTCTCTTTCTAGCTGAAGCTGATCTTGGGTGTTTCAGAAGTAGATGAAGAAAAATAGCCCAGAATCTAAGCTGTGTATAAAGAGGGCACAAAACATGTTTTTGACCTTTACATTTATTTTAAGCTACCATCTCAAAATCTTTTCTCTGATTCTGGGCATCTTGTTTGACCCTTGTAGTCACAATGAATGTCTCTCAGGCAACCTTACCCCCTGCCCTGATACATTTCTAATAGTGATTGCACTAAAGACTTTGCTGTATTTGTGGCAGTTTAATCTTTCATCACTGGGCAGCCTGGAAAATGCCACTGCTCTATGGCTGTGGCCATTAGCGAGGACTAACGAAGTCTGCCTGAAATGAAAAATGGGTCACTGAGAACTGGCTTAGATTCTGCCTTTTACAGGCACAACCAATAAGGAAATCTCCTTCACGTTGGGACTGTCCAAAACCCATTGACGTCAGCAGAGAGACCTGATCTCAGTGGGTTTTAAATCAGACACTGTAGCTGAGACGTCCAAAGCAGCCTGGGGGACTCAGACACATATCTTTCATTAAAGTGAGGGTGTATTAAAGCAAGTGGAAGATATGTGTCTGAAATCCCCTAGACTGCTTTGAAAAACTAAACTACTGTGCAAGCTGTTCAGCTTTCCCCATTAAAAAGAAAAAAAAAAAAAGCTGCCAACTCGTACTTTGGTAGAAGTAATGGAACTGCATGAATAGACCCACACAAAGGGCTGGACACCTCATCCTTTTGCAAAATAGGGAGGAACATGGCTGGAGTGCTTTGTTTTCACCGTTAAACCCTCCACAGTTCAAAGCCTTTTAGAAGAGCAATTGGTTTGCTCTGGATCAGCATGACTGTCATGACAGATGAGACTTCAGCACTGCACAGATAAGGGCTTCCATTTCAACCTCATGTTTCTGCTTGTCCCAGGCTTGCTGGGACAAAATAATCACAGTGGTTACAGATAATATGGAGCAAGTAGCAGACATGCCAAAATTCCATTTTCTCTTGTTTGAGGCTCAGCAACAAGGAACGCTGTTTCTATCAAAAAAAGAAGACAGCTAAGACCCAGGTCTTCAGCCTGACTTCATTGAATTTACTGCCCATGAGAGGAGGCTTTAGCACTTAGTTTTAGCATCGGCTTTTGCAGCCCAAAACCCTGAATATATTTGAAGTCATGATTCATATTTTCCAAATGGAAAATCTCACAGATGTAGGCTTTGGAATACCCATGATGGCTCTTCTCTCACCTGACCTTAGCCACCAAGAAAGCACGTGTCTAATCCAGGTTAGCTGACTAAGGCAAACAGTGAGAGAGAGGTGTCTGAGGAAAGACATTCATCATATGCTTACATGAGGTTACAGAATAATCTCCCACCAGAGGTGACACCAGAGGTGTCAGACACCCAAGTCTGACATGGCTAAAGTTGGCTGGGAGGAATCGCCTTTTAATGTCATAATACCTGAAGGCATCTCAAGCTCAAAATGCTCAAAAGGAAACTGAATAGTCAGTAAGAAGCACAGGGAGCGAAGTGCTGCTGTCTCTGCCTGTGTAAGATCTTAGGCCCCCAAGCGTGGGGCTGACCAAGCTGGGAGCAGGCCTGCAACATCCCTTCACGGACATTAAGGAATATCTGGCATGTGGTTCCCCATCAACCCATGTGCCAGACTGGTCTGGTCACACGCTCAGTGTCCATAAGGCTGAGCCTTCTGGAAGAGACTGCTAAGGAGAACATCACCATCGGCCTGACAACATCTCTCAGGGCAGGTCTTAACACACACCCTTTTGCCTCTCATCTGGCCTTGATGAGGACATGGTTTTGTAGAGCTCAGCCCCCACAGAAAGACTGCCTCTGTTTTCTGAGAGGTGGCAAGAAAAAACTTCCTAGAGCCCACTGCTTATTAGTCAGAGAGCCTCTCCTAATTGCATTACTACTTTGTGGCAGGCTAGGGCAAGGCAACATCACTAACTGAAGCATCTTTGTTTTAGCAGTCCACTGCCTTCACACCCAATTTGGAAGGCCGTGGGTGAAGAGTACATTCAGTCTCCCAATTCCCATGAAGCTCAAATCGTCATGCCACTCGCACATCACGGGTGTGTGGATGCTTAAAGTCATTTCCCCTTATTTCTTGCATTTTAGGAGTTCTGAGAATACGTGAAGTTCTCTTACAATGAGACAGTAAATGCATTTTAGGTGCTATTTCATGGTAGTAGAGACACTTCAGACCTCAGGTTGATTTCAGATTTCAAATAACAGAAAGTTTGAGGCGGTCACCTCAGGGTTTCCAACTCTGATCTGTCTCCTGTAAACACAATCAAAAACTTACTACGAGACTCAGACTGGACAAATGTTAAGTGGAGTCCAGGGATCTGCCCATAGTTCATCTTTTTAGTGCAGAAAAAATTGACTCAAAGGGGAAAATGTTATAAAGGAAAATTTGATAAAGCAGATGCCTGGATAGCTTTTGCTCTGTTGCAATGTTACAAGCTGTGCAAGACAATCTCTGAAACAGGTAATTGAGCATTTGAAAAGCAGCTGTTAATCACACTTAAGATAATGACCTCAATGAGCCAGCTGTCAGGGAAAGTGATGGATTCAGCTTCTACTCTATGTTTACCTGGAGAAAACTCTGCTGAGAAACAAGTAGGATACTCACATCTCTCTCTAGACAGAAAGTTCATGATAACAGGGGATTTGAATAGACAGGAGATTGATTTTCATGGAAGGTCAACTATTCGTATTTCTTCTTACTTTTATCACACAGCCGAACAGTTTAACTCACAAGGAATGTAAATAAATTTGTCGAATGTTAAATAAACCTTTTCTTTCTTTTTTCAATTTCCTTTTCTCTCTCTTTTTAATAAATCTTGTTTGGGTTGAGATTATGCTCATAAAGGCAATTCATGCAGGAGCCATGGAGAAAACAGATGCTGTAACCTTTGAACAGAAATACTGAAAAGCAATGCAAAAGAGAGTTTGGAAATGAAAATTACCACTTTTTGTGGGTTTTGAGGGACTGAAGGGATAGAAGTAACTCATGTGGAAGACATAAGATGTTTCCCTCTGTATGTATGGCAGAACTGGCTCAGGGTACTGCACACAGCCACAATGGTATTCCCTTTAAATCATCAAAGGAAGGGAATTAGCCCCATGAGAAAAGCAACTGTGATTATCATGTATGGTGGTTATATACATATCGACCAATACATACTGCTTCGAGATACCAGTAATATCTGAATCTGCAATAGCAGTAGGACAGTACAGGCACTGTTGTAAATGGTTCGTGTGGAGTCATATGTGGGACAGCATGCAGTTTCATTTCCACAGGTTAAAGGGATGGAGTTAAATTGTAGCAGATGTAGGAAATGCATTGGAGGAAACTACAGCAGCTCAGCTTACTTAGCCTGGCAAAATAGTATCATGCAAAACTGGAGGGAAATTTTAGAATCTAGCAGAAGAATAAAAATGAGATTTTTGGCTTCCATAATCTTCCCAGTAAAGAGAAGATGAACATGTTTATTATTCAATAGACTGTTTCCCTCCTTTGAATTGATAAGCAGCACTCAGATACCATGAAGAGATCCATTAAAGAAAAAAAAAAAAAGCCACACATCTTTCCTCTCTTGTACCAAGATCAAGCTTGGGCCTTTCTCTTTCACATACAAAACTATAAACAGAATATTTTTGAGACTTGGTATCAGTTTCTGTTTTGAAGCATCAAGTGATATGCAGAACCCTACACAGCTTATTCAGTGAAACAGCGGTTTCAGTGATGAGGTAGTTGCTATATACTCCTCCTATGTGGCCCTCCTCATGCCTTCAAATCTTATTCAATGCCCCAGAAGTAGACAATGACACCTCAAACCACGACACCTCTACGCTTCTGCTTGCACTTAAAATTATGCCACTGCTATGTCACACTAAAATTGAAAATAAAAGCTGCATCTCTTCTTCTCCTCGCCCAACAGAGTCACAGCTGCAGAGACTACCAGTGACAGAGAGCAACAAGCCAGCCCACTCGCATCACCAGGGCATTATGCGTCATTACCGTGCATCATCAAGTGGCAATGTCACCCCCACACATGAAATAATAATGGCCTAACAGATGTGAGAGTCATTGTATTTTTGTCTAGTGCTGTTGGAAGACAAACTAACAAAACAGAGGAGCAGATTTGTAGGGAAATAGTCCTGGCAAAGTTTCTTCAGAGAACTTGATGTGGACCAAAAAGGATTGTGTGGGTTTTTTTGGTTTGGCTTTGTTTTTTTTCTTTAATTATTTTTTCTAGTTTTAGGAGGTTTTGTTGCAACATTTCTGATTTCCATTTCAGCTACCATTAATAAATCTGTGCTGGGCTCATCAGCGCTTCTAAACACACCACAGATTTTTCATTAAACTCTTCCCCTATTAGGGTAGACAAGTGCATTACGTCTTCCAGACAGTCCCTCTGCTTTGCTGTTATGACAGCTTTGTGCCGTGCAACTTTCTTCATCTAATAGAAAAAAATTCCCTTCACCTTTTACTCTCACAAGGACATGTCCACAATCAGGAGCAAATCCATGGATGTCAAAACACAATATGCAGATTTTGCCACTAGCTATGACTAATAATGGGAGACAGTCACTGTTAGCGTAAGGCTGTGTTTTATTCAATGTCCCCCATAAACATTTTAAGACTGCTCTGGTAAAGCCCTGGTAACTTCTAATTAGGGAAGCAAGTCTCATAAAAAGTGTTCTTCATAGCAACCTATTCAGGAATTTTTATTTCTTAAAATATTGACATTTTGGAATGACATTTGTCTTTATAGGAGGTGTTGGCCATTAGAAGAGACGCTTGAATCATGAAACATGATGTTTTTCAAGTTACCATGTGCCTCATAATAACACAGTGACTGAGACAATCTAATCCAGGATCAGCTCCAGAGCTATGCCTTGAACCTGCTGTGTGATCCCAAGAAAATCAGTTCATGCCCCTGTTGCCTCATTTTTCTCCTACAGGGGAAATGATATTCAGAGCAACACTTGGCTCAAACAATTTTCTCTCTAGTCTTAAGAATACGAGAAACATGCATTTTTAATATATGCATGCAAATCTATATTTACATATGCTATTATCCAAAGCTTGTTGCTACTTTCTGAGCTCTGCTAACCACTCTGTTTTGACTGACTCACATTGCTTGCTCCCACTTCACACTTTTGCCCGTGCCTCTCACCCTCTCACATCTGCGGGACGGTGCCGCGGTGGCTCCAGCACCAGCTTCCCCCACGTCCATCTGCCACAGCCTTTATCCAGACCCCAGGCAGGGATGCAGGGAGCAAGGCTGTGTCTGTGTGATGCTCTGCCCAGCTCAGCCCCTGCATGGGGCCACGGATGGGTGGGGGGTCTCTCCTGCTTCACCCCATGCCACCACCAGTACCTCATCTGGGGAAAGTCCCTCCCAGCACCTCTGTCACCTGGGTTTTTAATGAATAAATTCATACCTGTGAAATAAGTCCTAAGAGTTAACATTATGCTTACCGAGGGGATAATAAATCATATGCTGGTATCTGTAGCTATATATATCTACACAAGTAAGGATATGGTTGTCCTGACCTCTTGTCCCTCTAGGCCAGTTTGCTCAAAGCTACAGTGCAAACCAGTGGCAGACTGAAATAAAAAACCCAGCCCTCCTGTCTTCCAGATCATTGGCCACTCTTCTGGGCTATATTTCAGCCAGTTAAAATTAATTCTGCGGAGCGTAAACAAAATTAATTACGAAACAGGGCAAAAGAGTCTAAGAATATTCTCTCAGGCTGACAACAGACTCCCTGGACCTTCTCTATTTTGGTAGTCGTTGCTCTCATAGTGATGAGAAGCAACTTGTAGCCCTTGCACACAGTACTGGGAGCACCAAAACCACGAGTCTTCTGCATTAACACAGACAAATTAACACCACCTCAGTGCTAGTCATAGTTTCTCTGGGTGAAACCGGTGTGTGCCAGCAGTGATTGATGCACTGTCGCTGAAACAATAACTCACCCCGCACACCCCGGCAACACGCTGTAAGGTCACCCGGGTGTGCAATTACAGTGAGCACCACGCTGACACAGCTGCTGCTCCTCACTCCCCTGCAACCATTACATTTCCCTGCGCTTCCTGCAATGTTCTTTCTAACGAGGTGGGATATATCAGCCTTCAGTGGAGGAGAGTCTGCCTGAAAACTATCTTAAAAATTAACACGTGTGGGTTAACAGGCAGAAGGAACCCAGCCGCGTGAGTCCAGCTGACGTGACCAGTGACACCCTTGCTTTTCCTGCAGGGCAGAAGTACAAATATTGACTTCTGGAAAATAACGTGACCCTTGTGGCGTGATTGTCTGGCCACGGTGATACATGGGGAAAAAGTCGTTAACAAGAGTACAAACACAGCAAATGATGTAACAGGCTTGGCCAGTGGTGGATGCTGCTAGTGCATGGTTCTGCCAGGCATCTCAAGCCACTTGAGAAAACTGCCCACTGAAGTGCAGTCATGGTGCCTCCTGAGAAAATCGAAGCGGATGCTCTAGGCTATTAGCAAGCCTTTATTTTGGAATAAAGGCAAGGTAGGTCATTGTATGTCACATACATAGTATGTGTATAGTCTATCTCTAATAAATCCATGGCAACTTAAATTTTGTCTCCATCTGATGGGGTAAGTACCAGCATCTATCAACAACTTCAAAGGGATTTACGGGCATTCTCTGTGCTGGAAAACAGCCAGCGTGACCATTTTGAGTTTCTTGATTCTGGAAGGAAAATAATTCAGCTGGCCTTTTCTGAGGAGATTTTCAGTATACATTCTGGCCTGGCTCGGATCCAGGGTATACAGCACTGCACCAAGGCAGGCTGAACAGTGAGGTAATTTATCCTTTTGACACTCAAGAGAGATTTCATCTGGGTTTGAAGGTGGAGAACTTCATTTATATTTTATCAGGAACGCGTTTCTCCTTCCCATTACTCAACTGTGCACCAGCAATGAGACTTTTTAGGCCCTATGTTCTCAATCTGTTAGATTGCTCTAAAGCTATGTGTTGTTTTCACCCCCAATAGCAGCCAAACTAAGTTCCTTGAGGGATGAAATCACTTTTGGCATCTTGTCTTTCTCCAGGTAAATTAGTTCATACAAACTTCTATGTTGCTATGACCAGACAATCATACCACATGTGGTACCACAGAGGTGACAGCAAGTGAATTCTTCTTCCTTGAAACTCGGAGGGGGTGTTAGGGACTGAAGTTGGGGAACATAAGCTGTGCTGCAAACTCCAGTGAACATCAGTCCGTATCATGGACCGTCACTGTACTGCACTCAGTCTCTGCTTAGGCATCTCTGGTATCAGCTGTCCCATTGAAATCAGAAGGTGAACGAAAAACACTTAAGAAATTAAGAATCTATAGTATCCTTAAATATAACACATGTGTACGTTGCCAAGTGATTTCATCTTCTGGGAAGAAGTCACAGTCTCTTGACACTTTTGGGGAGAACGTCAATGCCTTCTCTCCGCTATCAATGAGATAATATTGCTCACTTATCTCCACTTCTGTAGCACCAAGAATGTGGCTTTCATGGAAGGGAGGATTCAAGAAACCTGAAGTTCCCTCTTTGGCTAGCAGAGAGACACACACAGACAGTTCTCTGCAAGATCCCATCCTGCCCCATTAACTCAATGGAAGCCTATTACTGCTATTACTAAACCCTTCATTTAGGTACCTAATTTAGAAGCTGATATTAGATAGTATGAATAGACTTCCTTACTGTTCCTTATAACAGCAAGCATCAGTGTGCTTTTCAGGCTGGTGAAAATATATCCATTAAAACAATTTTGCAGGGGAACTCTACTTTGAAAGCTCCCAGTGTACCAATTTTTTAACAGAAAAAAAAATTAATGATTTCCAAGAGATAATTTGATGAAAAGTGAAACAACTCTTTATAATTTATTGAGGACAAGAAAGGTAAATTTTATAGCTCAGGAAGGGCCTAGACTGCAGAAACGAAGTTTGGAGAGGAAGTTCCATGTGATTCCTTCTCTTAGAAAAAAACCCAGTTGCAAGAACTGACATCCTTCAAGGTTGAAAGTGTTTGTGCTCTGTCTATCTGGACTATAAGCCAACTGGAACATTGAGGGCAGAGCAAAAAAAAAAAAAAAAAAGGGAAGGATTTTATGCAATCCTCAGCAGAAAAAATTACTTTCAAGAGGTGTATCTTCCTTTGACTACATATTTTCTTATCCGACAGTACAGGTAGGTTGAAATCCTTTTGTTTTGCACAAAATTCACCAGAAGTCTTGCAGTGATCTTCAGCATATGCTTTTTAGAGCTCAAATACAACCTTCTCGCCCCACTTCTCCCCCCTAGTTTCCTGACTTCTACAGTTTGACTGTACATAACACTTTAAACAATGGGAACAAAAGTTCCTAAGGACCCAGAAAAAGCCTCTTCTCTAACTTGGCTCTTCTGATCCCTTTTATATATCATAATACTGATACAAGCATGAGTCTTCTCTGCTGGGTAATAAACATCTCCTTTCTTTGATGTTTTGTAAAGTGGGACATGGACATTGTCCATGGTCTCATTAGGAATATTAGAGCTTTAACAGCCCTCAGCTGTGTGCAGTGGAGCCTAAGAAAACCTTCTGACAGGGATTCAGGCAGGGGATCCAGGGTAACCCATCTGTACCATGGAGCATTCCCAAACCATTTCCTGGGCCTGTGCTAGGGTTCTTCTTATCAAACCACTTTATTTTCACAAGAAAGATGGTGTGAGAGGAAAACACTTTTTCTTGATCTGGTACATGCTGACATGTCTGGGAGAGAGCAGGACAATCTGCCAAGCTCATGCTTACTGGATATTCATCTGGCCAAAATTGCCTTAGCAGTGTTGGTTGATACCACTGCAATTAAAAATATATTCCCACTTCTAATCCACTGGCATTTCTTCTGAAAACATTTTTCTTCAGAAAAAAAATATGAGATTAAAATTTGCAATTCTGTACTGTGCTCTTCTGGTTTAAGTAAATTTTATCAAATTGGTTAGACCTAAAGAACACTGCTTTCTAATAGACATTTGTTTTCGATGCTAATGTAATTACTCCTCTTCTTTTCCTCTAAGCGAATTCTTCAGTACTATTAAAAAAAGAATGATGAAGTCATAAAGCCAGTCCCAGCTGCCTAATCTAACTCATAGTAGCAGATGAGTGTGGATCCCTTTGACAGAGAAGGGGGAAGGAGAACTCTATAATAAGGTGGCAGCATTTACACGAAGTAGAGTCAACCTCCACTGACTCCTCCTCTTTTAGATTATTAATGGATATTCTGTTTATAGATTAATGACAAGTCTCCATCATTCAGCATAGAACTCCAGCTGCACTGTTCCCCACTCAGCACCCCACCTGTTTCTCAGCTTGACAGTCTGGACTTGAGGTAGTATCCCTTGGTCTCAGAACTCGTTTTTAAATTTCACCTGATTAAAAGATGTGATGGGGAGTCAGAAGAAATTGGGTTCATGTTCTTTCTCAGCTGTCAATTTACACTTTCTATGACTCAGTTTACCATGTCCTCACGATGGTATTTGAGATAATCATTTCAGAGGCAGAGCCATGGTTGCACAGTCCTTGTGGCTACCTCTTCACTAACAAATGTTAAAAAAATCAACACCCAAACTCTTAGGTAATTCATAAATTACCTCGTGTGAGCAGTGTCATTTGGAAAACGTCACATTAACAGAGAATAAAGCTCAACTCATACATAGCTTTGGCTTCTGCATGTGTTCCAGAGCCAACAGCAACATCAAATGTCTACTTCTGAAAGAGCAATTTATTTCCCTAAACACATGATTCCATGCACCTAGAATACATTTTAGGATTCAAAAGCAATATTCAATAGATGCAGAGTCATTCTGGTCATTTTGTTATGCAAATGATGGTATTGTCTTTATCAATATTAAAATCACAGAAAAAAAATAGCCCCACAGTTCAATTCCTAAACTAAAGGAAATGATCTATTTTTTTAATTAGAACAGAAATTCAATTATGCACTTATCTCAGACTCTTATTATTAGGTACATTCTCCTAGAGGAGACGATCGCCTGCAGGCTGAAATTCACAGCTAAGCTCAACCTAGATCACTTTCAGTCAGATTTTCAGAAGTCTCTGATCTTCACTGAACAGGCAGTTCAGGGGCCTCTTGGAAATTTTGCTACTAACAAATTTCTCTCACTAGAGAAGGAATAGTATGGAGTTTTATGAGAACCTTCTGATAATTTTTCCTTAAACAGCATTTGCAAACAATAATAGGAAATACTCTAAACTGGCAGCCAAAGAGCTTTAATGAAGACGGAGGGAGCTGACAGATGCAGAGGGAAGATGAGGGAGAACACCTGTGAATCTTTACAGCTGAATCTGATAAGAAACCAGCTGATTTTTATAAAGGGTAAGGGAATGGGTATACCAGAGATGAAGCTGAAAATAGTAGTGTGGCAGGAGGTGTTATTTTTTTTCTTTCTGTCTTCTTCCAGTGATTCAGATATAGCATGAGGGTGAATTTTGAGGCAAGACTCATTTCTAAAATTATAATAGTTGTCTTCTAAAAAGCATGTTTCCTTTTGTGTGGAGCTTGTCTTTTCCTCCCTGCTCAAGGGCAGGAAATGGAAGGAGCTTTCAAAAGCAGAAAGGATGCAGTTGATACAGTCTCAGGATTTGTTACTGCTGTTCAAGAGCAATGGGAATTCTGGATACCTGGCAAAGGTAATGTAACCAAGTCTGACTCCTGGCTATTTTGTTTTAAATTAGAATATAAGTCAAACAAGATTCTTTCTTGTTATAAAAGAGGTATCTGGCATATACTTCTGTTTGAATATTTGTTGATAACTTAGCCACACCTGTCTTGAACCTCCAGCCTGTCTTTGGTAAGGAAGCTCAAAGGAGCTGAGAGATGCTTCCACTGAGCTGGTTCCCTCAGCTCCAGATGTTGTGATTGCAGCTGTGCTTAACCTCTGCATTGCAAAGCTGTCTGAGTAGATTATGTGTAGGGGAGCAGTGCATTATGTTTTCACATACAGACACCTTCCTGAGGAGAAGGCTTAAGTCCTGCTTTGATTTAACTCACAGACTGTCCATCACAGTTACAGACATCAATGGCTACTCAAGCACACAAGGTTACATTAAATGTTCGGATCTTTAGCTGGTTAGAGTTGTCAGGACATCTGCTGTGCCATCTGCCGCTGTAACTTCTGAAGCAGCCATCTGACTTCTGTTGTGATAGATGTGATCTATATGTGAATGACTTCTGTTGTGTCACTCTGATAGGAGTGACAAGCAGATTAGAGGGATTTGTTGCTCCTACATCTCCAAAAAAAAGCACAGAATGCCCTAAAACCTTGGGAAAGTTGTGAGAAGACAGGTAGCACTCAGCTGCTAAAGGGTGCTAAATTATATCTCCTACCTGTGCAGGAAAGGATAAAGGCTGTTACTGCTTGGACTTGTTTGTCTTCAAAGCCTAGATTTTCTTACTGTCACAGAACTGCCTTTGCAAGTGTGATACCATGGAATTAATTTTATCCTGATTTACACTGACCTTCCCTCCTGCCCACAGCCACAAGAACAGAGCCATAGTCCTATGTACCCTTCTGTTTGACTTCCACATCCACTGAATTCACCTGGAGGTTTTCAAGTTGTGGTACAAAACCTCCTTCACAGTAGGATGCAACTGTTTCTCAAACAAGTATTTTTCTCTTCCCCTGCCATTGTGCCTTCCCACACAGGACCTAGAGCAGCTGTGGTTGCCACTGCTGTTACAATACTGGCAATGCTCTTAATGTATCCAAGGCACCACATGAGGTTCTCTTTGATAAAAGACCCTGTTATTCACCAAGAAATGGGCTACTTATTTTACTGTGAGCATGAAAAACAACAGAGCAAGGAGGACACTTCTTTTTTCCAGGGGCATGTGAAACAGCCCTGTGTCCTGTAAATTGAACATGTGTTAAGCCTCCCTGTCTACATTTTACTTTGTCTCGGGGTGGAAAAAATGTCTGTAATAAGTTTATAATAATCTCTGATCACAGAGTCATGTGTATAAATTATCAAAATACCTGAATATTACCCAGTGTTCTCCTGAGAAGTGAAACATAGTGAGCAAGAAATCTCTGTGTGGTTAGAGAGCAGAGACAGGAGGAAACACTGGACCCCCTGATAGATTAAGTACAGTCCTGTACGTGGAATCAACCTGTTTCCATGCCCATGTGCAGACACAGCATATCAGAAGGTGTACAAGGTGCATTTATTGTAAAGATAAGGGGGTTGATTTATTTCTTGTGACTTTTGGAAGACATAGTGTAAACAGGACAGTGTTTAGTTTACTTAAGTGGTTGCATATGTATAATTTATAAGGTACAGTTAAGAGTAGTTTGTTCTTGGAGTTAGCGTTCAATCTCTCTGATGTCCTGAGCAACGCCTGGGAGACAATTTATGGCTACTGAAAAATTAACATGTTTGGATAGAGGCTGTTTGGTACAAGTTCTCCAAATTGAAACATATGGGATTTCTCTCTTTTTTGTTTTTTCTTTTCCCCCTCCCAACTGTTCACCTTGCACATTTTCTAGTACCCTGAAAGCTGAAACTTACAGAGCATTAGTAAGGTGCCAGTGTTCTCATGCATTGCTAAGGCTAGCTGTGGGCCACATTTAACTCTTTGACTGGTAGCTCTCTAAGCCATTTAATTTAGTTTCATTTAAACTCCTGACAGCATGTGAATCATTTTTTTTGTTGGCTGTAGATCATCTGTTCCTATTCTTACTTCCTCAGTATGACTGACAAAGAGCGCTGCTTGGTTTATCACATCTTCTGGTCTTTTGAGAGAGAAATCCAGATGCTAAACCAATATTCCAGATTTTTAATTTAATCTCATTGTGCTTTATTTTGCTCATTTCTCTTGAAATTGTCTTGCATGCTGCAGCAGATAAGACCAATGTTGCTAATGAGGTTACCATCTTTGCCCCTCTCAGTCAGGGTAGCTATCAATCCCCCTAGAAACCATCCCTGAAACTTCTGAAATCCGCACTCTACAATAACAAAGTAAAAGTTCCACTTCAATTTCTTTTTGTTTCTTTCCCTTGTACTTATTTCTACAAAACTTTCATACTTGTCCTTGCCTACTGTTCTTGGCATGGGTACTGTGTTGTCAGGTTCCCAGTGTTCAAAGATTTTAGCTAATGGTTTTTGAGGTTGAATGCCTAGGGCTTATTTCATGAATTCAGCAGAGGCAAGTAAATAATTAAGTTGCCTGAGTTTTTGTTGATGTTTGTCATTGTCCTCCCAAGTGGAGGTGAGAAAATACGACCATTCTGAATCCACTGGACTTACCAAAATCTTTGATTTCTTCATAATTTTAGATCTTAGCAAGATGTGATACATGGAAATGTATGTGTCGCAGCCTTCAGCATACTCTATCCAGCCCTTCAATGCTTACATTTAGATTTAAAAAACTACCCTTTTATTCATGTTCTTCTAAGGGGTACAAGAGAACTACTAGAATCAGCTACAATCTGTGGAAGCTGCAGGTTATGCAGCAGATGTGGACACCCAGGCTGCCTGAATGTATCAGAGTGATGTGGAGCCCAAATCTTAACTTTGGTCATTAAAAAATCACAGCGTCTTGGCATGTTGAGATGCTTGTATGAATGACATTGTTCTCAAATTCATGGGTCCCTTGTCCCTTTGATCTGTGACAATGGGAGGCGGGCATGGTGTATCTGTGCAGAAGACACGATTTGCGTGCATCTAGCTAGGATGCTGGTCATCGGGTCTAAAGATAAACTGTGAACTTAAGCACTGCATTTGTTCTGAGTATTGGAAACTGGAGCAGGAAACAGAACATTAAACTGCTGATCATGGGGATAAAAGAGGGGTTGTAGAGTTGGGCATAGTGACAGATGATGAAAGCAATGCAGATGAGACATTACATATGGAAACAATTTGAGCTGACAAAGAGTCCTCTTGCCTGGCTAGTGAGGAAACATCCAAGCTAATAAAGTAGGATTATGAGAGTATGAACATGCTACTGAAAGGCTGTTTGTCATGGCTAAGAAGGGGGAACCAGCCTAGTTTTACATTCAATGAACAACACCTGAGCTGCCTCGCCACTCAACAGGGACAGTGCAAATTAAGTTTCAGGTCACTAGAGGCTCTTCAAAATAGATAAAACTGACCAAATCCCTCCTAGAGCCAAATAAAAAGAGGGCACTTTTACCCAAAACCACCTTCTTTGGCAACAAACTAAATTCAAGGTAATTTTGTAGCTATCTTATTACTCAAGAGGTTTATTTTTCCTGTTTCAAAGGAAAGCATAAATATTTTCTTTATTACTCTTCATTTCAATGTACACGTTAGAAGATTAGCCAAGTAAAAGAAGTCAGTCGTCCTGAAAATGCCAAGAAGATATGACCCCAGAGGTAGCACCCAGAAATTACTTTTCATGGCCCAAATAAATCTTCTCCTCCACAAATTCCACAATTTCCATAATAATGGAATTATACTATGTGAAAGACTGTGATGTTATTCCTGGGCTCGCAGAAACACTCAGTAGTAATCACTGTGCATCTTACCCTGAGTCCCCAGTGGAGCTCTAGAGAGTCATTGAAAACTTGTGTCAAAACAGATCTTAAATTATACCCTCTTTTTGCAGTTGATCTTTGCTAATCCAGGCCACTTGTAGCATCACTGTGTGCATAAAGCAAAGTGCTCTTGTTCCCAGACCATCTTTGCATGTATGATTTGCAAAAAATCTTTAATGTGAACAGCCAGTAATTAACTCACTATGGCTGCTGAGTTTCATTGTTGAACAAACTCTTTTCTATTTTCCTGTGGGTAGCAAAACCCAAGGTTAAACTAGTGTTGCTGTCATCCAGCATTTTGGTATCCAGCATTACTGGTATTGCATCACACTCACAGCACAGTCTTTCTTGGAAGCTCTACATATATGAACCAGCTAGGCCTGACCTTGTTCTGCCTGGGACATTTGATGAGGTCACAGCTGGAGGTGATATAGCTATGAACATTTAGTTATGGGAAAGTCTGTGGAGATATTTTTAACAAATAGAAGTGGAACACGTACAAATGCATGACGTGAGCATTGTGTTTTCAGTACTTGAAGTTCCCGTCTTGGAAACATGTGGAAAATCTTTAGGTATATAGTATCAAGATCTTAGTTAATTTCTTTTCCCAGACTATTTACTGCAAAGCTTTGTTCTATATGAGAAGCTAATGGTGCAGTTCAAGGTCATGGAAAGCAAGGGGGAAAGGAGTTGGCTGGGCACACTTAAGTGTTTCATTTTTAGATTGTTTTCTTCCTCTGTAGCCAATTTTCAATATCAAAGAAGGAGAAAGCCGATACAAGGATTGTGTTGAGTAACGAGATTTGTTCTTCTCTGTAAATCCTTTCAAAATAATCATAACCATCTATGAATATGTGGTAATCTATAGAGGGGAAATAAAAACTATGGGAGCATATCCAGCCAACAAAGTGTATGTTTCCCTTTAAAAGGATGAAAAACAAAACCAAAGGAGAAGTTGCAGTTTTTGACAGACTGGAAGAAGCCTGCAGTTTCCAGTAGAGGAGGAGATTAGTTTGTGATTCAGAAACCAGAGCAATTTTAGGAGTCAATGGGTAAAATTAGAGTGATGTGAAGACAGCTCATGGACTGTATGATATCTGCTATGAGAAGTGTAAAAGAAAATTGACTACAAATGTTTCCCTGTCACAGGAAACCCATGATCTGATGTCCCTCACACTGAAGAAAGCAACCTAGTACGCTCTAAAACAGATGGAGGGTTAGTGCTTTCCATGGCAATGTAAAAATGTCATGTTTGTTAGCCAGAAGGCGGCATTCCTTGCAATTGCCAAAAAGGTCCCAGAAAAAAACCTTCTGAGACACCAATTTCTGTTTTGAATTATAAACTTATGATTTGCAGATTGCCTGTAAGTGGAGCAGTGTTCAGAGACTGTGGACTTTCCCTCTCTGAGGCATTTGGTAAAGCTGCCCTGTGACCTGGAGCCAAGTCCAGAGCTAGAACATTGTACAGGCCAACTTAATTCCCAGGAAAAGAAAGCAAGCCTATGCAGTTTTAGACAAAATATTGGCTTAAGTTGCCAGAACAAGATCTCAGTCTGAGAACCTACACAAACTAATTAGGACATTAGAACAGGGTGGACCGGACACTGTATCTTCACATGCATATCTTTAGCCCTTACCATCGACTTGCAAGGGAGAGTTCAGTCGCAGGTGACATTTTGTGTCAAGATTTTCTTTAAAGAGAGCATGGTGATGATGAAAAATCTTGTGAAACAAAATTGCTTTTGATATAATTTAGTTATTGAAAATGGCTAAAAAGAAAAAGCCAGAAACATGGGGTAATAGTTCAGCTGGCAGTCAGTGAACTTCAATACCTTCTGTACATGCCAAAAGTATCAGAACATCTGATATTTTGAAGAAAATGATGAGGGCTAATATTCATTTACAGGACTGAACTCGCTAATATAATTAGCTTCAGATCAAAAGTAACTTTTTTATTATTATTATTTTATCTACATATAACTAACTGTGAATAGTTTTCAGATTAAAACCATCCTTAACCTTGAGTTAAATCACAACCACAGACTCGCAAAGCATTGTCCTCTTTTTATGTTACGGCTGAGAGGGAAACAAAAATACAGATTTTTGTGTTACAAGACAGTACTAAAAAGGGTCTGTTCTCATTCTTGAAATATGTGTTCTGTGCCACTCAAGTGTACTGGTAAATTTAGGCAAAAGCAGTGTAGGTCAGACGTAGGTAGTCCAGGATTCAGTAAGGCTTTGAGGCTGTATAAAGTACCTGATCTGTTTGTATGTTGTTCCCGGATGAAATTTAGCCACCACAAACATTCCTCATTTAGGGGTAGATGTCTGCCTCTGTTCTGAAATAAAGTAATTATCCCATTTGTCAGTTCTTTGTCTGTGTATAAATTCATGGGAGCTGGCTCAACATTCTTAGCAAAGCTGTAGTCAGTATGTAATATCTATAGATTAAATTCCCAGATATTTAAATTCCCTGCCTGAAAACATTATTTCTGAAGGATCTGGGTAAGCTCAAAATTCACATTGAAGTTATGGAGTTAAATGTCATAATTGCTCATCACTTGCAAAAACAGCTGTCTCACAGGTCCTTACTGCAAGCATGTCATCCTGTCTCAGGTCAGAGACATCTTGTTCCCAACCTGTAGCAGGAAGGAAAATTGTGATGCTTCCCATCTGTTGTTAGGTCTTGTCTGCAACTTCATCTTCAGACACTCCATCCACACTAAAGGATGGACTGGAGGTTGGTGAAAAGCAGCATTTGGGATGAATAGCCTTTATAAGACATACTTTAGCCATTGGGAGAAGGCACTGCAGAACAAGGATTTTAGTAAAACCCAGGAATATTTCATTTCAGCTTTGATTGTGCTTTACAAGCTAAATTAGAGTGGCTTCCCTAGTAAGCTACAGAAAGAAAACAAAAACAGAGTCTGTATTTTTAGGAAGCCTTGTCCCTGCTGTTTCAAGAAATTTTTTGGTGAGTGAGGAGTGAGAGTGGGAGAGAAACTGTTTTTATTTGTTTATTTGTGTGAACCCAGTTACCATATGGCTCATAGCACAGAAGGAAGATCTTCCTTCTCTCTCAGGCAGGCTTGTTTGCTACCCGTGACTCTACAGTAACACATCTCTGATGGCTGCCTCAGCACTGAGCAGATAAACCCCTTCAGCATGCAGTCACTGCCCTTGTAACTCTGCCTCCTGAAGAGTATGCTGAAACCACCTTGTCTGTGCACAGCTGAGAATACTTCTAAAAATCAAGAGAGAAAGTGGATTTATCTAGGGGCTACAAGGTTAATAGGTAGCAGGCTTCATAAAGTTATCTTCACGTTGTCTGAGAATAATTTTTGTTTGAATAAATTAAAAGTATTTTTTCTCATAAATAATGTTTTCCAGTGAGAAATATCTACAGACTTAAATGCTTGCATGTGCAACTAATCTCCTGCACAGCATTTGGTTTATTTTTTGGGTGATAAACAGATGTTGATTCCTTTAGTGACACTGGAATTAAATATTATATGTGCAATGGGCTACATATTATAAAAATGGCTCTGGATCTTTTTATCTGGTGGTAAGCCTGTACATCCAGTCCATCCCCTTGGGTACCATGGAGACATTGCATGAGAGAGAAATGGGAACAGTTGGATGCTTCTGGTAATGTTTCTTTAGCAAATCATTTTGTCTGGTTATTCTTCTCTTTGTAATATCAAATCACATGTTATCAAGTAACTTGATATTCCCTGAGGCTGCACAAAATTCATAGCATCTGGCTATTGCAGAAGTATATAATACAGTTGTTTTTCTGACTGTCAGGTAGAGCTTTGACTTTTACGTACAAGAGTCAGAGCACTGGCTGTTATTCTCTTGCTGAATCTCAACAGAAAACACTACTTTTGTGAAACCTCAAAGCAGATATTTTATCCCTAGCTGTAGCAACCATTTATTTTCACAGTTAGTGACACCTTCCCAACCTGTTCTTGTAAGAATGAGCTCCCAGAAGCCGTGCATGAGGCCGTTTTCATCAAGCAGGCATGAAAACTGGGAAAGCTGGTCCCAGGCTGTGACCGAATCCATCTGGGGTCAGATTTTTCAGTTTTGCCACAGATTTGATACCTTTCCTCAGGGCAAAAATCACAAAGGTTATTTTCCAGGGCTCAGTTTTACAGAATTCCTGTCCCACACCTAGAGAGATCATTTGTCCTCCTCTGCACTGAGTTTTGGGCAGAAAAATCCTCCTCTACACAGTGAGGTACTTTATTCATGCCAGAGTGGTACCACAAGTTTGTTTAAACAAAAGAATGTCCAACAACATATTTTTTTTTCCACCCTCATCTGTCATCTCAGGTTGTAGCTGATGTCTTTCTGAGTGTCTGAGCAGCAGCCAAAGGGGGCCCGTTTAGGGCCATCTTCATGGTTAGGGCTTCCAAGTGCCTGTCCCACATGTACCCACAGGTTTGTGCTGCTGGGAATCCTATCATGACTAATAGAGGTATTTAACCCAAATGAAAATGCTGCTTGACAGTGGCTTTCTTGGCTCATTCCTGGCTGACAGAGCTGAGAGCATCTCGAGGCAAGCAGGAAGAAAGGAACAAGGCTTGGGTGGTTTTGTCTGTGCCCTTGAATCCCATGTGATTCTGTGCTTGCTGTTACATTTTGTTACCCAAAATCATCTTGGAAAGTGTTACAATAAAGGAGATCTAATGCCATAGAGTTCATATTTTTGTATTTACAGGACTATGATGCATTTCCGCCAGCAGGTCTCTTGGGAATTCTTTGGCTGCTTTTCCAATTTCGCTGCTAAATAGCTGATTCATTTAAAGAGACAAGAACACTGTGTATCCTCAGGAGCATGTGCTGAGACGTTCTTTTAAAGACATGTCTAAAGCCTTCCCCACTTCTCCTGTGGATGCACTAGGTTTATTACAGAAAATGAAAAGAATACAGCAACGGTGGTGTTTGTTCCACTGTGAGAATGTGGAGCGCACCGGAACTGCAGGGATGGGAAAATGCAAAGGGTGCTCAAAGCGTTGGAAGATGTGTTTGACTGAATTATCATCCCAGAAAAAGATTGGGATAGCTCCAATTAAACCAAACAAAAAATTCCGTGAGTAGCAGAATTTCTAAACCTTGGTTCCTCTCAAGGCTTTTTGTGGGAGTTTCAGTTTGTGGTATTTTTTTTTTCTGAATACTCTTGTGCCTGGTAAGAGATGAGCTCTGTAGCTGTGGCAGTTCTAGGCACTCCCTCTCCTTGGACACAGTCATATCTAATGCTACTGGTCTGCAATCTTCCTATGAGGGAGAGTTTTAATTGGGATTTTTCTTCTCTATCTGGGCCACTGTTCTAAATAAAAAAAAAAAAAAAAGCGTAGCAATTTAACATCTTCAAAATCTCTGCCTGTCTGTCAGATTTGCTTTATCAGCTAATGAGGGAACTGGCAACATGTCATCTCAGTTCTGCATTTAGGCTAAAACCCTGAAGTAGCAACATCTGTGATTGTTATTTGGATAAGGGTTAATGTGAATTGGGGTTATAAATGTTCTTGGTTTCACAACAGAATACAGGCAAAAATCCAGGTAATGACAGCACTGTCCGCAGGTTACACGATTAAATGGTGTGCACTCACTTGGGGAAGGAAAAAGATAGTTATATATGACTAGATTGTTACAGTCAGGCTTCACACAAAAAAGAGATGATTACACCACTATTGGCATTTGCAATCAGCAAAGAACCATCTCCAAAAATCTGTATGATCATTTTGTGCCCTCTCAGAGATCTTGCAAAGCCATTTTGTTAGATTCTGCTCTTGCAGAGCCCAGCCAGGGGCAGGACCTGGGCTCTCTTCTGACCAAAAGGCTAGTACTCAGCCAGATGTCTACACAAAGAGCTTGTTTGCCCAGTGATGGCATTAGCTTGTACCCCTCATCTCTCTAGTCTCTGAAAGAAGAGAAGCAGCATCAGAAGCACAAGCAGCTGGTTCGGTGTTGTTGTCCAAGCAACATGGTTAGAAGAAGTAGTGCTGTGCCAGTTTTACATAAAATCCCAAATTAAGGTGCTAATGGGTGGAGCAGCCACCTACAAAGCCAGCCAGAAAATCAGCATGATGTGGAAAAAGGGTTTGGGGAGAAAAAGCATGTAACTACGTGCAACTACACGCTTTTTCTAATTTGTTTTCTATTCTCTGTAAACTGTAACAGCCTCACAAAACACAAGCAGCTTTTGTTGCCTTTTCTTGGCCTTGAGAAGATATGTGCATGAAAACATGCAAACGTTCAAGTTGCAACCATACCCTTCAGTGGTGCATTTGCCAGCTTCGTGCTCTGCAGGATTCCTGGGTGTCTGATGTGAACCCTGATCTACCAGTGCAGAGTGAGAGTTTATGGATATGTTGTCCAGAGGATCCAAGAGGAGACCAGAGTCCCACTATTCTGAGTGCAGTGTAGACTCTTGGGTTTACAGTGAAGAAATTCTTTAGCAAGAGTCTCTGCCTTCACCAAGACCCATAAGCAAAAGACCCATAGGCTAAAAGACAACAGTAAATGCATCTCCTGTTCTTCTCCAGTGAGAATAAAGTAAGAAAAAGATTTAAGTGTCACCGTTTCCCAAATTGAATTTGGGTAGGAAGAGACAAGTTTGTAAAGTGCCAAGGGAAAACTCTTTAGTGGAGGGACTTAACAGAGATAATGTAAGAAGCCAGCAATTGAATCAGAATAAGACATCTCCTTTTTCATGCCATATTTGTTACCAAGTTTTTTTTCTTAGTGTACTTTGTTTAGTATCAAGAGGCTGTTTGGAATCTGCTGACTCTTCTAGGTGTTTCATGTTAGATATAAGTATAAAAGTGTAAAATCATGACTACTAAAGTTCTGGAAGCACTTGCACTCTCGTCTCTTTTGCAAAGGGTCCTTGCAAGATGGAAGCTATTCTGAGATTAGGAAAGCCTTAAGGGCTTTTTGGTTTGCTTTAGTGTCTCCATTCTTTATATAAAGTGCTTGCAGAGGACAGAATATTAGAAACCAAATGAGGCAAGTGTAGAACTCAAAATCATAGATAATTTATGATTCTGAAAAGGAAATTAAGTGTGAAAAGTCAGTCATTAATATCAAGTCTTTTTAATTACCGTTAATGAAAATAGGCATGTCTTCCATGCCACACAGAGAGGAAAGCCCTTCGGGCTGTATCTTAATGACTTTCTTAGACTGCATGTGTTTTAAACTTAAGGTTTCAAATAATTCTGTGCAAGGAACAGGATTTTCTCTGGTTTTGAAAGTCTCTTAAGTGGTCATGAAGTTGAGGCAAGATCTAAAAATGCTTCAAGCTTAAACAGAGCATCATCAGATGTCCATTACTGCCTAGGTGTTGTGCCACATTTGTTTCCTGTGTTGCATCCCAAGTTTTACTTAACTTTACATTGCGATTTTCTTATGAAGCATAAAAAGAAGTCTTGTCAATGCCAGAACTGAAGGTCCTTACTGTAGTTCATTGCCTTTGTGCAAAGAAATCTTCTTTTAAACCTCCCTGTTGAGCATGAGCTGGCCTGACTGAAAGTAAATCATTTAAATGAAGAGAAATTTTGCTTTAATCCCTTTTCTACCTCTCAGCTTGCCTCCTTAAAATGTACTTTTGGTTCCATTGCACAGCTCTTTGTTCTGCCTTAATTCTGTATTCTCTAATCAGAAAAAAAAATTGGTTTTAATAAAGTAGACATTTAAGGCAAACTGTTCTATAGTGTTAAGTCATATCAGAAAATCTTAGCAATAAAAGATATGTCATATTTTTCTTCCCAGATACACAGATGTTTTATAGGCTTTATAGTAGGAATATACACAGAAAAATACTGTTATCCCTCTACAGCCAAAGCAGTAGTCAAATTTGCATCGGGAAAAGAAATTAATCTTGAATCAAATATCACTGCAGCCATCTGCCTTGTCAAAGAAAACACAAATCCCTGCTTTTGTGATCACAGCAGAACAATCAAACAAAAAGAGGCTAACTTTTTCCTCTGAACCAAACCCATTTTCAGTTAATACTTAAGCTCCAAACTGTTATGAAATGGTTTGTAGAGGCTAAAATCCCAAAGTTTCTTCTCACCTCACCCTTAGCCAACCGTGACTTTCAAGTCCCTCTGTGTGTGGGGTTTCAGCTGTTTCTCATACCCACGGCTGAGCACAGCCACCCATTAACACTGGTGGGAAAGCCTTCTAGCTCAAGGTTCAAGCATGGGAAAGGCTTGTTGTGTTAGCTGGAGACACCCCCAGTGTTTTGACTGAGAGATTCCCTTGTTTTACCATCAAATTCCATAGATTATCTCTCTCTTACTCCTGTACCCCCACAGGAAAAAAAAAAATGATGTGGCTGCTCTGTCCTCCATTTCAGAGAGGTTCATCCACTCTGAATATCACCTGGCAAGCAATCCCATAGCCTTTGATTGCTGTTGCCGAGCTGTCTTGTGCTCCACCTTCTTATCTGTTAATCCATGTTAAGGGCCCTCAATTTCTTTCATTTTGCACAGTTTTTCTTTTATAAAAAGCCTGATATTTTTCAGATGTGTATGTACCTTATATTACTTTTCAGATTGAGTGCAGCAGACTCTTCATTTAGCATACCATAGGTTAATAGTTCCAGATAATACACAGTGAAATATGACCTATACATGTTCTCTCTCAACTGTGAAAACACCTGCTGTTCATGCTTTTCTGCTGCATGCCTTGTCATCATCTTTCAGTTTTTCCTCCAATCTCCTGATCCATCTGATACATAGATTACAAAGGACCAGCTTCTTCACTGTGGCAAATGGGATTTTCTCTTTGATTATTTCATAAGATTAACAAGTCCCCTCATCCATTCACAAGATCAGAACGTCATCTTCAGAGTTACTTTGCAAAAACTGTAGGGAGATGCTGACATCCATCAAATATAATTTAGTAAATATTCTCCTTGCAGATTAATAAATTGCTTCATAGCCTGTCAGCAACGCTAGCTAACAAAATAACATATCTAATAAACATGCTGTATTAAAAAAAAACACCACCAACTATCTGGAAGCATCAAAACCATTGCAGAAATAGTAAGCCTGGATTTCTACTTCTGCACCTCTTAGAGCGCAAGGTCTCATGTTGGTCCCTGTTTCACTGACTTTCTGAGCTATGCACAGACTCCAGCAGCACCAACTTGCAAACTGGCAAACCTTTCCACTACAGTGCATCTACTGATGCATTTTCCCAGTTTTTTCTTTACTGTTTTATCTTCACCTTTGATCACACTATCCAATACTATTTTAACCAACACCTTCTTTTTATAGTGTTTTGTATAATAATTTATTTAAAAGAAATTTAAAAAAATCTAAAATGCTGTCACTCCTGATTGATTTCTTTACTTTTGGTAAAGAAACTGATGTAGCTTTCAATATTACTGGTAATGTTTGTTCTGAGTTTCCAGTAGGAAAGTTTGTCATTTAGAATGAGATATTTTCTTGTAATATTTATCTGTCAAAAAATATCAAAGAGCTTTCAAGTTGTAAACAGATCTGACCTTGAGTGTCTCTAGAAGTTCACATATGTAACTTCAGCAGAGTTTCTTAAGAGAGGTGATGAAATCTCCATCTTTGAAAATTTTCAGAATTCATCGGCAAAAAGCCTGAACCACCTGATCTAACTTTGAAGTTAACTCTGCTTTGAGCCGAAGGTTGGACTAGCGACCTCTGGAGGTTTCTTCCAAGCTATATGTTTCACGTAATTCTATAATTCCTGCTTTTCTTCAGCCTCTCAGAACACTTCATGTTTGTTTCTATCCCCTTTGAACAGTAAGTGTCCTTTAGCAAGTCTGTTCAAGTCACAACTGTTTTTCCATACTCATTCTGTTTATTTTCATTTCCTGCATTAATCAGTCTAGTTCCCTCTATTTTGCCGTCCATTTTCTTTGCAATAAGAATCTTAAATTGATTTATCTTAACTAATTTGATTTCTACATCAGATTAAGTATTTTATTAAAAAATACTGTCCAGATAACTGTTTTCCTTCATGTTAGCACTTTGTTTCCTTCATATCTATTTTTCTGCATGCTGATATTCTTCTAACTGTCGCTACATTATTCATTTCCTTTTCTATAGTTTTTAGAGTCCTGAAAAACTTCTGCTTCGGAGGAATTGGTGGGAAACAATCAATCTGTCAGCTTCCCTTGGACTCCAGTGGAGCCCATCTACCAGCAGTCTTTTCTTCATGAATGTCTTCCAATGGTCAGACATCTTAAAACTTCAGAACACAAAGGCTAAAACCCTAAGCTAATCTCCATGGTCTTTCTGTGCCTCCTCCTGGGACCAGTAAAACACCCAGGACCATTCCCTTAGGACCACAGTTTATCATAGACAACCTTGATCCATTCCAGCAAGCCCAGCAGCCATTTTTCTCAGCATGAAGAACAGTTACAGGTTTCTACATTGTCTTATCTTTGTTCCCACCAGACAGTTCTTCTGATATCTGAGACTGGGCACATACCTTCTGATTCCTTCCTGGCAAGGAGTTCATGATCCCACAAGTTTAACTCATTCTGGGGTCAAAATGAATCAGTATTCCTTTCTATCTTTAGGTTATATTTCCTTTTCCATTATGTCTCTTCAGTATATTCTTGTGCTTTCTTTTATTCTACCACCTAAGCAGACATATTTGTCCATCTCACACCTTGGGGGTTTTTTGCCCTGGTCTATCTCTTTCTGGACACCAATAACCTGTTCTTTTCACTTGTCTGTAAAACACCTTTTCAAATATCTGTGGACCTTGAATGATCTCGTTAATCCTGACACATTTCAAAACATAGGATTGTCACCATATTTATCCTTAGTTCTCACACCTTTTATTGCATCACTCTGTTGTTATATCCACTTATAAATCACTCTATCAGTAACTCACTCAAGGGCACAAACACCCTAGGCTTCTGCATCCACACCATTTTTCTTCCTCAGATCTGGAACTCAGTATCCACACACACCCCCTTACTTCCTAGGTGTCCCACACTTTTCCTGGAATATATATTGAAATACGGAGCTCACTCCCTCCAGTTTCTCTCCACAAATCCCTTTGTCCACTCCTGAGCATCCTTCCTTTACTTTCTCATTCATTTTTTTGCCAATTATTTCTTTTTATACCAGTCTCACTGCATATTGTTCATTTGTTCATTTTCCGTTTTCCTGCTAAATTGAAAATATTTAGCAAAATGCCTTCTGAGAGGATAGGGAGAATGGGGTGGGGGGGAACCACACACAGTTTAAATTACACTGACAAGTTTATTTAACAGGCTTATAGCTAAATGCTTTCAAATACCTTTAATTATCATTAGACTTTTTTCATTTAGAGAGGCAATCACTATTCCAGAACTGTAATTTGTGTTTGTAATACAAACAGCGTATTTGTAATAAAATGGGAGATAATGGTGTATATTTTCCAATTGGCAGACATGGAATGAGAAGAAAACATTCCCTGATGTGTTTGAAAGAAGGAACCGAGTAGGAAATTTGTTAAACATGCACATACACAGATATACATTCCCCTGCTACGAATCCAAGTAATCCCCCCAGTGTATTAAAGAGTTTCAATTCCTGAACATTAATGTATGCACTCTGATTCACAGGGTATTAAGAACAAGTGTACAGTCGATCCTCTGCCTGGCAACTGCTTTTTTTTTGTATTTAATATCTCACATTTTCATTGCAAGTTGTACCACAAACAATGATATAACACTGTACTCTTTGCTTTTGTTTGCCTTTTTACTTTGTTCTGTTTCCTTTGAAAACAGTGTTTTACCCGCATCATTTGGGCAAGCCGACCATATGCCTGAAACCAAATCCCACAGCCATGACAAAGGTGCCTGAAATGAAGTTGCTATTACAATTTTATGAAACCTGAAGAAAGCATTCACCAGTTATGTCCAGACACCAGTATTCATAGCTTGGGAGGACGCATTGTAGCAGACGATTTGGACTTTGTGACAATACTATACGAATTAAAGTTCCAGGTAACTTGATGTGTTCAGACACACCAACAAACTGATTTCAGGAACATGCCACTGGCCTGTGTGTAGCTTTACTCCTTGTCTTATTAGATTGTAGATTAATGCAGTCTTATTAGAGCAGAGACCACTTTGTCAAGGACAATCACCAAGCACAGTCCTAGATGCAAGCTCTGGGCTACCTTCTTAACTAAGAATTTTACATTTTACTGCCTGTACCTGAATATTTGAATTGTCCTACTCTAACAAGATTTCTTCTTATTGAGATATTTAATTAACAAAATGTGGTGATGAGTAAATGCCATCAGTAGTCCATCTCTTACTTGTTTTCTTACGAAATTCCCAGGTAGAGAGGTACAAGGAGGGCAGTATGGGATTTTTCAGGTAAGAAGATCAATTTTCATCTTCTTTCACAAACGTGCAGAATGGATGAGGTGAGGCTTTGAAAATCCATGCTGGCCTCTCATAATAGCTTACTTGTAATTAATATGTTTGAAAATGGTTTTTCCCTAAGTATTTTATTCCATCATCTTCCCAGAGATCAAGGTAAAGTTGACCAGCCTATAGTTCCCTAGATCTTCCTTCTTGAAGACAAGAGTTGAATGAACTGTGAATTAGGAATGTACTATCTCATTTTTATTCCAAGAGCTGAAAGCGTTTCCAAGCTTTCCATATTTCATCAACTAAAAGCTCTGTCTATGGCAGCAGTATTTGTTTAAAGGCAGAAATACTGCTAAAAAAAAAAAAAGTTTGCCAAGAAACTGAGCTGTTTATGAGAAGTCATCTTGCATTAGCAGGACCATACAAACTAGGATGGCCAACTGAGGTAGTCTGATATAATTTCTTAAGATAGGTGGCATCAATGTTTTAACACTGACATCATGGTTTGGATTGGAAAGGACCTTAAAGATGACCTAGTTCCAACACCCTGCCATGGGCAGGGACACCTTCCACTAGACCACGTTGCTCAAAGCCCCATCCAGCCTCTTCTCAAACACTTTCAGGGATGGGGCATCCACAACTTATCTGGGCAACCTGATGTATTAAAGCTATCTAAAGCGGTTAGAGTGGTGCCTCACCGTTCTCAGAGTAAAGAATTTCTTCCTAATATCTAATCTAAATCTACCCTTTTTCAGTTTAAAAGTATTGCACGTCTTCCTATTGCTACACTCCCCGATAAAGAGTCCCTCGCTATCTCTCCTGTAGGCCCCTTTAACTACTGGAAGGGGCTGTAAGATCTCCCTGGAGCCTTCTCTTCTCCAGGCTGAACAACCCCAACTGTCTCAGTCTGTCTTCATAGGAGAGGTGTTCCAACTGTCTGATCACCTTTGTGGCCTCCTCTGGACTTGTTCCAGCAGGTTCATGTCCTTCTGATCTTGGGGGTCCTAGAACTGATTCAGATTCCAAATTCCAGACCTGGTGATGAATGTTGTGTGTATTTAACCCCTTAAAACAGCAAAAAGATTGTACTCCTCTTCCACCCTGGTTCTGCTTTTATAGCACGTCCATGGCCAGTTGCTTAGCCTACGTCTCCCTCCTGCACCAGAGAAACAGCTATACTTTGATCTTCAACGTAGTAGTTCTACAGTAAATCTCACAGTCTCTTTAGTATTTAAATGCATGGCTTTAATATAACATGATCTATAATCCAAACCTTGCAGATATTAATATTATGTGTTTATAGACAGCTCTCAGAACATCTGTAGCAAAAGCCTTTTATGGTTATAAGCAGCCTGTTGACTTCTTGAATTCTATAACAAAAAAAAAAATATAAAAATGTTCACCCTGTAAAAACATTTTCAAACATATATTTTGCCACATAAGGTGTTTGTTTAAAAGACTGTGGCTAATGTTGATATATGGTATGCTAAGCACTGTAAGAAATTCACAGGGAATTGTTGCGACTTGTATTTTGGTTATACTGGAATTTCCCTCAGGAAATGTAACAGACATCCTCTGGCTGCTGTTTAGGGGAACTAGGACAAATATGAGATAGCCATGGCTTGGCCATCTTTGTCAAGCCAAATGTAAAAACCAAATGCTTGAATTGCATTGGTCTCAAGCTGGCTACAGGACTGCACTGCCATGGGAAACACTGGCTAATTTTAATCCCTCTTGGCAGGGTGAAAGAGAGCTGCAGGTAGTACTGAAGCTCACATCATTTGGCTCCCCAGGACCAAGCTGCACATCCAGCCTCTGCAACCTCTTGGAGCAATGGGGCAGCAGTGGAGCCACTACTCCAAGACTCTCAGGTTCCTGATTCTCTAAGTGTTTGGGGATTCTCGGCCAGACAAAGATTTTGTTAGGGAGTTCACAGCTACAGGACTTTGGGTGTGTGGCATAGGTGTATTATAAGGCAGGAACCTGCTTGTTTTTATCTCTACAAGGTGGTCAATGAGCAATGTCACCCAGCACGTATGCTCCACTCTATCTTGTGCTGTGACTTCTCTGAGGCATTGTTGCCTTCTCTGGCAATGAGCTGTGACCCTTGTTTGGATGGCACATAGTGAGTGTTGGCGGCACAGACTGAACAAGCATCCACAGTCAATTCATCCTCATTTACGAGTTGACTTTTTTTATTTAATAGCCTACTCTGAGCTGCATAGGGTTGTGTTTGAGAGAGGCTAGAAGCTGATGTGTGCTGGCCAACCAACTTCCAGCTGGCAAGAGACCTGAGCAATTCCACAAATTAAATGAGATGAATTTAGAATACATTTCCTGGTGCTGTGCCTCCAGAAGGGGAAATAGCTGTTCCGTTACTCAGGATTGCTGCCTGCCATTCAAGGGGTGAAGGATGGCATGTATGTCTGGTTGGAGTTGCGTGGTGCAGTGAGAAGACTTTATGCACATGTGTAGCCAAGTACTCTCATACAGGCAACCCAGTTACAGCAAATTAAAGCCAGACAAGCAAGCTGTTTCCTAACAGTAACTTATTGTCCTGGCTGATCTCTCGGGCTTCTTACCAACATATGCTGTCAATTTATGAAGTCCCAAAAGCATAAGATCTATGAGATCTGGGCTAATGGGCTCATTCGCATTCCCTTCCTTTTCTCAGATTTGTGCAGCTCAAAGACGATGCCAAGGGCTGGTAAGCCAGGAGCTGAATTTAAAGTGGAGCCCTGAAACCTGGTGTAAATGCCTCTATCAGCATTTGAAATCTCTTCATACCCCTCAGTTTTCCATCATGCTTCCAAAAGCTGTTTAATGAAATGCAGAAGCTTTTCTTCTTGTCTTTGAGATGCCCTGTATTTTGAACTGTCAAAGAACTATGACAGTGTCCCAACCAAGACCTTCAATCAGAAGCGGAAACTAGAATGTTGTCAAATTAATGGCTGTGATGAGCACATCACTGGAGCAAGATGAAGGTCAGTTTATTGCCCTAGGTTTTTATTACCTCCTTTGCCTCAGGAAAATGACATTGCAGATAAAGCAGGGAAGGTCTTCCCACGTCTCAGCTTTCCTTCCACCATCTTACAAAACTCACTAGCTTCCATATTTTGGAAGTATTCAGAGTCAGTAATAAAAAGAAATATATACTAGGCCTCATCACCACAAAGTTCCTTTCCGTTCTCATCCCTTCTCTGTAAAGATCTCAACACTCAGAATAAAGAGGAATGAATGCCACAAACCTCATAAAATAGTTTATTCTGTATAAGCTTCACTTTTGGGATACTTAGAAACATTTAAAATACGAGCTCCTAAGTTTCGGGTCCCCAATAAAGAACAAATATGATGGTCCACCTCTTTAAGTCCTTACAAATAGAATTTCTTATTGCAAATTTCTTCAAACGCAAGTTGCAGGAGACACTGGAGGACATTCATACAGAAAACAGGCAAGGTGATTGAACAGTTCTTTCTGGCCTTTAAAATTTGTGTATCTGCAAGAATCATTAATCACCATAACAGTTCGCTCTCAGTAGCCTCTAAATGGACCTTTCTCCCATGCTTTCTGTGAATTCTCCATGCCCTATGGGCTTTATTATCCAGGGTTACTAAAAGAGTTGTTTTTTCCACAAAAATAGCCTAAATAATCACAACAGGGTTCATATGATAATATAAGCAAGAACAATAGGAACCATTATTGTTTTGAATTGCATGAAATCTAAACCACTCCGTTTTGAACTGTGTGAAAATATAACTGGACTTTGTTTTTTCAACAGAGCATTTTGTGCATGAGAGCTGAGAGAAGAAAAATATGTACTTAAACTTCAATAAACATCGCAAAGTTCCCACTATAGAAGTTTTCTCTTAGGAGCTGCCTTGTAATACTAGGTCATCCGTCCTACCATGAAGTTCAAACCCCATTCTTATGACTGTGTGAGTCCATCTTCATTTATGATAACATCTTCACTTATGAGAACTGCTGCTGCAGAAAGCCCTGAAATGCTGTTGAAAAATTCACGTGTTTAGCCGAAACCACAGAACACCCTTTCCTCTGTTTTCTGGGAAGCCGTGCCTTGCAATGGCCTTTCATATTGTCATACAGGCAGAACCCTTTCCATCACAACCAGATGACAATACCCTTAGAGCTTTTTTAGTTCATTTGAGTGCAACACTAAATATTTAAGGAAGTATCAACCAGATGCACGGCTTGCAGAAAAGAGCAATAATATCATTTGTATAACAGTAGGGCACAATTGGGATGTTGAGACTCTGTTTTTGTAGATGCTGGGCAAATACTGCCAGAGAAAGCTTGAATAAAGAGCTGTTAGTGACCTAAACAAGTAGCACTGGAGCTGCTAACCTAAATAGAGGAGACAGGAAAATGGTGAAAGGGAAGCTATAGAAAAGCTTTAAAATTATGTGTAAGATGTGAAATGCGATCAGGAATTCAAAGTTTTGTGGGATGAAAAACTCTCCCTGAAATCTGTGCTGCACATTTATTATACAAGTGGTCTGTATTAATGTCTGTAGCATCTGTAATGACAGTATTAATGTCATATTAATGTCTGTGATGGGTCAGAACCCTGTCCACTAGGTACAGGGGTGACAGAAAAATTAAAAAATACAGTCACAGTGAAGAATGAACCTGTGTAAAGAATACACCTCAGGAAACTCTGTTTTTCTTTATAGTATTGCATGAGCAGAAAAGCAAGTTAAATTTATTGCATATCTATTCTGCGCGTAATGACTCATTCTCTTCTGGAAGAATGCAAGCAGACTTGCAATGCACTCGAACATTACACTAAAAATATCCCATTACCATCCACAGTCTATCATACAGAAATATTTCTTGAGAGTTTTTCAAAACAAGGAGTTACATAGTCCAGCTCATTTCATGAAATAAGTAGGCCCCTGACTACTTTCAAAACCAAACAGATGCATCGAGGTCTTTAGGATTAACCCTTAAAACCTTAGGTGACCAAAATTCCTGCTAATTCTATGTGCCACACACTTAAATTGATGCTTCCAACTGTAAAATAATAGCATCGGGATGGAGCACATTAATTTAGTTATACAGCTGTATAAGCAAAAGATCGGAGTTTCCTGTATTGGTAAATGTCTGTATTGTAGTCTTTGTAACCACAAGTTTTGATACAGTGCTGTTTTTTATGTGTTTGTGTATGCCCATCTGACTGTCTTTCCCCAGTAACCCTGCAATGATGCGGTCGGTGTCAACTGGTTTTGAAGAAATGCAGTTGTCTCGGTGATGCGAAGCTCCTCCTAGATTTGTGAAAAGAGCAGAAGGTGAGAAACAGAGGCTTCAATCACCAGCTCACACTTTACTAAAAATTATTAACTCCACCAAGGTGGCCATTTGTGAAGCACAAATTGGTAAGAAGCTAGACCCTCTTCATTCTGTTGCTCACGGTATCCTTTTAAACTGTGTCAGATACGGCTTTCATAAGGACTTGTCCCCTGAAAACCTTTCTGTTCTGTTTTTGACAAAGAAACGCCCAGTTGATCAGAATGAAACCAGTCTGCCAAAACCTATACAGCACATCTGTCTGAATCTTAGCTGACCCATGGCTTTTTCTCTTAGCTGTTTTTCAGAAAGCCTGGGTAACCAAAATCCAGGTCTGCTGTGTTATGGGAATTGCTTTGGGTCTGCGCAGTTAAGGTCCTCTGGGGTCTTTCCTCTGAACTAGGACCAATGATGAAAAAGAAACCTAAAAGCCTTGGGAATCAGATGGCCCGGATGTTTTGGGCCTGTCTTTAGAGAAGAATTCTGATTTGAAAGCTTGATAACAAGATGTCTTGATTATGCTTATTTAAAAGCACAGATATTTCTGCGGATTAGAATTTTTTGGTTTACATTCCAACATTATTTTTCCCTTCAAAGTATAGGGTTTCCTTGCTCTACAGGGGTTATGATTAAACAGATGCTTTCAGGGAATTAAAAATCATCATTGTTTTATCACTGCCGGGAGAAGTCTGTGTATCCTCAGTTCAGACCCTTACTTGCACAAAAGCACTATTTTCTGCTTATGGTGTTTTGCAAACAGGAAGTACGGGGTCTGTTTATGGTTTTCTTGTGTATTTTAAAATCATTATTGCCACTATAAAAGAAGCCAAAGACCTGATAAGGACCCCTTTATGCTACCATATTTGGTCAAATGATAGTTCTATGTATACTACATTCGAACATTAGAAATTTATTTTTAGATGACCAGTGAGACCTATATAGTTTAAAAATAGCCAGGCATAGGGACTATACTGTCTTTTTAAAGGACAAAGCACAGCTGTAAACCAGCCACTCCCTCAGAAAAACTGAATTCTATAAATATGTCATCAAAGTCATAAAAACAGAAATAGTGGATAAGAAAAATTATTCTGATTTAAGTACAGGTGTCAGCAAACTCACCGCCTACTCTGCATTCAGATTGGTACCGCCAGGAAAAGACAGATGTTTGACAATGTTAATGAGCTGCAGTTCTGCTTGGCAGAATGAGAGTGGGAAAGCAGGAGGAAAGAAAGATTGTGGCAAGGGCAGGGCCAGAAGCCAGTCAGCTACCTGTAGGAATGTCGTTTGGTACTGGAAGATCTGGTAAAGAAAGACCAGTTTGGTTTTGCTCTTCTGATGAATGGACAGCTGGTAATGTGAATCAAAATGTTGTGTTCTATGGAGAGGTTTTCATTCCACTCTATTCCTAAAAATTGGAGTTGTGTCAGTTAAAGGAGAACCTATGTAGGGTGGTAAGACACATGAATGATCTACCTTTATAGTAGAAGCTCTTTCGGGGTATGAAAGGGGCTAAAAGAAAAAAGGCTATTTAGAGCCATTCCACAAGAGGTCATCTTCATCCTTGCTATTTCTGAAATGCCAGGTTTGTGAGTAAGAGAAATTGTTCCTTGTTAGAAATGACTTTCTGAATTTTAGCCCTAAGAGTAGCTGGCGGGGTGGGAGGCAGGGGATGGACACATACAGCTGTAGTAGTTTAACATGGGGCTTTTTAGATCAACAAAAGAAATCTTACTAAAACTAACACATTCATCAGAAACTTAGCTAAGCTACTACAAGGAATGGAGCAGGTGGTGATAGGATTTTGAATAGAATTGAGACAAACAGAACTGTTTTTCAGACATAAAGTTATCACTCCCAAACCTAATTGCCCTGATATGCATGTATTCAACCAAAAGAACTCCATCCCAAATCAAACTACAAACAGCCAGCAGAGTTCTTATGCCCATAAGAAAGGACTTATTTTCTCTGAAGCGTTGGTTGCTGCAGTGCTGGCTTGTAACTTCACGTCCAGAGATGTCACAGCGTGCATTTCTGCCCACATCTTTTCTTGTCTTAAAACCACAAGCACTGTTCTTTAGATTGTGGGGAGGAATGAGATGCTTCTTTAAAAATACAAGTAAACCATTTTTCACTTCCAAACCACATATTGTCATGTAGGCCATGAAGCTGGAAGCGACCAAAACAGCTACTTCTGACTGATGACTACTCACCTCACAGCCAACTTCATTGTACTTCTTGACAACAAAAATTATTTGTGAGGCCTACAGACAGTATTAGTAAGAGAATCTAGGCCAAGTGCAATTGGGGAAAGAAAACCACAGGCTTGAGTTTTTTGGATTATGGCTCAGACAGAGGAGAAAATCTCATTTGTTCTCGTCTGCATAACCGAGAGTATTGCACTTCAGGTCTAACAGGCTGATATTTTTCAGAGACTCTTTAATTCAGTGTGGGCATGAAATAGTTTTCAATACTAAGTGGTTCTTTTGGTGTTACAAGAGTGCCTTAGTGTCTTTTATCTGCCTCTTGGGAATAATACGTTTTTAATAAATAGGCTTTCCTGGAAGCAAGATGGGTAGTAGCATTTGTAATGCCAAGCAAATAGCAGTTTTAATTAAGCGCCCAATCCCCCCATGCCTTTATGTGACAGTTCACAGTACTGGTTTCACTTGCAGTTGTCTTCTTCATTATTAATCTGCAAAATGAGCACTCACAAGATAAATGAGAGGAAAACACTCATAGGGTACATGTAATTAGTACACGACTTATTATGAATTGTGATGATCTCCTTGATAATTAATCAGGCTTACAGTTGATGTTTGGAGGCAATCCAGATAGAAGATATTTCAACAAATAATACCACATTCTCTGGGGTCAGAGGAGACACAGTGAGAAATGGGGAGGTAAAAATCATAGGTCTAAAAGAAACGTTGTTTGATAGTTGTAAACTAAGGCTCTAGCCTTCTTAGCTGGATTGTTTTATCTCAAGTTTTTGTAGAGGGGACAGTAACGTGCATCTTCATTCATGAAGCATCCAAAGGACATGCAATGGAGCAGTTCTCCTGATGTATTGATTTGTCTTAAGAAGAAAATAGTTGAAATGCACAATGTGCACAGGGACAGGGTGTACTTGCCATATGAAGGAATGACAGTGCCATGCAATAATAAGGACTTGTGTCTTGCTACTATGGCCCAGAGTAGGAAAAGAACCTAGAGCCCAGGTGTGTATGGACATAACCATGCTACAGAAAGGGATCTCAAGGAGCCAAGATGCCTAGGGGCCTGGTATCACCTGTCTCTACACAGGACAAAGAAAATGTTGAGGGCAAAGCTCATTATTAATGTACCTCCATGCACCTTTATCTGGGCTGTTGTGAAAACCCTGAATTGTTCCCAAGAAGAGAGAAACCACCTTTCTCAAGGTTTTGTTTACCTTCCTTTTTTTTCTTTCTCTTCTTTAAAATATAGCTGAAGAAGTTTTCAGAGGTGTTTTCAGTAGGAGGCTGAGACTGATGTGGGTGCAGAACCACGGGTGCCCTGCAGCCAGAGTGCTCTTGGTGGGATGCACACCTCTGGCACTTCTCCAGCCAGTCTTCTCCAGCCTCAGGCAACTTTTGGTCTGGGCAACAGAATAATGCAAGCTGGTCTGAAAGGCATTTCAGCTCCAAATTAATTTTCTGGTGTTCAACACACTGGCATCCACCGTGGAGGGAATTAGGCCGTGTATGGTTGTTGATGTATTCATTTGTTTAGCCTCTGCATGTTACCAGTTAACCCCATGTGTGTCTTCAGTCAGGATACTATTGTGGAATACAAGACCCAGGCCATTTAGGAACAGCTAAGTGATCACAGACTGTACCTTTGCTGGGATTAAGAGTAACTGGAATTGACTTCAATTTATTTTTTTTATCTTCCCTCTTACCACATTCTTAAGCACCTGCCTCATAAAGCCTCAGCACAAATGATTAAATACACGAAGGCCCTCAAAGCTGTAAGAAGGCTACAGAATGCCAACGTTGACAGTGACAGTAACCGTGCACATGTCATCAAGCAATCCTCCATCCAGGGCACACAGATATGGAGGAGAAGGCCTACCATCTGTCACTAGAAAATACCCAAACATTATCCAACAGTGCAGCAAAGCTCTCGGAGTCTCCGTTCTGTGATATTCATCAGCTATTCCCATTCCATTCATTCTGCACAATACATTTTTCATGTGTAGGTTGCAATGCATTACTGAGCTAGTAGAAGCCAGCCAACCTTTGCCTTATCTCCCAAAAAATAGATTAACATCTTTCTCTATTATGGCCTATTTACTGTAATTGCTTTGTACACATGTGACCAAAAGTGAAGTAGTTGTCTCAAGGTCCCCTGGAGAAAAGTAGACTTCTGATGACCCATTTCTCCCACTTTGCAGTCATTAAAACAAAATGTCCTCTTCCTCAGTATTTCACTGGTAAATTTGCAATCTGTCTGAGATTTTTATCATATCAGTGTGCTAAAGACACACTATAATTTGCATTCAACCTGCACGAAAAAATGAATGTGAGAAATTATATGTTGTTGCTTTCATGAAGCTTTTACACCTGGAGAGAGAACGATGCTCAAATTTTATTAAAATTTTATTTCCTGCCATTGCCACATCAAACTGTTAAGCACTTCAGATGTGTTCAGAGCACATTAACCTGCCAAATCTTGGCACAGCCTTGCTTAGCTGTTGCTGCTGACATAATGCTAACGCTTAGTCTGTACTGCACATAGTTTTCGTCACTGTGGCAGGACACCTCTGCTTGCTTGAGGACATTTTCATTTTACCACTATAGTAAAGAAGCGGGGAGGACCTTTTGACTTGACTCCAGACTTGAGGTCGTGTTTCTGTGTCTGGCTGCTGCAAAAGCGCCTGATGGAGCTGTTGGACAGCCAATAAATGAATTCAATAAAGCATAAGTGAGCTTACCGAACAAATTATTACTCAACCTCTTGTCAGAGCTGTTCGTGCCCTTAATGTACTTGTAGTGGAGTGATTTCTCTTCCGTACTGCTGGGGACAAACAGCCTTTCAGGGCAGGGAGGCTTGGCAGCAAGCACAGTCTGTAAATTATTATGCTCCAGTCCTGAGAGGACGACAGCAGTTCATGCAAAGTAGCCAGGGACAGCCAGGAGGAAGGAGCCCTGATGGTCTGGTCTTCCAGAAACGCAGGTCCAGCTCCCTGCTCTTCCACACAATGCCTCTAGCTCCTCATTTGGGAAATTCATGCAGCTATCTGCATTAAAAAAAAAAAAAAAAAAAAAAAGGTAAGACTTATGGTGCAATTTAGTGGTTCTGATATCTGAAGAAGTACTAAGGCCAAGAAGTACTAAGGCCAAACGTATAGAGCAAGAGAAGGACTAGAAAACGTTAAGGGAAAGAAGGGGTGGGGCATAGAAAAACCACAGGAGAAGCAATTTACTCAATTTCTTGGTCACCTAAAACAATATTCTTTGTAATATTTGGAACAAGCTGAGCAATTCTTCCATTGCAAGATGAAAAATTATGTCCAAGGCACTTGCCTTCCTGTAAAATCCCCAAGACAAACTCATGCACACATTTTCATTCAACAGGAGCATTAGCCAATGGTGTTTTCCTTCCACACACCGTCTGTAGGAAAAGGTAAGGAAAGCCTTTTTAGTTCCAGGAACTACAATGGATACAAGCAAAATGTTTGAATCCCACACAACCAAGGAATATTTAATATATTTATGCAACAAGCCAGGTAGACAGTGTCAACTGAATCACTGAAAAAAAGTCATGAATAAACAAATGAATAAAGGTAAAAGGTTATAAGGACAGGACAAGGCTTGCTATCTCATTGCCTCCTTGAATGTGAGGGAACAGGCAGTAAAGTTAATTAACTGCCCCTGAGATGGATGGGCTCTGCAGTGTAGTCTCACAATTGTCAGGGAAGTCACCCTGCTCGGCATTTATTCAAGTAATTGCAATTAGCAAACAAGTGATGCTTCTCATCAATTGATTACGCTTCCTTAGTGTCAGGGAAGTGATGGCTACCCGACTTCTCCCAGTTTTTTTCCCATGCTTTGTTGATAGTTACCTCGTTATCAACAGTTATGCTTCCTTCTGTCCCATCTGCCACTGAACTTCTTGGGCTCTGTCATGCACCTGGCAGCAATTAGCTGGTAGCAAGTTGTTGCCCAAAGTCAGTAAACAAGGAGCTAGCAAAAGTGGTAGTAGTGATTAGTGCAATTATCTTGCCTCACAGGCCCCAGAGAGCTGCCTGGATCACTTAGGCTGATGTCCCTGGTCACAGGAAGCTGAGCCATAGGTGAGTAGTTCAGAGGAGTGTGTTGATCATCCACATTCACACAAAAAGTCCAAACGCCAGCTCTGATGCAAAGCTCTGGAGTCAACAGGACTCCAGTCTGTTTGAACATTGTTTGAAACTCAGAAGGAAATCACATTTTAAAGGTATTTAAGTTTCTAAAGCTGCAAAATTTAGCCTCCCCAAAAGCACTGAAGTGGGGGCATTCCCACACAACAAAATACCCATGGGGACTCAGGGCAATGAACAAGAGCTCTGCTATTCTAGGGAACATGAGGAATGCCCCATATAATGACTAAGGATGCTTTCCATTAGCCACCTCTAGACAGAGCAGAGAGGATTCACAGTGGAAAAAGCTGGAAAAATACATTGTTGTCCTGCGGAGTCTAACACCGGGTCTCCAGCTCCCACGCATTGGTGTTGTTCCACAGGTTTGGGTCACACATTTTCATACCAGTAGAGTAACTGGCACATTAATAGCTTGTATTCTCTCTTCCATTGAGTGCACTTTTGTCCATTAAAGTTGATAATGGAATATGGATTGAGCTCAAAATTCCTTCTCAGCATTAATAGCTTCCTTAATTACAAACTGATAATCCAGAAACAAATCCCACCACTAACATCAAGTATTGTACTGAACAAGCTGTCCTTTTGTGCCTTCTGGGGAGAATGAGGAGGGTATGCTGTCACACATTTCTCTTTATGACTCTAAGCAGACACATAAAGCCAGTTTTGATAAAGGGCTTTATCGTATACCCCAAAGCAGTTCATCTTAGCAACTGTAAATGCCAAGACACTGTATAAATCACTTTATGGTACCAGTTGCTTTATACTGAAAAGGGTACTCATGTCAGATAGATACTGTCTTTGTTTGGGTCTAGCACTGCAGAAACAGCTTCTCCTCAGGTGATATGTGAATAGACCAGGTCAATGGCAATGCCTACATGCAGCAAAGTGACGTTAATTCATTATAACACACCCAGGACATAATTCTGTGCAATGAAAGATGCTGCCTCGGGGACAACTGTTGTATGAACAGAAGCTTTGTAGTTCAGCAGTCAAAGCAGGGAGTGGAAGTTTGGGCAGACAGCAAGTGGAAGGTATTTTTTTATATCCTCTTCTTTTGCATCTGTCACCGGGGTCATGCTCACGAGACTTCTCTGGGAGCTCAACTCCTCATATAGCAAACTATAAACAGTCTGCTACAAATTTGCTTTATTATTGCTCATAATGATCGTTACCAGTTATCATAAGATAAAGGCAATATTTTATTGATGATAAGCTAATAAAATAGGGAACACATTTTGGAAAAATCATTTGTCTGCCACTCAACCTGTATTCATTCTCAGCTGCCTATCTATCTGCAGGTGCTCTAAATTCTTCTGTGAAATTTATTCTCTGAACTTTGGTAAATTAGGCAGATTTACTCTTTACTAAAGTGTTTGTTAGTGATCTTCCAAGAAAAATTTAAATTCTGAGTCAGAAATTAAATCAGAGAAAAATATTTTTCTCATTTGTTACACATGATCATTGCAGTCATCAGCTTCATGTTATTGTCACGCACAAAGTCATCATGCCTCATCTGTCTGTATTTACTCATTTATCACTAAGATTGTAATCCATAATTTCAGGAACCTACAGTATCTGGCACAAGTTCCTCAAATTCTCATGGTTCTCAGCTCATGTCTGGAGATCTCAATGCAAGGGCAGCAGATAACTGCAAAACCAGACACCACCATGCCCTGTAAAAGCATGTGTACCATCCGTTGCTTACCTGATACTTCAATTCTCAGCACAGAAATTAGCACCAGAAAATCACTTTTCATTCTGGTGAAAGTGAAGCTACCTCACTTCAACAAAGCTCTGCAGTATATTCTATGGCCTGTCAAATGCTTTTCATTATAACACTTTCCATTTAAGAAAAAAATGTGTTTGCTCGTTTCAAATCCCAAAGCAGATCATCTTCACTGGATGTGGAAAGAAGTAATGATGGACTAGGACAGGAATGAGGACTGGGTTCTGTCTTTCAGAACAAATGTTCTCTCTTTATTCCTGTCCTGTTTCTCAGCTAGTCCATGCACCACTCTGCTATCGACTGTGGCTCAGTCCAGAGACTCTCATTTACTGTAGCAAATGAGCCAATAAATCTAACATGTCATAATCCCAAAGCCAAGCAAAACACACGGGTCTAAATCTTCCACCAGAGTAAATCTGCATTGCCACAGTAAATCCTCTATTCAATTTTAATTAATGTCCACTGAGGACGTGACCAAATTTACCACCAAAAATGTATTGTGACATTTATATGAATTCTATTCATATATGCTGATAGTTTAGAAGAACCTGTCATAATGCGTGTTGAAACTAGGACCTTATTACAATTACACCCACTTTTCTTCTCCCTGTGAACATCAGATGGGAGCCTATCTGTCTCCTGTTGTCATGTCTCCTTCTCTTGGAGAGACATCTAAGGCTCAATTCCAGAGCTGGGACAACCTAATGCTCATCCTTGACCAGAATGACGTAATTTGTGGCTCAGGGAGGAAGGAACATCTGTCTTGAAAATTAACTTTCTTGCCTTGGATAAGCAGGGAAATAAAATTTTCTAGATAAGGGCAGATTTACCCACCATACCTGTTCCCAACGTCCTTGAACCAGTCATCTGGAAATAGTGTCCCAAGACACTCACTGTGCTCTGCCAGTCTCTCTGCCTGAGCAAACGCAGCGGTAGCCATCACAGCTGGGCAAATGACTCCACAGACACTTTCTGTCTACTTATAATCAAATTCTAATTAATACAACCAGGAAATTATTGGATTGAATGCAAAAAAGAATGTAATAAATACTCAAGCTGGAGGAGAACCCTTTTCTTCAAAAGACTTCCTCCTCTGGTTAAGATTGCAGAATCGTGGTCCTGTCCTTCTTCCTGTGATTTGGGTACTGCTAGTTGTTTGCATCCCTGAGCTACATCATTGTCAGTTTTCTCTACAAGACTTTGCTGTAGTTGCTTCTTGCCTTCATGCCAGCTACTGTATGCAATCAGGCTGCATTGAGGATGAAAGGTATTTTTAAAAAGGGTGAACCTAAAAATCTATTGAAAGTCTCTACTAATCTCCTCTACACTTGTGTTACAGCTGTGCAGTAATTTCCTGGACTCATTATTATGGAAGCATTTTGTGGCCATATTATGCAGTCCAGCAGTTACCAGTGTTGAATCTTCATTCACTTGTAAATGATACATCATCTCCATTTTCACATGCCTAAGAAAGTGATTCTATTAATACGATTACACTTTTGATGTTTCCTAACTAAGGCTGCCTGTCACAGCATCTGTACGTCCCAGAAAATAAGGCACAAAGAATGTGTCTTTTTCACTTCTTTAACTCTATTGATTTTGTGCTAACTTCCAGAGGGGGGAGTTGTGAGGAGGAGGAAAGTGGATGAGAGGAGAAGATGAGGACTGTAACAACATCTGTAGCTCATCAGAACAAGAGTCACTCCAGTCAGTGTCCTGCAGGTGTGCTTGGCAGCAGAAACTTTGGGAGGAAGCAGAAAGGACATCCACAGGGATCTTTCCTTTCCTACATAATTTCAGTTTCTAGTGGAGACATTCTGTTTTGGAAGATGCATTTGTTTGGTTGTGTTTGATAGCAGTTGTAAGACTGTACTTTCATTAAGCCTGGTCAATTTCTTTTTGAGTCAGTCTCTCTATCATAGTGCTAAGGGGTTGCTTTTTCCATAAGTATTAACTTTCATTCAGTAGAGCTGAATTTCAGCTTCTTTCCAGACCACTTAGAAATATGTTGACTAGCACAGATGGAGCAAGACTCCCCTGGTGGCCTCTCCTTGAAAAAGCAGTCCATTTATTCTTTCATTTGGTTTCTTATCTTTTGACAGTTAATTCAAGGGAGGACATCCACATTCATTCCACGACAGCTTAGTTACTGCAAAAGCCTTTGGAGACATGCCTCATCAAAAAGTTTTGGTAACTGAAATACACTATATTAACTGGGCCACAGTTATATGTGTACTCGTTGACTCCTCTGTGAGACTTGATTCCCCTCACAAAAGGTTGTTTTAACTCTTTCTCATATCCCTAATTTACCCATGTGTGTATAATTCTGTTCTTTTTTCTAACTGCAACCAATTTTCCAGCTGCAAACTGTGAATAACTGTTTATAGCTTTCCAGGAGAAAAGCACAGTTCTGGATAATTTTTTTCAGCAACATAAAATACTTGATTTAATTTATCATGTTTTTGCCAAATTGTCTAAAAAAATAAAATAAAAAATTAAAAATTATAACTTTGAAAACATTTTTAATATCAAAATATCTCATGGGATAATGGGAAAGAAGTGGTGTATTCACCACACTTAATGAAAGTACAAAGGGTAGGATTTTGAAAATTAAATTTATTGATATCTCTTAGTAGAAGTAAACAGAAACTTGATTCCTTTTGCTTAACTCCATGCTCTGAGCAAGTGGGCAAGCAGAGCAAGAGCATCTCACAGGACTGGAGCAGAAGTCCCAAGCCACGCTGACACTGAGGAGTCGCAGGATGCTACATGGTGGGTCATTTCACATTGCAGTGTCCGTTGTCCCCCACCTGGCAAGCACAGGGGGTACACAGTGTCACTGCCCTCTAGGCATGGTATGGGACTGAGGCAACAACTCCCTTTTTCATGATTTGTCTTGCAAAGTAGAGAAGAACGGAGCTGGTTTAGGTGAGGGCAAGGTGAAATTCAATACTGCTTTGCTTCAGAACTGCTCTCGTCTCTCACCGCTCTCTAACCGTTGCCTTTTTTCCCTCACCTCAGCCCAAGTAGCTCATTTTGACTGTTTATTCCCCAAAGCTAAAATGCAAACCCTGCCCTCCTGTCCCTGTTCACCTCCCAGCCTTCCTGGCATTTCTTTATTTTTGCTCAAATCTGTACAAACAATAGATGCTCCATCCGCGTATTCCTTCAGGTCCACCTCAGTGGCCCCCAGTCTCTCCACCCTTGAATGCCAAAACTGGCTCCTCTCCTTTTACTGTCTTTCTGTTGCTTCTAACCCTCAAGGACTCTCTGCTCTCTTCTCCTTTCTTTCCCACTGTTATAATTATATTTTTCCAGTCTGTCAATTATGCCAGTTTCAATGAATTGTTTGTTTGTTATACCAACAAACACCACCTGCTTTCTTCCCTGTGCCCTTTAGAAAACCTATAAAACCCACACAGCACTGACACTCAGCGTTTCCTGAAAACCCCACAAACCATAAAGTAGGAAGCTTTAAATAGTCAATAATAGCTGGAGTTTAAAAATATTTATTGAATTATTCATTATAATGATGGAGTCATGGGGGCTGTGGGTGGCAAAAGCCAAACCGTTGAGGGTAAAGACAGAGACTGATTTATCAGACTGTGAATGAGGTAATGAATGCCACATTTGACCTCCTTTCTCTACCAGTCGTACTGTCAGATACCAGCTCTATATCACCTGCCTAATGCTGGTCTGTGCTCTGTTCGTTCCTACCTCTGTATTCCCTGCAGCTCACACAGGTTGCAGACCTTGGTGAACCACGCTCAAAACACCAGGGCTGGAGATCTCTGGAAAACATTTCTTGTGGCTGGAGGTTGTATTTGAAAATTCCTTGCGCAAACGTGTGTTGTTCAGGATGAACCACGGTGGCCAAAATTCCACCAAAGGCTGCTCTGTAAGCTCAATTTTTGGGCAAAGGGAATTACTGTGAGGAAGAGAGGAACACAAACACAAGCACAATGTTTTCATCTGCAATTGTAATCCCAAGAATGGAAGTCTGAATGGATACTGGTCCAAAGCTCATTGTGTCTGATGGGCTCTGGGGAAACCCTTTAAATGATCGTTGTCACAGTGGTTCCTCTTCTTACAGCCTAATTTGTTATGATATTGAATCACTCTGATCCTCATCTGGAACTGTCCTCCATGCAGTCTTGAGGGACTTGGACCTCTAGAGACCTTAAATACAGGCAGCGCAACCCCCCAAAGACACAAAACACCTTCTTTTAAATCTATGAGGATTCTTTTTCCTTAGACAAGGCAGCAGTAATAAAATCAACATTAATCCTGCATTGCTCCATTCCATTCTCAGAAGAAGAGTCCCAGTGAAATACAGTGTGAAGCCATTTTTGTTTTATCATGTTTTAATACCTGCCAGAAAGTTGTAAAGAAAAAACTACATTTCTTTTCTAGCTAGGAAAAAAGAGTTAATAATTTACAGGGACTTAATGGAGACTATTCCACCTGGCATATTAAACGAAAGAAGATGAGGTATTCTAACCATCTCTATATTATCCTAGCCTTACTGCTATCTAAGGCTAAGCAATTCCTAAAAATAGTAGCACAGGAACATTTCTGAGCCCGTGTTTAGAAATTTCAGACACTTGAACCCTGATCCCCCAACGAGAGGAGACCTGCACTGCCCCTCTTCTCCCTCTGGGCCCTGCAAAGAGACAGTCGGCCACACAGGCCAGACAAAGCAGTGCTGTTCTCAAGCCATATAACCAGTGTATAGCCACTCTGGTTTGACAAAGAGTCTTTTCTAATTTTTTTTGCCCCACAGCAAAGCTCAATGCAGAGCATCTGCCCTTATTCTCCCCACAAACACACCCCGGAGCAGTGTGGCAGCTGCTCTGCACTTCTCCAGTGACTGTCTTCACTGGGAAAAGGTGGGACTGACTCAGCAGAAAATTTTATTATTAGGGTTATTATGGCTGAGAATTACCAAGCCTGGTAAATCCCTGAAAAAATAGCACACAAGAAAGAGGTGGGTCCTGCTGGGCTGTGTCTTCTGTATATTTGATGTCAAATGGAAATGGGTTGTTTTGCCCTTCTTTTAATTGAATGTCAGCCTTCCACAGTACATACCACAAACATCTTGACTGTTTTCTCTTCCATAAACTGGCAACAGAGCTTTGAGGGATGCTGGACAGCCCAAGAGATGAACACAGAGCAGCCTGGAAGTTAAATGGGTTGACCGAAGTGATTTTTCAAGGATTACTGGTTCCATTTCACTCCCACAACCTGCTGTACCACAATGAAGTTGCTCCAAGATGCTCAGTGCCAAGAAAGAAACATTGCTTTATCTAAAGAAAAAAATATCTATAGTTCTCCTGCAACACTCTCCCCAGTCTCAGGCACAGCTGCTAATAATAAACTCTGCAAAGCAAGTATCGGGGTTTGAAAGAGAAATGACAAGAAAGAGAATGAAAGGCATGGAGCCTTTGACGGTTACTTGCTCCCAGGGTGATTTGCATCTGTTTTCAGTGCTGGGAACAGGCAGTAAGATCCAGTAAAGTCACCAAATACACTGTAACCCCTGAGTCAAGTTTTTGTGGAGAATATTAAGGGTTAGCTTTGTTTTTTCAGCTTCCCAGTACTAGATGTTTTCATCACTGCCTTCTCTTTTTGAGGCTGGATTTTTTTCGTTTTGGTTTTCCAGATAACCTTTAATTTCTAACCAATCCCCTGAATAACAGTCATAATTATTGCAAAATTCTGGTTTCTCATTTGACAGGTAGTACAAAACAAAGCTGGACACATGGAGATCGGCACGTTGACCAGCACACTGAATACTGTTGAGACTTTAATCTCAGCAACTCTCAAAAGCCTTAGTTAATATACAGTCGCTATGTGACCCCACAGCTTTCAGAGTCCCTGTAGCAAATCCACAGCCTACAGACAAAGAGACACACATCTGTTAAGCAAAATGCAGTCACCTACTGTCACACATAAAACACTCCTGCAAATGCCCGCTTTCTTTTAAAGGGGTTTTAGAAAAGATGAAGATCTGTGCATTTTAGAATAAAAATCTAATTTGGCTGAAAGGGAATAAAGAGCAAAATTTCCCTTGGGCAAGGTATCGTGTAATACATCAGCTTCTTGCAGTTTGCGTGTTTACAGTCCACTTCTGGATGCTCTAGGGGGAAAGTCTGGTCCTGCTTCTCGGGCTGCTCCTGTTCTCCTGACCACCAGAAGGTCACACATGGTCTCAACCTCATGGTAGAGAGGAAGGGAAGCAGGCAAGTACTGACAGCAATGCAGGGAATACAGAAGCCCTCCGGCTCTTGCTTCTGGGCACCAGTGTGATGATGACTTTCTGTCCCTTTTGTTCTCCAAGACCGACTTCTTAACATACTTCATCTCACTGGTGAATTTCCACAGGTGAAAGTGTGGCAGCCTTTTTTCTCTCTTTCCAAGTCTGTCGTGACAGCTGAAATAGAAAGCTTCAGCTTTTCCCTCTCAGCTCCTCCAACCCCAGGGAGGCTCCCACATCCTCCCTACCTCAGCCTGGGGCTCTGATGTGGCACTCAGAAGGGGCTTTCACAGTCCAAGGTCACCAATACAGTCTCTCCTCCCTCACAGCCAGCCACGTTCTGCTTCAAAGTGATAATATTCAAGTTTCTAAACCCAGAGGCTCCTAGCAGCTAGAACAACCGTTCCTTTCTGTGGGAAGGGCTCCAACTCCAGCTGGGTCCAGCCCCACAGCTTCACTCCAGCAGTGGCATGGACCACTGTGCCTGCCTGTGCCAGGTCACACCGCAGCAAAGGGCACCAACACATCAGAAATACTTGATCCAGGCAGGCAAAATACACTGAACAAGGAGGGGAAACCAGAATGTGAGCACTGTCATTCTGTCTCCTCTCCCTCTCACTCTGTTCTACCCTGCTCATCTTTCAGGATGTTGCATTATAAAAGCAAATACCTGGAAGCTCAGCATGAAACACATCACCTTTCTGGTGTACGTGATCGCTAGCACAGTCCTGGAGCTGGCTGTTGAAACAGAAATTTTCTCTGACAGATCTCCTGGTCTGTTTTATGCTCTCCTTTCTTTTTTTTTTTTCTTTTTTCAAAGAACAATAACCCCATGCATTAGGTTTTAATTGTCCCCCATAAGAACACCACTGTTTCCTGTTCCAGACTTGGTCTTTCTGCACTCAGGCTTTTTTCTCCCTTAAATTGCAAATGAGATCCACTGAGCACTAATGGACTACTGTCAGGCTTCATTCTAGACATAAACAAAAAGATGGGTAATACGCCAAAGGGAACAACCTTGAACTGTCTGAATTGGCCACATCATCTAAAACTCATTTTTAGGAAAGTCTGTCATTCAAGGCCCAGCTGTGTTCACACACTGCAGTTCGCAGAACTGGTGTCATTAAAGGAAAGAATTCCTGCTCTGCCTGTGCTCGAGTGTGAGCCAGCAGATCACCATCCTCACGAGATCCCAAGGGACAGGCTTCAAGCAACCACTTTGGATGATTTATTAGACTTCCACTCTGAAATAGAATGGCAGTGATAAAGAATTTAGTCATTTGTGGTTGGTTTTTTATCTTTGGAACAGTTTCTCTGCTTGTAGCTTACACAGGATGAAACACTGCTTTCAAATCCTGTTGTAATTGTTATCAGGTGCTGAGACTGGAATTTGATGTATTTAAAGAAATCAGAAAATCTAATATGTGATCCCGAGAAATATTGCATAAAAATTTCTCTTCTAGCTTTTACAGTTTCTGTTTGACTTTAAATTTCAGGGTGTTCATTTGTAATGCATAAATTTTTCTATGTGATTAGTTTAACTCCACCAAACAAAACTGCAATTTTGGAGGACGTAGACAAAAGAAGTAAAGAGAAGGAATTTTGAAAATCCTTTTTTTTCTCCCTATCAGAATACTTACTTACTTCTAAAATGTAGGGGGGTGTTCTTTCTTTTTTTTTTTTTTATTATAGGATTGAGTCATGATTTTGTAAAACTCCAAATTCAGGAGAAAATTCAGGTTAGCTCTTTGAAGATGCGTGACAAGATTGAAAACAACTGCTCACTGAAGCTCAGTTTGCTGCCAAAATGCTGCCTTATGACAAATGCATCGTCTTTTAAAACCATTAATCTGGCTTATATAAAAATACTCTATAGCACTTCTTTACAGGCTCAAAAACTAACTTCACTGTTTTTTTGCAGGGAGAACATTTAGGAACCACAAGGAAGCCATAAAATAAGGCAATCAAGACCCAGCTTCTTAGAGATAGAAAAATGACAAAATTGTTTTCAAGACTTTAAAGCTTCTAAGGTAATGGAGGAAATGCTGCAAAAAATGCTCACAGAGCAGAAAGATGAAGGACTAGAAAATAGCAGCTCCTTTGGCAGCCCCTACTCATCCTCCTCAGTCTCCTAGAGGGCTGCCACTTGTGTGGAGCCAAGGCACAGATTTTGATCAGCTCTTGCCACAGATCTGGGGAGAGCTGGGGTGTCCCAGAAAATCCAGTTTATGGTTCTTGCTGGTACTGGGGGCCTGGGAGACGTGGGACGACTCCCTGTGTCTCCACACATCGAAAAACAACCTCAGCCAAAACAGAAATGTCCTACACAAGCAGTGAACAGCTTGTCACCCCCTCAGACTTCTCCCAGATTTTGTCAGTATGGGAATGCCCACACTCAAGCACTGTTATTTAGCTTCCACCATCCAAGCAGGAAGACTTGCTGCAACCCCCTCCCTTCCATTTCAACTCCATGTCAAGTCAACAGTGAGCCCCTGCCAGCCCCCCCTTCCCCAAAAGAGACAACAATTTCATCCAGGGATATGAGCACACCACTCCTATTTGCATTGTTACAATACAAGAATGAGATAGTTTTACTCACCTTCCATCTTTTTCCTAGAGAAGCTCTTTGGGAAATTCTAGTGATGGTCCCATCTCCATTCCATATTTTCAGGCGTGATACCTCCTTCTTTGCTCTGTAGTTATTTATGGTGAAAGCAAAAACTCCTGCTCTCTTCTGAGTTTCCTCAGCAAGCTCCTTCCAGTGAGACCCAGGAGGAGATTTTGCAGTCATCGTGACTCCCCAGGGTACAGCTAGCCCCTGGAAAATTCCTGCAGGCACCTCTGTGGGGTCCAACATCAAGGTTCCCCAGTTTAATAAATTACTGCCCAACACCTGAGTCATATTTACCCTCTAAGGACATAGTGAGTAAGGGGTAAATCACAGTATCAAGGAAAGAGGTTTAAACCAATATATTTTACTTCATTTTTGCATTGGAATTTTCATTCCATGGATCTGCTAAAGGCAGTAACTCACTAAACCAAGGATTCAGTCACGCATTTGAGTCTGAAGTGCAGTGGGATTTGATCTTGTCAGTCCATATGAGGATATTAAACAACACCCACTGGAAAAGCCATCATCTACAACCTGGAACGTGTCCTGCACAGCATCTTCCTCCTCACGCATGGGAGTGATCCCTCCCATCCAACACATGCTTTGAGGCACATCCAAGGTATAACATATGGTTTCCATGCTAGCAGTCCTGTCCTTGAGAGAAAACTGCTGTAGAACAGGCACCCCAAAATAATTGTGAGGAGAAGGTGCCCTTAGGCTTGCATTCTGCTCTGTCTTGGTAAATAGCAAAACCAGAACAGTCATGATCCGACCTCACCTTGCAAATACATGAACAGCCTGTTGGGCAGCTTTGCAAATGACTTTGGCTAACTTGAGCAAGTCTGTTTCTCACATCAAGGGAAGACCAACCATGCACTCATGCCACATACACCTCAAGGCACACGACTTCATGAACTGCATCTGCCAGAGAAAACATTAGTGTCTGGTCTGAATCAGACACTCTCCTGTACATCGGTGGCAGCAGTGGATTGCTCATTTCATCTACCTCTGATTTCCCCAGTACTGATAGCAACAGATCCCAGCAAATTAGGTGTGATTTAGGCAGTCAGACAGTCCTAGAAACTGTCTCTTCAGCCATTTCAGCTACTGAACATTTTGGAACAGCTCATGTTGAAATAAAGTGTTCAATGCTTTTGCATTTTTTATGATATGTTGATGTAGTTTTTTCGTGTCCTTGTTAATTTGCCAATGAAATATGGCATGTAGAATTCATGTGTTGTGCTGGGGACAAACTGTTTAGAAGATATTGTCAGTAAACTACAGATTGAAATGTTTCCAAGTTGAAAAAGCACAAGAATTTTGTGCAAAATTATTCTATAATCTGTTGTCCTGAGGGGTACTTCTGATAAAATAGGTTTGATTTTATCTATGCCAAAGGCAGTTAAAGGGGAACTGTTTATTACTGTATAATCTCGTGATTAAGGGCAATTTGCATATTGGAAAAGGAAACTTGACTCCCTATAAATTCAGATTGTTGGTGTGGACCTTCAGCACCAGAATAGCAAATTGGTCATTTCTTCTTTTACACCACCACCTGTCAGTACGGGTGTTTTTTTTAAAAAAAAGCTTTTGGGTATTTTTCCCTTCATCTGCTCTTCTTTAGAATGGTGCAGCTTCAATCTAAGGACTTTGAGGCTCTGAATAAAAGCTGTCGCATTTGCAATATCCATGAAAGGACGTAACAAGCATGTCAATAGCAGTTGAACCCGCCTGGGTCTGCCCTGGATGATGTTTATAGTTCCTCATGGTTGTGAGTCTCATCCAAAAGTTCATCTTTTCTCTGCTGTCACAGTAAAAAGTCTAATTCTTCCTGCATGAACACTTGGTCAATGAAAACTCTTCTTCTTTCCCCAATCCAGTGATGTCTTTGGTGAAGAAAATTTACTTGTAGATGTAATTAAAAAAAACCAAACCTCTTTGTGGTGATCTTTCCCCAACATAGTATAATGTGACTCTGCATTCAGTCAGCTGCCATTGGTTCTCTTTGGATCTTTCCCACCAGCCCCGTGCCAGGCACCAAAATGGCTCAGGGCTGGAGTTAATAGTCTCCCACTTGTTTGACTAAGAGCAGTCACAAGTCATTGAGTAAATCTTCCAAAAAGTTGGCTGAACTGAGGGAAAACTGAAAACAACCCATTCCTCATCCCGAGTCAAGTGTTTTTCCCAAGAGAGTTTTCATTTTGGCTTTAAAAATGTAACAAGAGATTTTTGTTTTTAGTTTTTCCAGGACAAGGATATTCACTCCAACAAAAATAGATAAGAAGTTAGAATGCAGTTAGCATCCTTAAGAAGTCAACAATCACACGAAAATGTATGGCCAACTCAGCTCTTGATTAATGCCAAGCGAAACTTGTGGCTCCATAACTAAGAGCTCTGGGCAAAAGCAGAAAACTTTCTAGAGTGGTTGCCAGCTGTGTTGTAAACACTAGAAAAGGTGCCATTTCCCCAGAATGGGGCTGCAGCACGTTTGCTAGTCATGGAAGTGCTTACAGTTCAGAAGTGTCTATTTATGTTGCTCTGTGACTAACTGCATTATACACACCTTGTAGGGACCAGACAGCAGCTCCGCAGCCTGCTGTCTCTCTAGTAAATCACAGTGATCAAAACTGAAATGTTTCTTTCCTTAAATGAAGTTTTTCAAAGAACAAAATACCAAACGAGAGAACTGAAATAAAGAAATAGTGGTCTTGAGCCATACACCCAGCCAGTTTACAGCAGCACAGAGCTGCTGCATATAGAGGAGAAAACATCCGTTTGTATAGGCAAAAGAAACTGGATCACCAAGATCACACAATTTGGGTGTTGTTCTAGTACCACCAAAAAGCTAATGGCTTTTGACTGAAAGTCCTTACTCAAAGCCAAGGTTTGGAATGGTCATTCTGGGCCTCACCCCATGTCCCCGTTGCCTGCAGCAGGGGGGTTGGCAGCTTAATTGAGGTTTTAGCCACTCTACCTTTACAAAGTGCTCCAATTTTGGAAAAGGTCCAGAAAGACAATAAGGAGAAATGCAGAAGAGGAAAAAAACAAAGTAGTAGCTTTTCTCTTTTTCTCAGGCTATTATTTACTTAGCCATTTTCAGCACCATGACAGGGTTATGGGAATACACAGGGCCCTGTGTGCAAATGACTTTTTGGGGCTCTTCTCTTCTGAAAATGGGTCAATGGACCTCTTTCTGTTTTGCAATGCTTGGTAAGAATGATGCCCACTCCCAACCATCTTCATCTACCCTGACCGCTGTGCTCTGGTGACCTGCACAGCAAGCAAAGCTGGGGCTGTCCCACTGGAAGGTAGGCAGGCAGGGGACAAAGGGGGCAACCAGGGACTGGCCATAGGTGGCTCACACCCTCAGAGCCACGAGTGAGTTCATGAGCCTGTTTCCTTCAAGCAAAGCTAGAGCATCACGCTTCCCAGAGCCGCCAGCAGCACAAGTGTCCAACTGTTTCAGCTGATTCACAGCCTGATGCCTCTGACCCCGGGTTGCAGACAGTGTGAATGCTCCAGATAACACATGAAAAAGTATCTCAGAGTATTGGGGGAGACTGCTGTGCTATTTCTTATAGTGACAACCAGTAGCTAGCTCTGGTATAAAGGAAAACCTGATGCTACCTGCTTGTGAGCTCTCTCCCAGATGTCCTAGCGCTTTTTACTGTGTTCGTGGTCTTTTTTTTTCTTCCCCCCATGGGTAAAAAGGACATTGTTTCTTTGCACTAAACATTAATGATTCATGTCTCTAAGGGCTGAACTGGAAAATTTCCTAGATTATACACCTGCCTCCTCTAGGAGGACTAAATGTACCAGCAGTGGGTGGACTTACTCAGTCTCCTACTAAGCAACATCTGTGGGTGGTTTTTCAGTCCAGCTGTTAACATGTGACTTATTCTGCAGTTAGATCAACTATGTCAATGGAGAGAGTAGGCTTCAAGCCTGCTACTGAAGAGAATGATTATAATAATTACTGTCACCATGAAATATCTTCCAAATGCCAGTGGATAAGCTCAGAGCCCCACATGCCAGCTGTATAAACGAGATCTTTCTACTCGCAGGGTGTTAGGTCAAATGTTGCAAAGTGTTTTAAGGCAGTTATTCACAGACGGGCAATGCCTACTAAGATATTTGCCACATTCACAGCAGCCATCTCCTAATTCTTCTATTGATTGCCACCTCTCTAAAGGACGAGAAGCGACAACTTGTGCATATCACAATGAGGAAAGTCAGGTTTTAGGGCTGGCAGCTGTTCCCTCCTATAGGGTACGAAACCTCTTCCAATTTTATCACGCAAGTAAAATGCACAAGTTGAAGAGTCCAGGGCTAATTTGTCACTGACAGAACAGGTTGAGGGGATGTAAGGCAGCACTGAGCTCCCTGACAAAAGGTAACACGCTGGCAGCCCAGCCTTCTCGGTCACCCTGGCTGCTGACACAAGCACCCCGAGAGAGAAGGGACAGGCAGATGGGCACGGTAACCTCTCACACCTCTGCATTTCCAGCACACAAAGTACAGCTGACAGAGCCGTTACACCAAGTCAAGCTAAACATACACTCCTTTCTAAAGGGGAACAAGAACAACCTGGCCACAAATTAATTTAGGCTGAAATTTAGGAAGACTGGCAATTATCAGGCCAAAACAGTGACAGCAAACTCACCAACCAGACTTAAAATATTATTGCGTTTTAATAAATAGATGGTATTTCTAATTAATCAATGAAACTAATTATAGAATTTATAGAATATGTAATTAATTATCAAGTAATTAATCTTTTATTAATTTGCTTTTAATTACTTCCTCTTTAATTAATCTATTTGTACTTTGTTTGCCTATCTCAGTAGTGTACTCCATGTCCCAGGAGATACCTCCTTATCTCCCTCCTACAATCTCATTTTTCCTCACCTACCTTCCATTGACTTGACATTAAACTTCTTTTCCTCCCCTTCACCAGCTCCTCTTCCATGCACGCAGTGGCCAAGAGCATCATATCACAAGCAATAGGAGAGTCCTTCTGTGACTCCAGGAACATACCAGGAACAGCAGAGGCAGAGACATAATCCATCAGCCCAGGAGGAAGGGTAAGGGGCTTTCTGTGCTCTCCAGGAGCACAGAGCAGCAGACAAGGCAGTTGTCAGTGGCTGTGGCTGTCTACAGGGATGGGATCTCCATCCCCTGCCTCTGATCCCTCCCAATTCCAGCTGTCCTACGCATGGGAGGTTGATCACCTTCCCTGTTGGAGCAGCAAAAAGCTGCCTTGGGGAGCCACGGGACAGGACCACAGACAAAGGGTTCATGCCAAGAACCCCCAGCAGCAGCACTGGGGCTTTATGGGGGGTGTGATGTGCAAGGAGGGGAGGGAAACAGGGAAGCAGTGCTGTAAGGATCCCATTTCCCTGCAAGCTGGGGAGACGCTGGGCTGAGATGATGCACCAGTCTGGATTAGCGTGCAGGCAGTCAGGGTCAGCTTCAGAGCAGTAGCAGAAAGGTTATTCAGAAGTGTACTCAGAAATGCTAATTCTCTCTCTCAGACCTCTTACATATGGAGCATACAAGGCCCAGAGTTGCACAGACCCAAAAAAGAGTAAAAGCTCTTCTTAGCTCTTTGCTCTTTTAGCCCCTCTAGCTGAAGGTCCTCTGGTTCCCACACTGCTCAGGGTTGATGCCTTGCTTTCTTACTGCCCATCTGCTCATCAGCCAAAGTACTTAACTGCTGCTCAGGAGGCAGGTTCAGGTTTGGGAACAGTTCTTTGTGATGATCACTTATTTCTGCTTTTTCAAAACAAAGCACTACACTTGTCCATGAAATCTGTGCTCTGATCAGATGTTTCCTTCGCTTCTCAGACTCCTGCCTGGTATCTGTGGGCTCACAGAGGGCAACAGACACTAGAAATTTGATAGAAGCAGAAAGAACGCTCACAGTTTCTGCATTTCTGATGCTTCGTTAACAGACATCTCAGTAAACACAATGATACCCACACTGTGAACACACAAGTGCACTCTCAAGGGCCTTCCATTAATCATGTCTGCTGTCAGAAATACCATTTTAATCCTTTCTACCCCTACAGAGATGCCAGACTTGCAAGTCCCTTAAAAAAAAGAATATCACAGTTTAAACATCTACTTAAAGCTCAATGAAGGGTGATATGTATAAACAACTCACTTAGTGAGAAGACCAGCATAAAAAGTTGACAAGCAAGAAAAAGCAATTGAAAAGATTAATTTGCCAGGGTGTGAGGCTGGAGATAAGTCCTTGAGATGCAGCATTTTGTATTCAAGGATGCATCAAAAAGTAATATTGCTCTAGGAATTTTAAATATTGTTCAAATTGTACAAGAAAGAGCTATACTGTTTAAAACAAGATAATAACACTGAGAATCTCTATCTACATTTTATTTTTTCTATCAGTGCTCATATTTTTGCACTCAGTCGAGGACATTTCAATGTAGGGGCAGTAAGGAGCACCAATCTGAATAAATATTTTAAGTGAAGTTGTTGAATTGTAATAAAACCTTGAGTGGATACTCTTACTTAGAAGCAGAGTGTCTGAATTTCATTTTAGCTTACTTTATGCAAAATATTTTTTGTATCAGTTTAGGATTGGTCAGAAAATGTCAAAAGGAAACTTTCCAGCAGAAATCCCGATTTCTCATTGCTAATTTTTTTTAACAAAATCTACAAAAGTGTCCCAGGTTGTCTTTCTAAGTTCTGGGGTTCACTCAGAACAAGTTCACAATCAGAGTTCATTATTGGTGATATACTTTTGCATAATTCATACAACTGTTGAAGTTCACCAGTTTCCAGATGACTAGTCAGCACCACCCTGCTTTGAACAAATTGTGCTATTCCATTGCAAACACTCCTCTGCTGCATTGATTCGAGTTCGATTTCGATTGAGAAATTTCCAAACTAAACATCTAATAACACAGTCTTGTTATAATAACGTTTCTGATAACAATCAGTCCTTCCAGAAGCACTAAAGAAAATTAAGTACTGCAGCAAATGAACCATGCAAAATTATTTTCCCACCACCGGTGATGTCAGGAAGCATTTAAAACAGTTTTAAATGTTTTATTGTATGGGTGTAATGGCACATGGGGCGATTGCTCCAGCCTGAGAGCTCCATTGTGGTTGTATCATTTATTATTACTTAAAGATTTGGGGAGCATCTCTTGCCACAGTGGTTAGGTGCTTATTTACTCATTGAAGTTGATAAATTACATGCACTCAGAAATACCTACCCACAATGCTTGCAGTTATAAACACTGTAATTTCATCAAATTGGATAGAAAATCACAGGAAAACAATAATCAGACCAAACCTAAACCTCAGCACCCTATCCACAGCTTAAAATCTTGATAAACTGAAGCAGTGGCAGAACTTTAGCAATTTCGCTTCACTGGCAGCTGTGCTCAGCCTTACATGCCAACTCGGATAGCGACCTTGGACCTGAACAAGCAGGGACTGCATTGTGTCTTAAATAACAAGAACGGGTCCAGTCAAAGAGGCTTTTTTCTTACATTACAACTTGGCAGTGAATTCCACAGGCAGGGATTGCGACTGAGTCTAATGTGGTTTTGTGCAGGAAACCAGGTATCCTCACAGCTGAAGCTTATTGCAGGACAGTCTTTGTTTTATATAAACTGGATCAGCCCATAGGACACCCTTAATTCTGCTGTCTATAGCCCCAAAGGCCTCGGCAGGGATGTTGGGTCCCTTCTGAGAACACTTTCAGCCATTTTACTCACTCACCAAAAATGCAGATTTAAGACACATCAAGCATAGAACCCCTAAGGCACTTCTGTGAAGCAAGTAAAGGCTCCTTTGAGAACATCATAAAGAATAAGCTATATTCAAATGTTGTGTTTTTCTGTGGAAAACCAATTGAGCAGCTCCAGAACCAACCCAGAAGGCCATGCAGCAGACAAGTGATGAATTTGGCCTGAAGCCACACAGCCATTTTCTCACGACAGGCTGTGCAGAGATATTATCTCCTCCTCTCCTTTTGAACTTGTTCCATTGAGAAGGAAAGCTCTTAAAGATTCATTAAGCTATAAAGTGAGCAGAAGAGACAGGCTAGTGATCGGGAAATTCACCTGGGATTGAAAAATCCTGGGTAGCACATCAAGCTTTCAGGTCCTTGGAAGGCAAAGCGTTTAACAGAAGTCCTTAAACAACTCCGTCCAAAGCTATCCAGGGTCTCTGGGTCTACAAAAGATTTATTAATGCAAAAGCTGTCAAAACATGATGATGAAAATGAACACTAACTAAATAATTCAACACGTATATTTTGCTGCTAATTAAAGATTATAATCAAAAGTGGTAATGATTTTTGCAATCATGAGTTAAGTGTGTGGAAGGAAAAAGAACTTGCAAAGGGACTTTATTAGAATCAGTTCTGGGGTGTTGAAACAAGGCTGAAAGAAACAGAACATAAACAAGTGTTAATTAATCAGGCACGCTGATAGCTCGGTATCTGCATTTTCATAAAATTCCAGGCAACTCTGTCATTCCCTCTGCAAAGCTTCCTTCATACACAGCGTCCCCCCAGTAAATTTTGTCTCACTTGATGAATTTCCTAATCTGGGTAAGGATTGATCATAAATCAAGGTGTTCACGTGATTTTTTCCACAGCAATCCAGTTTAGCAAGTTAAATAAAGTTAAATAAATCAAGTTAAATAAAAGATTTTTTTGATTGTCTGAAGTGGGTAACTAGCTACAAAAGCAAGGCACTTCTCTTTTTTTAGTTAGAAGTACCATCACCCCACATAATATCCTTGTAAGGGAAGGGCAAGGTCAGAGGAAGCCTGAAAAGGAAACGTATATATCTCCTTATCTTCAGCAGGTTTTGTTCATGGTAACTGTTCAGTACAGTGGCCATGACAAAAACAAAAAGGATAGTTAATAATCTCAGTCATTCAGCCCTTGAATTCCTCCTAAGATATAATATGGCAATAGCCCAAAGAACTATCTGTTGGTACCAGGTGTACATGACAAAATTGTGTATGCTCCACAGAAGGAGGTAGATCATTCTCTCTTCTGTGGATCTATAAACTACTCTGTTGTGAAAGGCACCACTGCAATTCATATAAAATATGTCAAATGAATCCTGATGTACTTTATGAATCACTTATTGATTTTAGGCTTTAAAAAAAAATGAGTGAAAAGTATTTTATCTATCTATATCTTTATGTTTCATGCAATTTAATGTTGTCTGTGTAGGAGAGAAAGAACACCAGCTCACTTTTATAGGGTCAAATCAGAAGTCCCCTGAGGAGGAACCCAAAGCTTCTCCCTCTGGTTCCTTAATCTACACATGCCCCCAGTTGTCCTGGAGTGCTGCCTGGCAACGCACATAACTTCTTATACATGTTGATACTCTCCACTGAAGGGCAACTGCACTCTGCAAATGATAAAGTTCTCCAAAACTCTTGTATTTACAATGAGGAAATTATGCATGTCCAGAACACAGTTACCCAACTCGTCCTTGGAGCATAACCCCAAACAGTGGTTTCAGCCACCTGTGCTTGCTAACACCTTCTTGCATCCTCAGACCTGAGGCCCTATGTCCCTATACAGTTGCACCAGACTCCACAGCTGACTTCCATGAGCAATTGCACTATTCTTGGGAAACCCTTTCCTGTTATCCAAATGCCTTCTGAAAATCTGTCTTCATGTCACTGATTCCATTCACAAAACTACTTTCTAATGGATTTTGAAAATCACTTCTTAAGCTACATAAGTATTTTGAGCAGCTCTGGGTCACACCTCTTACTCAGACTTGGCTGGTTTATGACTCTTTTTTCTAAATGAAGGTCCAAGATGGCAATAATGAAATCATGTAAACACCGAAGAAAAGTACCACAGATAAAAAAAACCCCAAAAACTAAAGCTAGTTGGCTTGTTCTCAGTTATTACTACTGTTTGGTACTGTTCTGTATACTAATTTTTCCTACTGTTCACAAGTAGAGAGGTTTTTAAGAGTACTTAAGGTCAGTTTGTAAATGATTAACAGATTATGAAAAACTTTTATACAACTTGATATTTTTCTTTTCTGTTTATGTAAAATCTTAGGGAAAGTAAATCCAAAAATTCATCTTGTCAAAGAGAATATGGAAAGAATAACAAAGATCATCTCTGGTTTTTTTCTAGGCTTGTGTTTGCTTATGAAAAGAAAAATTGTTTTACACCAAGGAAATGATGGTTTACTCTTCTGCAAAAGTATTTCCTTTTTAGTCATCCAAGATGAACTCCAATTGAAATGAAAGGTGGAAGAAGAAAGAATTTAAATGGGCAGAATGAAAATAACATTAGGCTATAGAAAGAATATTTTAGTGTATGTTTTAAGCTTACTCATCAAATAGTTTTTTAGAGCTAGAATGTATCAGATAGGAGGTTTTGTCATTAAAAATCCACAAAGCGGTATGCATTACATCAAAGTCAGATATTTTTCAGTTGTTTGAATACCTTGATCTCTGGAAGGTAAAAAAGGACCTGATCTGAATGCAACAGAGACTGACTTCCTAATTTCAAGAAGCTGGTGTATTTATTTCTACCTATGCAAAATGAATGCAAATCACTGTTGATGGGAGAAAGCAGATTTTCAGAATGTTTTAGTAGAAAAATTGGTTTGGAAGAGATCTCAAGATGTCATCTGGTCCTGTCTACCTTAAGACAAGATCAACTCTACCTGAATTATTCCTCGCTGACGTTTGTCCTACTTAAAAATATTCTTAGTAAAACTCCAGTGATGGAATCAGTCAGTAATAGTGGCAAAAGCATTGGGAAAGTTTACCAATTTTCATTATGGCTTAATTGTTTTGAAACATTAATTGTTTTATTGCCTATATTCTTGATGGAAAAGATGCACTTGGGGAATATTAATTGTGTTTTCGTTGCAGTGTTGCACTGATCTGCAGAGGTGAAACAGTCCCAGTTACAATGCTGGAAACCTAATCTAATTGCTGATTACTCCTGACGCCTCTCAGTGATATTAGAAGCACAGTGTGGTGGTTGACAGGCCACTCCTTCCCAAGGCACAGCCAGATGGTGTTATGCTACTATTTGTCTTCACATCAGTAAATTTACTTGAAGGTTTTTTGGATATTTTTAATTGTTGCTTTTTTTTTCTGGGAAATTGCTTTTAGGAAGTTACAAATTGCCAGTTCCCTGACTGGATAGCAAATGTTGTTTCACTTTAATTCAGAGAAGCCATTTGCTGCCTGCCCTGCTGTTACCATTGGCGTGTTCTCCATCACATTGCCAGGACTTACTCCTCTTGACGTCGGTAATAGTTTTTACTTTCTCAAAAGCAAGGTGCTCATCAAACTACATTGTAAAAGACTCTCCCTGGATGACTCCTTTTCATCCTCAACTACATCCTCCCAGCACCCCACAGCTCTTTCACTTAGGAGAATCCACCTCATTCAGGGAACAGCTTTTTTGCCACTGTTACACCAGACGAATTCAGGGCAGGCCTTTGGGGATGGCATAGGAGGCTAGGTGAGAAAGGCTGGGAAGAACACCACTTGCAATCAGGGAGCAATGTTGTCGGAAAGGCATGACTCGGGGAAAATCCTACCGCTTCCTGGATTTTTCCACATGTTCTAATGTAAGTCTCCTCCTTCTCAGGCACCTGGGACAAAGCAGTATGTGATAAGACCTTCAGAAAAATATCTCATTCTCCCCTCTGGAACTTGGCAAACTTGCACAGAAAGACATGGAGGTGACTTTCGTGGCCTGAAAACAATTTACCTGAAATGCTTTTACTCTAATGAATAACTTTTTACTTAAGGTAGTTGTCCAGTCTTTAATTACCTCTTTCATTACTTCCTAGGGAGCTAATTACAAGCCAAATCACATTCATTGAATTTAAATTGCTTGGATCTGAAAGGTTTTTTCTCTGGGCTGTTTCAGAGGTGTGGTATTTGCTGTGGAAGTTACCCTGTAAAAACAGAACAGGTGTGCTTCCCAGGAACCGTGCCTTCTGATTTGCAGCTTTTTTCCATTTGATCATTAGGGGAAGACAGTAGGATCAAATGTAGACATCTGATTGACCCTTGCTGACTCTAAGCAAGGTCTTCACTGGTGAGTCTGCTGCTTGTAAATGGACATTGTCTTTTCCTCTTATAAAATCCCTTGTATCTTTATTGTCTCCTCAACTATAATCTCCACTGCACATTGCTGTTGATCCCAAATAACAACAATGGGAACACTTCCTCCTACTGAAAGTCAAGTACTTGAGCAGTTTATGGATCTTGAGTTTGAATTCAGTGACTCCAAAAAGTAGAGAGAGATCAGAGTCTTTCGCCAGGTTCAGATCTGAAGACAGAAGTTTAGAGGGCAGATCAGTCACATTGTATTGAGGTGCTGAAACCTAGAGTGTCTAGAAATGCATCAGCCTTTCAACTCTTCTACAACTCCAGCTGTCTACCCACCAGACTTGTGTTAAACACAACCACCATGCAAGGGGGCACCATGCCTCAGGAAGGAGGAACAGCTTCTAATTTCCACTATTCTCCTTGTTTTGCACTGATTTCCTCCTTCACTTCATGCAAGGTAGCAGCCAATAGAGTTTATATGCTGACAGAAGTATGACCAGCTTTTCTTGCTTGGCTGAACAGAACAGTTCAGTCTGACCCCAGAGCTGAAGTCAATTAAGCAGCAAACTCTACAAGCACAGCATTATTGACAGAAACATGTTTCCTCAGAAGGCAGTTATTACTACCCACTGCTATAGGCAATGCTTAACCAGCCAAAAATCCCAGTGAGGAGATGGTTGAGAAGGTCCAATTCCTTTGCACAGGTATAACTCTCCAATACTCAGTGGATACATTTACATTTACCATAAATATGCACACACACAAAAAAAAAAAAAATGTCACTGCTTACCTGCACAGATTGTGGAAAAGGTGCCTGAAGGGGATGTCTTGTACTCCTATGATGTGACCACAACGTGGGGCCAATAAGGTAGCAGGAGGTAACAACTCATCCTCTTAAAAGAGGGAAAAGCTGAAGCACTCAGGACCAGTGAAAAGATTCTTGATGATCTTATAAAAAAAGCAGGTAAAGAATAAATAAGGAAAAGTGCTGGTGTCTTCAAAGGTCCTCAGGCAGCAGCCCCTGCTGCTTAGCCTCATGCTATGCCATTAATATGGAAAGCTTGCAACATACCCTGTGGCACTCCACTAGCAGAAGGCAGCCTCTCAGCAGCGGGGCTCGGGGGGCTCGTGCAGCCGAGGATCAGCTCTGTGATTTTGGTGAGCTAACAAACATCCCCAGCCCAGCAGGAGTCCCTTTATGAAGGGAGGGAGAACAGCAAGGGCTCCAGGCTGCAGCAAGGCACAGCATCAGAAAGCACATGCCATCAGCCCTTGGCATGTGATCCGTCTGTCGGTGAGCTGGGATACCAACAATGGGGTTTTCTGTATCTCACAGCTACCCCAAAACCCACTGGTTTCACTGGATCTGGACCTCTTTGCACAAGGCATGCAGCTCACCTTTGGTTTGATTGGACTTTTTCAGGTATCCTGCTCACAAACACAATTAGGGTCTTAAATCCAGTTTGACTCTCAGCCGCACGCAGTTCTGGTGGATTTCAGGACTGCATTTCTGAGTGCTGGGGAAAAAAAAAAAAAGAAAAAAAATATTCGGCTTACAGAACAGTCACCATTCAGTGGTAAATCATTGCAAGAGGCTGTCACGACCCTGGTTCACTGGGTCTGAAATAGGGCATTAAACATTTCTGTAAACTGCTGACTTGAATTAACAAAAGAAAGTGAGAATGTGGAGGCTGAAGTTAACAACAGCTGAAATCTTTCCTAGGCACATAGACCCAGACCCACAATTATTTAGGTACTTAGCTCCAATCAAAACTCTGGGATATAAACATTGTGGACCTCATCTGTAGGGTCACATTAGCAAGTCTGACATGGATTCTTACACCTTTCCATGTGCAAACTGAAAGCCAGGCTAGGACAATAAAGTTGCCACTGTGGTGTAAAATGATAATAAAGCAAAAGAGAACGGGCCTGTGGCACTTGCCCCTCCAAACAATTGCTCATTTGAAGTAGTATCTTGACATAGAAGAGTTCCCTCATTTCCCATGTAGAAGCCACAGGTCAGACCTTATTTTTGAAGGTGAATTAGAGCTTGACATAAAAGGTAAGCTCTGACATGTCTTTATTTCCTGAATCCTGAGAAAACACAGGTTTGCAAACACTGCCATAGTGCTTTGTTTAGCAGAGACAGCTCTCAAAAGCTCAAGGTCGGGTTCCAAAAACGTGGTTGGTCTCCCTGAATGCAAGCCAAAACAGAAATCTAAACCACTACTGAGAGAATAAATATTTTTTAGTGGAATTAGAAGTGTTAGGAGATCCTTTTCTGATTCTCAAGATACACGAAGTGGAACCAAGGACAGAGGAGAAAACAGAAAGCCCAGAAATTCCCTCGTGTGTGATGCCACAGAAAGGAGAGTATTCAGCTTCTGGGTAGTATGCTACATTGTTCACTGAATAGGACAAAGGTAGAAGATACTATTATCTGCACGAGGCAGCAGAGGAAAGCAGTGGCATCAATCTCCCTCTCCCAGACACACGAACAAGGGCCAACTCAGTAGTGTGGTTCCCAAATCAGTACAACTCCAAAGACTCATCTACAGAGGGCATGTATCCCCCTAATATCACACCCTTGGAAATGGCAAGGGTTCGAACCTTTATTTAAATTCCTTTTAGGGGGAACATTACCAACTCCTATAGACACTGTGTTTACTGACAAACTGTCATTTTTTAGCCTCTCAAATGTCAGAAAAAGAGTTGAGGGAAAGGCTGGTTTGTTTACAGACATTCTTAACATGATGGTGAAGAGCAGCTAGCATAAGACAGTTCATCTTTCCTGCCCATTCTCATGTACCATGATCAAAACTTGAATCAACTAGATTTATCGCCAGGAAGACACGTAAGGTTCTGTAAAATGAGAACAGTATCCAGGTCATTCAGATGCTCTCAATGACTGCTGGTAACAGCAAAAATTCATGACAAATGCATATGCTTTCAGCATATCCAACACAGAGAGCTCAGTACATCAGTTTGCTGGTTGTGCTTAACAGTCCATTGGAGCATGAACTGCCCCTCTCAGTGCCACAACAACGAGTCTACTCTATAATCTCCACCAGGTTAAGGGCAATCAAACAATAGCAAAGAGAAGCTGGCATCCTTGTTGCCCCAAGTTCCAGCTGAGTGCTGGAAATCCCAGGATGGCTCGGATTATCAGTTCTCAGTGGCTGGCACAAGCAAAGGCCATTCTAACCTTCAGATATAGGCTAAATGCAGCCCTGTGACCCAATGAAACATTTGTCCATCCTTTTGCAACCTGCACGTGCACAGAGATACACACACATGAATGCAAACACACCTTACTCTCTATGTTCTCATCATCTGCATGCTGGACTCCAGCTTAGATAATTTAACTGAATAAATATTTGATCACCCATTCTACTTAGAGGAGGGGTGATCTGTCCCAGCTCCCATGGAGGATAATGAAAGATGACACTGATCTGAGCTATGTTATTCTTGAGAAGTTGGGGTGGGAGACGAGACTGGCAGATGGATTGAGAACCTCATTAACTCCTTCTTCAGAAACGTACTCCCTCTGAGCAACTTGCATGGATAAAAACACCCTCAGAAGTTGCTTTTTAAGACACTTAAAGGAAGAAGCTGCAAGGAAATAGCAAGACTGAAAGTGCTGTATTATTTTGAGGGAATATTAGTTAGCCCTGGTTCATTAGTGCCTTTTATTTTGAAGGACTGTTAATGTCTTTACAAGTTGAAATACAGGCTGTGCATCAGGATCCTTTCACCTGCCAACTAAATACAGCAGTCTAATTACATTCACCTACTACAAATGAGGCTTCACGACTGAAAGCAGGGAAAACTACTACCTGTGATGAAAACTGAAGAAATATAAGTTATACTGTCATGTGCAATTGCAGACATAGGAACTGAGTTGATCTGTCAGAGGAAAAATCCTGACTGTGAAGGGGAACCATATAGTCTTAAATGATTGACAGGTGTTTACAACCATTAATTGACATAAACCAGTGAAATACTTATGCTCCAGGGAAGGGTGGGAGTGTAGATATGTCTCCTGGATGCTGTTCTCCATGGGCTAAGCCTACACAGATTCCCCTACCAGACCAATGTCCCAAGTCATGACAGAACAGAAAGTCTCCTCCCTAGCTTTTTTTTCATCACCCCCAAGGGTCATCACTTAATTTCTCACCTTGCAAGACTCAAGAAAGACACTGTCATTTCTCTTCTTGATCTTGTCTTTTACTGGCAGCAAGAATTCAGGAAGACCCAGGAAGATCATGTAGTTCAATGATCATGGTGTATTAAATAACTTGTGGTAGCAGCAAGACCTGTATCTGTTTCAGCTCCCTCTCGCACAACACACGATACCAAGCTGGAGTCCATGGACTCAATCACCCATCTTGATGGCTCTTATAGCAAGCCAAAGGCACCCAGCTGTGAGACATTACTGTTGTACATCCAGAAGTTATTAAGAAACTGTAGGATCTACCAGACAAAGGAGATGTTTTTTGCCGAACCATAACAACTCAGGCTGTTTAACTTCCATCCTGAATTCCACTCGGAGGCCTGCCAGCATCTCTTTATATCACAGTTACTCAAAATGTTTGCATAGAAAAAAAGATACAGGAGTATGATACACATAGTCCTTGCTTACAGTACAAACTATACATGTTTTGTAAGCAAGACGGGTTTCCTCATGATGTTTGAATGATTAAACTAAAAGAAGGAGCAGATGCAGTAGCTATAAACGTTATATACTGTAAAGAGTAAGATATCCTGGATTCATCCTGCCTCATAAATGCAAGTTGCTGTGGTAAGATTGCAGGGTTTTCTTTTGCAACATCCTGATCCAAGCAATGAGGAAGCTGGAAGTTGATCAAGCAGTTACCGACATTCAGGGAGAGTAGATTGCTAGTTGCATTGCAGATTGCAGCAAAGTGAATCAAAAGGCAGAGATTTTCATCAGTCCTTTCACTCTCTACCTGCATTGTCCCTGCTAGTCTTAACCAGTAGCTCCTGAACTAGCTACCTTTAGGGAACCTAGAGCAATTCCTCTTAAAACGTGGTCCTTATTCTACCCTCCTGCCATGCTTTTGGATTCTGGGTTGTCCAGACACTTATAGTCAATTTTGGATGCAACACACTTCTCATTTCTGTAAATAAGGATTTTCACAGATCTGAAAAGAGTGAGGCATTCAAAATCCTGATCAGGCATATTTGGTTGTTTGAACTGTATCTTGGATACTTAGTCATATACCTTGCACACACACACATTGCTACTTTTGCAGTCTTGGTCCAATAATGAGCATCCCTGGTTCTGTTGGATGAGGTGGTTGTGAAATACAGCACACAGTGTGGCAGAAGCAACTCTCTTTTCTGAATGAATGGGATAGTGCAGAAAAATAGAGAGGGTTACAATTGCATTAGCAAAAGTGACATCTTAAACTCACAAAATCTTTCTGCCATTGACCGTTTGCACAGTGCTGTGCAAGCACTTGAGGGTTCTTGCATAGAACATGAAGCTAACTTTGCAACAGACTCTTGTCACAACACAAATATAGACAAAAACAAATTTATCTCCTTAATGACAAGCAGAGTCTAGTTGCAGAACCAAAACTGAGACAGTGCTGATCTCTGCACAGGGGAGAAAGGCTTTTTTTAGTTCTTGGCATTTCGGTTGTTTTTTTCTGTTTTAAATGAAACCGTATCAGGAAAAAGCAAAGTTATGGAGAGACATAAAATAAGGGCTTGGTGGATGTTCTGCTTTCTCCCATCCATGTTAACCAGGCAGATTTTCTGGATAGCGCGTTGTTGAGTGAGAACCAAGTAAGAAACATTGGACTAACGAGTCTTGTGATTTAGTCGTTCACCCAGAACCTAGAGGTCTCTAGAGGTTCATGTTGCCTTCTTGGGTTTGGGATTGTACTTTACAGTGGTCTTACACCAAGATTCATTGGCAACTCTGTCTATACAAGAAGTGCAGAGAAACAGTCCCTGTGTCTGGTTCTAGATCCTCTGGGAAGACTTTGGGAACATAGCTGTTGACGTCTGTGGGAGCAGGATCATGTCCTGTGACCTTACCAAGTTTCCTATGCTCCTCATTCTCACCTCATTTAAAAACTACTTATAAGACTTTACTGTAACTTTCCAAATAAATTTGCTTTTGAATATAACCAAGCCTGGGAAAATTTCATAATGGGAAGTTTGGGAAAGTTGTATGCGTGCGGAAAAAATAAAGCAAGCTCTTATAAACCTTAGTTCTAGTGGTTTCTGTTAGCAACTGTTGCAATGACAAAAACAAAACCAAGGGACAATTGGAAAGGCGTACTTGCAGGTATGAAGGAGGAACATGACAAGGAATTAATTCGCATTTTTTGTGGGTTGGGATTAGTGAAGCAAGGAACATATGTTTGTTAGACTGCATGGGGAAGCATTTTGACTGGATGCGAGAAGCAAATACACGTAGTATGTACAGTGTATGGATACCTGGGAATAAGAGTCAGTGGCAAGACAGGTTTTTTCCCACTGCAGTGTATCTTGCTTAAATAAGCAGTTGTTAGCATGCTGGCTAACTTATAATATCAACGGTTAGACACAACATAAAATTAAGGCCCCACATTTGATCTCCAAACACTAAGATGTTCAGGTTCTTAGGGCTCAACACTTTCACTAATATAAATAGCCTTAGAGATAACAGCCAGTGTTTCATCTCCACCTGGGGAAATTCAATGGTTATTTGAAGAGTCTTTTTTTCATTTTATTTTGCTTTTCCTCAGGGAGATGGACCTAATCCTGCTGCAGCATTTATTGAATATGTGTCTTTTAAAGTGGCTTCTTGCAGTTTTCAGGTTTTCTTGAGATTTAAAAATGTTAAAGAAAACAGCGCAGAGCCTTTTATTCTCTTTGTCAGCATGAGAAAAATTATTAGATTTAGAATTCTCAATGAGAAGATGTATCAAGGAGAAAACAGTCCCCAGTTAAAGAAAAAGGATGCTTACATTCTTGGAAGAATTGTGGAAAAAACTAAAAGCATTCCTCATACACAAATGCTTTACAGCATTATGAATGGATCTTTAAAAGTTCACCTGAGTTGAATCCAGACTTTCAAATTCCAACCTGAGGTGACTTGGATTTCTTTGGTAATTACACTTCAGCAAAAGTCTTTTTATGTTCTCCTAAACTAACAAGAATGGAAGAAAAAAAGATTAGAAAAGTGCAATTGCAAATGCTTTTGACCCTGAAGGTCTTCCACTTTGTTTTCAAAGAAAATCTAGCCAATGCTTTTCTCCAAAAGTGGTACTATCTATGACTAAGAGAATGACAGGAGCTCCAGCAACAGTAGGTTTGTATAAATGGATTACTTTTTGTCTTTACTTTTTTCTTGTTAACTCATACTTTCTTTTCTGCTAGGACCAAATAGAGTGCAAAGAACTGAAGTTAATATTTTGGCCCTTCAAGCTCTCTTTCCCTAGTTTCCCACGGTGTCTAGCAGGAAGCTCTCGTACTGACTGCAGACCACAGCAAAGCCAAATGGCCCCAGGTAGCCAGCATGCCCTCTCCTGGTCCACACACCTGCAATGGGGACAGGGTATGGGGTGACCACCACAGACTCCTGCTCTCACATTTCCAGTGAAGGCAGTATGACCCCACTCATAAGCTATCAATGTAGGCACCGAGTTCTACTCCATCTGTCCCATCAAAGTTGCTAACCTTTGCCTCTCAAAATAACCAAAAAATACTTTATATTTTGCAGCAACGTGTAAAAAGCCAGTCCTCTAATGATTAGAAAGTGCCTGTTCATCATCTCAGTGTTTCTGTGATTGTTGCAATCTAATCTCTGCCTGCATGCTTCTCTCTGGGAGAAAAGATTTAGGATGGGGTCACCTGATTTTTGTTGCCAAAGAGTCCTTTTGCACCAGTCCTGTATTCATCATAAAGTCATAGCCAAACTTAAGTGCTCAGAGTTGGGGAAAGGAGACATATGCTAGACCATATCCACCTGGTGCATGGACCTTATTTGATTCAGAACTAGACTTTAACTTAACACTAATGGTCTGACCCAAATCTCGCACTGAACCTGTAGGAAATGCCTTGAACAATGAGTGCTTCGGCAGCTGGCCAGAAGCAGAAAACATGAAAGTCAAATAATATTCTTTGCCTCCAGTTTCCCGTGGCATTCAGAGCAGTTAAATGAATAGACGCCTTTTCCTGTGAAAGAAGCCAACTAAAGCAATGAATCAGGAGTCTCTGTGGAGCACGTTCCCAGAGGGAACTGCAAACCAGCAGCAATTGGCCTTCTGGTTTGGACCCAGAAGGAATAGTGATTTTGAAGGGATTATAGCTGGATTCAATTAAAATTTTTCCTGTTATCTGAATCTGATATCATCCCTCCTTTTGCCACATACCAAGACGTTCACTGCAACACAAAAGCCAAGCTGACAAAAAAAAAATATAACAAAGAAAAAAAAAAGTTAAAGAGTTATGCCTCCCAACATTTTCCCTTTGATTTGAATGGATGGCATTATTTTTGAATTCTGATCATTATTATTGTAGGACTTTGAGATATTTACTGAAACGAATTGGCTTAAAATCCCACAATATGGTTGCTTGGAGGCTATTTCTCAGTCCTTTTGTATCAGATGTATGAAAAAAGCTTCCAGAACTTAACAGTCTGGGTTGCAGCTTTCTGTGGGAATATACACCAGAGAGATGGGCAAATTTAGGCTTTATTCTATCACCATCCATTGGGAAAGCTCCTCATTAATTTAAATTCTCTGAAAGGTTCAAGGAACTGAAAGGAAGGCAACAGACTTGGAGGGATTTACTCAGATGCACAGCATTGCTACTTCATCATACCAAGAACTTCATCTAATATTTGATACGGTATTATTAGATATTAAATATAAAATGCACTTATTACAGGCAGTTTATTCATAGACACTGGTCTCCCACCTCCCATCCTGCCTGTTTTGACCAGGCCCAACTTTCCGCCCTCTTGAGCGCCTCACCTTAGGAATATCCTAAGTCATAGATTCAGAATGAAGCACTGGTTGTGTATATAATGTTAACTATATACATGTACAGCTATCCTGGCTAATGGAGACACCTAGAGATACCAAAGATAGATTTCAGGTTTCATCACAGTGATGTATCATTTTTTTTGTCACTTCCATGATTCTATCTTCAATTTTTTTATAGAAAACCATGGCCCTATCTGTCAAGTACAGGAATTTTGCTCAGGAAGATTGTGGTATCATTGTTCCTTTTTAACCCAAGATATTTTTTAAGAGAAAATGAAAGTGTGCTTGGATTACAGTCAAAATTGATTTTCTCTTAAGCATAAAGTACAAATTAAAGTGAAAGTGTTTCAAAACTTGAGAAGTTTCAGAAGTACTATTGAAGAAGTAGGGCCAAAAAAAAGGAAAGCAGTCCTTTTTAAAACCATATATTACACAAAAATTCTAGGCCAAACTTTAATAAACAAAGCATTGATTCAAATTAGGGAAATGGCTGCTCTTAAGGTGAAAATTAATATAATAAGGATTACTGTGATATTCCTTCAATATGTGAGAGAGAAACCATATTATTGATGGACTAATTAAGGCATTGAAAGAAAATGTCTGACATTAAATAGAAATTAGAAAAGTAAATCAAGGAAAGTGCCTCAGAAAGGCAAGTTGAATAATTAACTGGCCTGGGATTGACCCAAAATCCTTCTTATTTTGTCAGCATTGCTGTTATTATTTTTAGTGTTTCCCATTCAAATGGCATTAAACCCGTAAGTGAAGTCTTCTGACAGTTTTACTTGTCCATTTTAGGATGGAATGAACAAATCAATGGAGCTGCCATTATGGGGACCCTAGATGACTCACATTTATTACTCTGTAAATGCTGTTGGGATTTTAGGCCATCACTACTTTATGAGCTACCTCTGGAAGAATAATGTCCCAATCACATACACAAACCCTATAAAGGCAGGAAATAGGCATGGTAACTGTGAGCAAAGTAGCCATCTGGGCAGCTCTGAATGGTTTGCAAATGTGAGGATGTTATTTGTCTGGGTAAGTGCAATGAGGAGGTGCAGGTGCACTGTACGTTCATTTACGTTCATGCAGTAGATATACACAGCACAAGAGACACTATCTTATTACGTTGGTGAAGTTATTACATTTGAGAACAGCTGCTGAACAAAGTGCATGACCTAAGGCTAAATGTACAGAGAGATGTAAGCACTCAGGTCCTCCAAGACATCTCTGAGATGCTGCCTAACCCAGAGATTTCTCATTCCTGTTTGTTCAACGTCTTCACAAATGAAGTTCTGCAGCTTCTCTAAATCCTGGTACAGGGCTTATGAGCTGCTGAACAGGATCAACAGAAGCACATCTATCTGCTGAACAGGATCAACAGAAGCACATCTATCTATCTCAGAGCAGGACTCCTTCTTTGTGCACCTCACCTAAGGTGTCCCATACTTTACTCCTCTCACCAAGACCTGGGCTCAAACCCCAGCTATAATTAGGGCAGGGGGGGCGAGATGTTGAATCTGAGTTCGGGTGAGTCTGCGTTCCTGGATAAGGGTGCAGGATGAGAAGAGGTCTCCCTTAGTCACTGCATTTCACCTATGAGAAGAGGCCGAGTTCAGACAATTCCCTTCCAGGAGTGACACATGCTGAGTATGGTGTGGACTGCTTAGCCACACATCTGAGCTGCCAGCAGATGGCACCGAGTCCACATGTCTGCTCAGTGTCTCCACCAATTGCCCAATAAGGGTATTGATTTTTAACTTTCATTTTTTCTTAACACATTTAACGGACAATTAGGTACCTAATTGAGGAAGCTAGAAGTACAAGAATAAGGCTAAACAAAGTAATTTATGGGGCTCTACATACAGATCATTCCCTGATTTCCCACCTGAAATGTTCTAAAAGCACTAGAAGTAGTCTGTTTGAGCTGGCTTTAGGGCAGGAGATCTGGAGTTTACCCACAAACACTGCCCTTAATCACAGCAATTCACACACTGATTCTGAGCTCGTTACTGGAACCAAAACATCTGTGCTTGTCAAGGTCCATCAGCTGGTCTTGATAAGCCCAGATCCTTGAAGAAGACCTGTTCAGAGATGAGTCAAATAATGGCCTGAGACAGAATCACAGTATTTTGAGTTCTTTAATCCTCGCCCATAAAACTGCACTATGCAAGAGAACTACGTGTCCAAAAAAGTTCTCCATGTTGATTTGCCCTTTGAAATAAGGACTTAATGAGAAAATCAAGTGTCCCTTCAGTGGAATTACATTTGAAAATGGAAGCACAGCAAGGCAATTTGCCTCAGTAACTAATTTCTGATCTCTGTAGCTTAGAAGCATCAATACTTTAGCAGCCACTGGTTTGGATAATTGGAAATAAGGGTGATTCTTTCACAGACACTGATGTGAAAGCTGACTCAGCCTAGATTTCCACTCTATGGGTTCATTTTCAGTGTCAAACTGAAAAAAAAACTTGAGGAAGTATTCTCTACCCACGAATCAGAGGAAATAATTCATTATTGAGTCCAGCCCAGGGATAAAAAAATCTATTGCAAAAGTAAGAAGAGGTAGGGGACTGTGTTTAATTTGAGGAAAGGTTGCTCAAAGTTTGTTTAAAAGAGAGAAGCTTAAACTGTTCTAGACTTTTCAACTATTAAAAGTTCATTAGTGTTGCCAAGGTAGCCTGAAAACTTAAGGGTGCACAGTGTCTTAATTTGGTTATGTCTGCACACTTTTGGCAAGCTCTGTTATCTCTTCGTGACTTGCTCCGTTATCATTTATTACACACTGAGTGGAAAACATTACATAAACTGGCAATGTGTGAAGCAGTGTGAGTCCCAGAGTGTTGCTTTTCAGAGCATATATGAACTGTTCCCTCAGATTATAGTACAGAGAAATTCAAATCCTTATACTTCCATAGGACTTTAACAGGGTGAGGCTGAAAAAGCAAACCGCAGACTATTTATATTTATCTTCCTTTCTTAAACCATAGAGAATTCCCATAACAAAATAAGTCATTAATATTAAAATGGAGGTAATCAGCAATATAATCACTAAGAAAACCATGTTGTCAGATCATTGGATAAATACATTCAGAGTACTATAAAACTGACACACTCACTGCTCTTACAATCCTGCCTTTTAGAAGCAGCAGAGCAAAAGTGCACACAATAGGCTAGGTAGCAGCTACTCTATTGCAACTCTGAATGCTCCTAAGAGGAGAAAATTTTTCTTCCTAGGGGCAGCTTTTTACCTGCTGGTCTGGAGAAGCTGGCTCCAGAGTGTTCCCATTCTCCAAAGATCAAGGCTGTGTTGCTGGGTATTTCAGTGGGCACTTGGAGCAGTCTTAGCAAGGAGTAACGGGAACCACCAGTACTGCTCCCTCTGTCCTCCTTTTCCACTATTTTATTATTTACCTTTACATTACACCGCGATTTGGAGATCTACAGTTTGGCCTGGGGGACTCTGCCTTACTGCCTTGCAAGTTAACGAAGCTTTGCACATTGACAATTTGCATCTTTCCATCACCGAGGTCTGTAATATGAAAACACAGACTTACCCGGATGGAGAAGGCAGCCAGAGGTCAGTGTCCTCCATGCTAGGTCTCTGAGGCACCACAGGAAGAGGCTGTGCTGATGAATACTGGCCCTTATCAATAATGAGGTGACTCCCCCCTCCCCAGAACAGGTGTTCCCAATAAATAGCAGGTGCTAGAGCAAAACATACCATCCCAACACGAATCTGCACCATTCAGACTCACTTTGGGTTCAGGTGTTTTTTCTTATCATCCTGAGGGCTCCCTGGATTTTGTTTTGTTGACATTTCACAGAAGACACCTCGGTTACTGTTGGCATTTCAAATGTAAAATAAATGGTGTTGCAAAAGACTCAGAATAAATCACCTTTCAAATACAAGTGACATAAAATTGAATAAGTCATGGCTGAAGAACAAGCTGCTCTTTTTTTTTTTATGAGCATTATCTGCATCAATGTCTGTAGATACATATTTAAAATAAACATTATTTAATGATTTCTCATTTATTTATACAGCATTATCTTTTATATCTGCAATGAAGAGACAGTGTGTTTTCCCCTTAACTATATCATGTTCAAGAAAGATCTGAGAGCGTGCAAGAGAACTTACTTAATAGTCGTATGTTTGACTCCAGCAATTTTTCAATCTGTCTCCATCTGAGTATTTATAAAGCATTACTCATGGTAGGCTGTAGATTCAGTTCATGCATTTTTGTACCCTGAATTTTTCTGATTTTAACCCCACTTCAAATTAAGGAATACAAGAAACAAAAGTAGGATGCTTTTAACACTTCCTTGTTCCTATAATCCCTGTGGTTTTGCTAGCTATCCCTGATCATCTTGACAAACCTCCTTAGCACATAATTTGTTTTCCCAGAGCTAAAAAAGGAGATGAGAAATCCTACAGGCTTTCCAGGCCTAGAAACCCATATTTCCTGATTCTTTACCCTAAACCATAAAATGGAAGAAATTTTTTACAGTGAGGGTGGTGTAACACCGTAACAAGTTGCCCAGAGATGGTGCCCCATCTCTGTAAACATTCAAGGTTGAATGAACCTCTGAGCAGCCTGATCTAGTTGAAGATGTCCCTGCTTATTGCAGGGAGCTTGGATTAGGTGACCTTTAAAGGTGCCCTCCAACCCAAACAGTTCTATGATTCTATGATATGCTTTTTCTAATATCCCAAGGGCTAGATCCTCTGGTCTAAATGAGCATACATTCCATGTGCATTGCGGCATTATATTAAGACAACAGGGACGTAGCATGGGCCAAGTTCCATGTGGGAGTTATAAATTATGCTGAAGGGAAAATGGCAATATTCAGGTTCACATCAATGTACTCAGTGTTATTCAAGCCTTGCAAAAGCAGGATTCACCTTTTGATTTTGCAAGGAGATGCCTTACAAATTTCATACTTTTTGCTGAAAGTTTATACTGGATGCATCATTGTTGCATATCTAAAGAACAGCTCTCATTAAGTGAAAGCATGAACGGACAGATGCCCTAATAATAGCTTGATTTGAAGTGTAAAGTGGGTTGAAGTACTCAGCATGCCATCTTCTAATCAGGAATGAAGGTTTTAATGCAAGGCTTCCTGACAATCACAATTTTGTAGTGCTTATATAAATGACTCTGTAGATGTGTGTATGTTTTTTTAATTTAGTGCGTGGGTTAAGGAATGCATTTCCTGGTGATTCAAAATAGGATCTGACTTCAAATGGAGCAAGAGTGTCTGCTCCTGTGAAAAATATTAGGTATCACATCAGAAAGTCCCCCAATTTACAGAAATACTCAGTACTCTAGAAATTATTTGTCCCACCAAAAATACAGTTGAGGATCTGTTGCCTTGAATGTCATCTGCAATAATCTGTGCATATACCAAGGGCAGCACTCCAACTGCTTGTACCCTAAGGTGACCTCCATTCACCTTGAACTCTTAGGGACAGTTCATGTAAAAGGTCCCAGGAGTTCAAGTTCTCTTTGAGCTTGTGTCCTCAAGAGACAGTCGGAGGGGCAGAAAGGACTGGCAGACTAGGGAGTCTCACCTTTCATCTCACCTTTAAACACACCTTTCTCTCCCTCCCCTCAATCTCAATATTGAAAGGTATCTAAGAAAGCCAAAAGAAGAGCTGATTTGTGGTTCTCCCCTTGGCCGTGCAGCGTCAGGTCTCTAAAACTTCCCGCAAATTAGGTATGAAATATTTGCTCTTCACTACATTTCTACTAATGGAACAACCAATAAGGATGGGAAAAACAGGACAGATGTTTCACCCCCTTTATTTTCAAGCTCAGTTTCAGCTACGTCAGTCCAAATCCCTTCCAGAAGTCCTGTCAGGTTTAACTGACTAATATTCTGGAATTCTTCTAGGGGTGAAAGGAGCAAGGTACACACCATGTGGTCATCCTACTAAAGTAACTCAAGAAAAATCAGTGGCAGCTCCACCACGTTCCTCCTGGTTAATGGTTAGTCAGCAGGAGAAGTCTGACTGCAGGGTCTTTGATCCATGAACATATCTGTAGTAATTGGGGTCACGGTACTTCCTGTAGCTAGTACATTTTAAAAGGCCAAAGTCAGTAATCCCTGGTTAATTGGGACTGTTACTGAGCAAACAACATGCTTTGAAGCATTGACTTTATATCATTTATATGAGGTGAAATCTAGAGGTGAAAGTTTGTAGGAACAAGTCAGACCTAGAAATAAAACTTGGGATAAACCATTACAAATTAAGTCCAAAATCCCATATTTGGTCAGTTTATTGTTCACCAGTAACTTGAGCTCCAGAAGGGACCCTTGTAGAAGTTACTTCTGACACCCCAAACCATGAAGTGAAGCCATGCAGCAGCAATGGCACCATTTCTGCCAACAGGAGAGGGGAAAGAGACTGCTGCTAACCCAAACCCCTCTGCCCTTGGCATGAAAGGCTGTTTTTAGTGAAGTCTGGGAGGAGGGAGGTAGGAGAGAGCACAGCTTTTGGTCACAGCTGCACCAAGCTAAGGCACCCTGCCTGTCCAGGATCTCCTCCTTGAGCACAGTGTTGCACTCCAAACTCTTCAAAAGAGCAGTCGCAAGAGCCACCAGGACAAGGCGCACAGCAGCACTGGCTTGCCTCCAGCTTGCCACTGGGGTACACGCTGCATAACAGAACAAGGAAATAATTCAGGTTTAAAAAAAAAAAAAACAAACCTCCAAAAGAACAAATGTGTCCCCAAGAACATAATAATATAAAGAAAATAACCATGCACTTCCATCGAGAAATTAAATCAAACCAGCCCAGCAGTGCACTATCAATATAAACAACATACATTCCCATCCCCAGATCATTTTTATCTGAAATTTTTGCAGAGATGGAACGGTGCCAGAGCTACTTTGATAGATGACCAAAAAAAAAAAATCTGGAGCCACCTTTTTCCAAGGATTAATTACTAACTGTAGTAAGGAGAAATTGCAGCAGCCCCTCATGTTACAAACGTCCCCCACATCTTCCATTTCCATCCCCCAGGGTTTTGGCATCAGAACTAAAAGAACAATAGCAAGATGTACTTTTACACATAGAAGGACTGACTAGAGTAAGGTCACTGTTTCCCCACTTTTCCTTAGCAGAAATAGTTTGAAGGTAATAAAAAAGCATGTCTGAATACTTAATATTCATAAGAGGTTTAGTCTTCTTTCAACAACCTTGAATAAATGATAAAGAACGTGATAACACTGTAGTGGCAGCTTATTCTAATGATCAAAGCAGTTCATCATTGGGGAATAAATGTTCTACCTAAGCAAAAAAATTGTTAATCCCTAAAGAAATTTATTACTTAGAAGGAAAATTCATTTAAAATTGTCCCATTAACTCTATAAAAAGAAAGAAGGTGGTTTATATTGTATCATAGACATTCTCGCAGTCCTGCAGTATATTTAGCTGAAACAGCTTGAGTGAAAAATGGGAATAAACATTAGTTTCTGCAGTTTGAATATCATTGATGCATTTTCCCAGCTGTACAGTGCAGTACAGAGAACACACTGTTCACAGTACTTTGTAAGCTTCTTCCCTCTGAAATGACACATAAACTGGGAAAAGAACTGACCTTTGGTTTCATTTACATAGAGGACTGATCCATCTTCTCCACCAAAAATCCGTTGTTTTTTGACCTACCAACCCAAACAGATCCTTTTTACATTAACCAACCCTGATGTCTCCCCTCCAGCTCCCCAGCAGAGTCACTACTCATCTGTCTGAGGGCAGCAAGCTCTGCAGATTTCTTGCATGCTGGCAAGTCCTTCAAGCTCCACTCCCACCTTAACAAGCATTTTAAAGCTCTTCCTTCCAGGGAATTTTTCCCAAATAGGGACCTCCAAAAAGCATAGGCAGCCTTCCAAGATACACCTCCAAATCTTCTCTGAGGAGGAAGAACCTTACAGTGTTTCAACTATAGAGCCTTGAAGCTTATCATTTCATTCCCACTTCTGTCTATTCAGGCGTGGCATCTCCTTTGGAAATGCCCCATTTCTCTATTTCTGATCATACCTGCAGCACCTGGCATTGGAGTGATTTCACCTTGTATCTCACATAGATTTCTATTTTCAATAATGAGGCGGTACACTGTTTTTTTCCGATAGGCCGTATTTGGTGAAGGAGAAAGATCCACTACTGGAAAAGAATGGTGGGAGAATAATGTCTGAGATGGCTGGTGCAGATTCCTAATCACTTGCAAAATCACAAAAAAGGTACAGTTCTGGATTTTAGTCCCCCTTATTTATTGGGGCTGAACTGAACCCAACTAATTTTATACAAACTGAAAAATAATCTGCAGACAACAAATACTTAAAACTCTCTGAACTGAGTATAGTCCCAGCCAGATTTATTTTTTTTAATATAGCAGATGGATGGATGGATGGATGGATGGATGACAACAGTTATGAACGTCTAAAAATCTACCGAAACAAAAAAGGTAGATTTGCTTCTGCTCTGATAGCTTTCTAATCCATATTCCATGCAGCACAAATCCTAAAAGAATCTATGCATCCAGAACTTGCTCTTCTGTTCTTGGTATGCAGAGCAGATATAACATAACATGGCTCCTTCCTACTCATAGCAATAGAGTACGCCACTGAAGCATTGTGTGAATTAAGGACAAAATGAAATTATTCATAGGAGAGATGTACAGAATTTCCAAAGTACAGAAGACACAAAGTATGGTTCTTTACCACCCTTTTTCTAATCTAACCAAGCAGCTGCCATGCTATTAATTTGAACTTACATAGTATCTTCCAGCTGATTTTTATGGTACCTATTGTTACTGATGCTAATCTAACCTCCACTGTGTTTGTCTGGGAAGAAAATAGAGAAAGCGAGGAGCTGATACCCATGAGAACAAAGATAAATTACTGGGAATAAATTATCCAGTTTCATGTATCAAAGTTTATTGGAAATAATAGGAAGAACATTTATCAAAAGGTCTGGAGAACATGTGATCCTTGATTGTCAGCCTCTATTCATTTAAAGAAGATTTATCATTCTCAGGGGGACTAATACATTTTTATGGGCATTTGACTAGCTAGTCATTAATCATTGTATATTTTCTAGATCCTGACTAAACCAGAGATTTGAAAGTAATAATTAAAAACTTTTAAATTATATCCTTATAGTTCTTAATTCATAGGGGCACTTGGGGACATGCCATAGTTTACTGATTTAATAGGTTTGCTTATCTACCTGATTGGAGTTAATCACCTTTCTGAAAATCAACTGTACCTTTTAATTTCATTACATAAAAGCAAGCTGGATCCAAGACTCAGTGAATTCACTAGTTCCTTTTCACTGACTTTAATTGACTCTGTGGTGCTTTCAGTACAGCAACTGGTGAGGCCACCCATCTCACAGGCTGAGCAGTAGTCCTGGAAAATGAACAGAAAAGGTAGAGAAGGGTGGATGATTTCTGTAAGTGGAGAGGATGAATGACTCAGGGTCTCTCTAGCTTGGAAAAGAAATAAGAATATCCCTGGGCTGCATCACTCCTTTGAGGCACTGTCATTAAACTGTTTCCTAAGCACCCTTCTCTGGCCCTGATCAGAGATGGGGTACGGAGTTGGGTGGACCTCACTGACACTTGGTTGTATGTCTGCAGCCAGCCTTCCTGCAGAAATCTGTTTATGTACTGACCCAAGAATTAACCAAGCTTCTTAATTTATTTGTAATAAATTTTGAAGAACAATGGGAAATAATGCTGTGCTGCTGTGCTGGTTTATTTATTCATTTATGCTTTTCCTGTGTTAATTTTCTATCTTTGCCTGTCTTCACATGTCTTCAAAATGTGAGGGGTATTCCTACCAACGTATGACCCAATGTATGATTTCATGCTGTCATTATCTTCCCTGATTCTCATCCCTAGCAAAGAGAAAAGTAATCAAACTTATTATTATAAACATGATAATCATGGCAGAAACAAAATATAAAAAAAAAAAGGAACTTGATCAGTGCTACGCATGAATAAAAGGACCCTACTATAATTAGTTTGCAGTGTAGAGAAAAAGCAAAAATTAGTCAAAATACAACAGAGGGGCTCAGGAAATAACAAGAAGACAGAGTATGTAACGATGCTTAGATGCCAAAATGTTCGCAGAAGGGATTTTTCTAGGCAGAAAGAAGAGAATTGGTGCACTCCTGCATTTTGTCTAGAGATGCCAGCAAAAAGTCAATCCATCTGTTTTGTTTTGCTCTTGCTGGTACATGAGGAGAACAATATAGACTTCGTTAGAGTCCATCTCTGTTGGAAGATACAGCTAAGAAGCTGTGCACACAACTAGCATTAAATCAGATACAAACCTTAGGCTTTCTACAAGCAGTTTTTTCATGTCAAAGCCATTTCTGGGTCAACCAGCTTACAGTTCTTAAGGGTGATCTGAAATTCTGGATTTCACGTGCCTGCTGATTGTCAGGCCAAGAGAAATTAAAAGCACTTTATGCAATTTTTAGAAGTCTTATCTCAGAAAACTTCCGATTGCCCTGTTTGCCACACCACACCTGACAGACACATATTCCTGAGCCAGAAGGCAACAATGTGAAATGAAAACCTTTTCTTTTGTAAGTTTTTTAAATATTTAATACCCATGGGCCAGATTCTCTGAAAAAAAAGTGTTCTGAATCCTGCAAGAAGGAACATATAGTGGAAAACCTACTTTCTGATTTCTACTTTTTACAAGCAATTGTCCTTATTATTTTCCAGTTTAATTGCTCTGCTTGATTGTAATTGCAACACACACACCACTTAGTAGCCTTTCTGACATTACAAAGCGCCATCTTTTGGATTGCTTTTTGATTAATCACATTTGTATGCTGAAGTCTAAAATGAGTTGAAGATTTTCTAAGGAAACACATCTATCTGTCAGAAAATGTGCCAACTTAAATTTCTTTCATGAGAACACATTGATTTCAATAAAACTGAGCATCAAAAATTGAAATGGAGCATAGGAGCATCTTGTACAATAATAAACCAAGTGATGCAAAATGTAAATTTAGAGATAATGTTGGAAAAGCTGAGATCCAAAGTAATAGATTTTTGCAAACTGCTGTTCTTGATGAAATTTTGAAATATGTTAGTCTGTTATAATTCAAGATAAAAAGATGTCAAAATTTCAGAGCTTCTTGTGAAGTAGACCTCTTTCCTCTTTTAGCTATCTTGGATGTAGAGTTCACCAAGTCTCATGTCATTAAAGTTCCTACATTCACTGCCATCCTCACACTGCTTGGGGTTATTGGATAAGAAAAGCCACTGCAAATAAAACATGGGTACCCTGGAGTGAGCCACATGAATGCACTGGACTCTAAGAAACCACTTAGCTTCAAGTCAGAAACAAGGGCAATAGTTTAAATTACGTAAAATATCTGTCTAGTATCTCTCCAACTATCCCTCCTTTTGTCTGTTCTGAGATTTAGACCTGTGTTTAATAAGTACCCAAGCATATGCTTTGTTCTTTAGGGTTTGTGCTTTTATTTTAGATTCTGTATTTGTCACTAACCTTAGGTTAAACTGGAATCATTTCTGCCTATCCAAAGGCCTCACCATGACAGCTTTACTGGCCAAGTTCTGTTCCTGTAGTTGCTCTCTCTGTGCTAAGCTGCTGACAGCTACAAAGAAGGAAAAAGCACAGATTTGCAAAAGCCAGTCATTTGAAATTCTTTACATTCCCTTTCTCATAACCCTATTACAGTGTTGTCAATTTTTGCCAGCATTTATTATATTTGACTATATTTTTCCTTCCAAGAAAATGTAATTTTCAAGGAACATACTCAACTGGCAAATGTGGAAAGTGAAACACACTGTCCAAAGACAAGGTTAGCAGTGTTATGAGCTTCATATGTTTACATCAATTAGCAATGTGCCACCAGCCATGACGGCTTAATCACCCCAGGTCTGGGGGAACTGTAGGAGCTTTTCCGTTCTTGACCTCCCTGCAAAGGCCGATAGACAACACATATTCCACTTGTGTTGAGTCCCTCCACCATCTGGGCAGACCTTTCTCCACAAGTAACCAGAACAATACTGCTCACCTCCCAAAATCACTCATCAGACAGGCAGCAGTGCCTAAAGGTCTATTCCTTCTAGACACAGAGCTCAGAAGGATTTCTGCTGCTAGAGGCAGCCTCTTGAGAGATCACTTGGTGTCTTTCATGGGCCAGTCCTACTGCTGCATGACGGCCCTGGAACTGAGTTTACATGACACAGCACTGGGACAGTTCATTTCTTTTTGTACTCTTGAGCCAGCCATGTCCTATGTATCTGATGGCTCCAAATATTCGGCATTTCTCCCCCAAAGTACACTTAACAACAAGGTCGCAACGGCGCTTAATTGCCCTGCTGTGAAGCTGGTTTGGCCACAAAGCGGTTTTGCTTCCAACTCAAGAAGGAAATTAAAAAAGTAATGAAAAAAAGTATTTGTACTTAATGAGAAGGAAAACTGTAGCCTGTACTTCTCCAGCTCATAATAAAGTTATTTTTCTGAATGTAGTACTATCTTTTGTCTACAATGATATCTTTTGTCTGCTCTTATCCACACACACTAGGATTCTAGGATATTTTTTTCTGAGCAAGATCAGTTCTATACTTTCTGCCTCTTTAGCTTCATTAATAGCATCCATACAGTATTTTCTGCTGTACTATACAAAATCTGACACCCTCTTCCCACACAAATCTTTCATATGTTCAGGAGAAGCAGGAGGTGTCTTTCAGTATGTGTAGTAGTCTGCACAACAGATATATTTCCATTTAAGTTATTGCTTTCACTTAAAGCTAAGTAGAGACGAAAATAAACCCCATTTTCTACTTATAACCAATGGGCTACTGCTGAATTTTTGCAGTGCTAAAAATGTTTATTGCATGCTGTCTCATGTGCCATAAAATATTATGGCATCTGAACTTCTAGCACAAACACATACAGAATAAAATTTCACGGAGTTACAAAAGGCCTATTTGCAACTCTGATTCATCCTCCCAGCACTGGGGATCTTCCTAGCAGGGACCTCTTTCACTGCAGGCTAACCTCAGGGTGCAGGGCCTGGGTAAAACTTTTATTGCCTGCCAGAAGCTGTGATCTTGGTCCCTCCTTCCCACCTCTCTGGCTCTGGTACAAATTTGACCCTATGGCGAGTCAATTTGGGGACAATGTTGGCATACAACTAAACCTACTGAGATGAAGCAATCCAGACTCCAGGAGACATGCTGTAGACTCTTATAACTGTGGCTGACATGCCATGGGCCAAGGTAATCGCCAGCAGAGTTTGATTATGGGATATTAATAAACAGCCGTCTCTTTTGAGATGGATGGCACTTGTTAAAAGCAACATGAAAGACTCCTGTAATGATCCTCCTCCACAGAACACAGCTGCTCCCCTTCCTGTTTGGTTTTTCATGAGAGTTGTGGAGTTCAGAGAGAAGGAAATTTGAGAATTCAAATGGTGTGCCAAGGTCTCTCCGCAAACACCTTCTTCCTCATAGCAATGACACTGCAGCATGCAAACACCTTGAGGAAATGCATTTTCTAACAGTCACCTCCCGGAAGGATCTGACTTTCCCTGGCTTAGATGAGGAGAGCCAAGAGAAAAGGACAGGTGAGACTGAAGCAGTCTTAACCCTTTCTTGTCTCTGTAGGAGATTTCAGCCAGTTGGAATCTAACAAAAAGAGAGGTGTACAGATCAGCCACTGATTTTGCAACCTTTCACAAAATTGAGGAAGTGTTTGCATCATGTAATCAGTGGGGAAGCAGAGCACAGGATGGAAGGGAGATATGAGACAGAGAAGGTTTCTGGAGAAAACTATCTCTTGTTTTTTCATTGTTTTCATGTTCTGATTGTTTTGGGAACAATAACTGAAAAGTGCTTGTCTGGGTCACTAGCCAGAGAATAGCTATAAAAGAGACCGATTCTCAACTTTTTGATCCTTCTCCTTCCCCAGGGAGTTTTCTGCTCTGGATTTATGGATTAGAGAGGCAGAGTGCTTCATCCTGTGGTCTCTGTGAGCCATGAAGGGGTAAGGGACAGATTATGAGCAGTGATAAGAGCAACACTCTGGGAGTACTGTCATGGAAGTCGCACCACAAACCAGAAATCAGGGCACCTCCACTCACTGCAACAGCCAAGGTCCAAGCATTTAAAGAAGAGACTTTCCAACTCTCACTTTGAAAGTCTGCTGTAGATAAAAGTGCAGTAGGCTGCTGAGCTGGCATATACAAACACGTGAGCTAACTTATTTTTCAGTTATCTCTTATTGTCCCTTTGGAAATAGACCACACAGGTCTGCAAACAACCGGCTTGAAGTCCAAGCAAACACAGTCAGCCAGAGAGGTCAGCACAGGCCTTTGGAGTACCATCTGCAGAGGCTCTTGGTCTCTCCATGAAAACAGCCATCCCTGAGCTGCTGGGTTGTGGATCCATTTCCACTTTGTGTTGCTCATGAGAAGATGGCCTCGAGGGGCTCTTCATGCGTGTTTCTGACACCACCTGTCAGCAGGTTTTTGGTACAACTAACCCTGCTCTCAAGGTCTTTCCAGTTGCCCAGTTCTCACTGTAGCTTTGCATTTGAGGACAACGCTGCCTAAGTCAGTTTAAGTTGTCCCTCAGAACCTTTCTGGTTGCTCTTTCCTGCCCTCGTGCCTCCCCTTCTGTTGAGTCAGAACATCTGTTTGGTTAACACATGGAACACCACAGCAGGAAAATTATTTACCAAAAAACTTCCTGCCAACACAGCAGTGACACACCTCCAGGGCTGACAACCTTTCCTCTGCAGATGGAGCCTGGGTCTCTAGGACTTGACTTGAGATCCATATTAAGTCCCTTGGTCTTGCATGTCCTGTTCCTGAGTTATCAGTATCTTTGCAGATCAGCCTATTCTGTGCAGCCAAATTTGAACATTTCAACAAATATTCCTGGGGAAAATGTCATTCTGTGCTCTCTCTACTGAACCTGCTCAATAATTTACACATAACAGCTCCGGTTTCAAAGCAGGATCTCAGCCACCAGAGACAGGTATTTTATTTTTAGTTGATTTTGGCCACAGTTTATGTGTGCTTTTGTGTATTCAAAGTTACAATCCTTGGACGAGCCATTTCATCAAATATCTTAAGGATCTGATCTTTCCTTGTTGAATGGTGGCAGGACTCCCACTGACACCATGAAAATAGGATCAAGCACTTAATCCTTTACACAAAGCATGAATGCATTTTTTTTTTGCTCCTAGACTGAAAACACCAACCAGGTCACTTCATTTTTCTGCTGTATGTTGTTCAATATTTGCCCAGTGTTGGGTTTGCTATAGCTTGAATTTAAATCCTTTTTAAAAAGGAAAAAAAAAAAGGAGAGGAGAGAATAGGAGAGGGGAGCAGATGTAGGTGCAGTTTTCATGGTTTTTTTAATGATGAAAAAAATAATGAGTTCATCCTGACACTAATAACAACTACCAGAGAAATTATGACCAAAGAGGATGCAGATAAAACCCCATTATTTTTTTTTTTTTGCAAAGAAATTTGGAGGCCAGCATAAGAAATGTCATGGAAAAGAAAGCAGGAAATATAGTGCTAAAGGGAAAAATGGACCAGATCACATCTAAAGCAAATTAGCCCAAGTTCAATTGACTTCAGTGAAGTTATTACACTTTAACTCAGTTTTGGCCCATCTGCTAATTGCTCAACTTACGAATAGCAATGGGATTTGAGCATATTATGTTTAAATTATGTTGTTTACACAAATATTGGCTGGATTTTTAAAGCTAGCATCAATCTGAATTCCTACCTACCTTATACAAACTGCTGGCAATTTAGCATAAATACTAAATTCTGCCTGGAAAAGGAAAAAAAAAGATATTAAAATATTTACATCCTTGTAAAAGTCTCTTGGAATGGCATAGAGCAAACACAGCTGAAAAGGAAAGAGGAATTGAGGTAGGACTGTGAACTCAGCTATAAATCTGGAGTAATTTCAGTAAAATTATTTTAGATTTTCAGCTTAAAGTCTTTTTGTGGACTTTCGAATGTATTATAAACAAAGATGGTTTTGCTTGCCTTTTTTTTTTTGGACCTGCAGTTTTGAAAACTCGGGAAATTGAGACTGATAGGAAATAGGTGAAAGAAGCTGATTTTTCATTTTAAAAGTAGTACATCTTATTACAGCTGATGTTCAAATTACTCATCAAATAATAAATTATTTCCTTTGCTGAATATTCTTCTGAATTTTTAGTTTAACAAATCAAGCACCAATTGATATTTCCTGGCAAAGGATAGAAACCTTCACAGCATATAAGCAACCCATCCCAGCTGCCTGGGAGTGATATCTGCTCTACAGCATATGGGCCCATCCTGTAGCAGTTACAGTGTTCTCACATCTATGGCTGTGGAGACAGTCAGAAATACCCAAGAAAGCGGAATCTGCCAGTTCAGTAACTTCAAAAAGTTGTGTGAGGACACTTGGGAGAGCAGCAGAGTTAAAGACAGGAAAATACCTACCAGTTGTCTGTGCCTGGCAGTGTGCTGAGATTGCCCGACTCTGTCGCGTACCACAGCTCCGTATCACACTGCACTGGAGCACGAGCTTAATTCCCTTTGACAGACAAGTTATGGAGCTTCATTCCAGTCCCCTAAGAAGTGGGCTTTCCTATCTTCATCCTGTTTTGCAGCTCTGATTTTCAGCTGAGATAGCTGCCCATAGTTGTTGTCCATAATGCTGGCATTGTTGCACAGGGGGTGATAAAAGACCTGTGTGTTGTTATCTTGTGTGAAACACTCCATAAGGTCTCGGCACCATGAACGTTGCTACCTGGAAAACAGAATATGTGCAATTTTTACCCAGCCATCATAGGCTTATTTCATCCACCAGAGAGAAATGTGACCCCAGGTATGTCTATAACTCTCTGAGGAGGGATGAAACCTCATGTCAAGTGTCATTGAGTATCTCTGAGTGACTATTCCTAGCTTCCATAAAGTCCCAGAAATGTGACACAAGGTCAGCGCCTCTTCCTATGGTACTGCCGTCCACCTCACCTCTTCAGAGGACCTTTTCTAATAACCTTGTAGAAGCCATTGCACCAGGGTGTTTTCTTGGCATAAAGGAAAAAGGAAGACACTCTCTGGCACCCTTTCTTCTTCTCTCTTTCACTCTGCTTTGCGGATAGGTCAGGACCCTTCTGTGGCTTTTGAAATGCCAGCTGCTAGGCCTTTAATCAAGCACCTGGCTCTGTTCAAAATGAAAAATCATAAAAACAGTTCTTGAACATCTCTTCTGTGTCTTTAAATGGAGTCTTTAAGAATCCTCTTTCATGGCTTTTTGCACTCAGACAGATGGGAGCTCCCTGGGCGGGCTATGGATGCACAGTGAAACTCAGGGTATGTTTGTGTGATGTCTGGTCATCAATGTTAGCACTGTGTCAACTCATTTGTGAAAAGAAAGTAAGAGAAAACACCAACCCTGTCCTAAAACATAGCTGTAACCATTCTTTGTATGGCACCTTAGGTCAGTACTTGTCCCTTTCATGTGTAAATTGGCTCTGCGTTAGTGTCTGATTCTGTGATGAAACCAGGAAATTCCCTAAAGTCACTGGTATTCCCTTAGAATAAAATTAGCAGGGAGAGTGAAGGAGGCTTGTAGTGTGCTTTGATAAAGGGAAAGCACAGCTTTGTTTTCATTTGAGCTGGAGTAATAACGCACCCCAGCTCAGAAAACACCCTCCATCCTTGTTTAGACAAAAACAGAGAAGACTCAGCTTGTGTAGGATTTGCACCTGCTCAGCTGTAGAGACAGCAGGTTGGGTGGCACTCGGTCAACCCAAGCAAGACCAAGAGTCCTTGCTCTCCTCCTCCTGGCTCATTCCTGAAATGTCACAGGAACATGGATAGTCCTGGTGACCCCAATATTCCCTCCAAGAACGAAGGCACCAGAAGCACGTGGCTGACCTTGGCAGGACAGCGGGGTTTACTTCTTGCCTTGTTTGTCTTATGCAGGCTGTTTCTAAAGGCTTGGATTTAGTGCTGGGATCCGATGTCCTTAGGGTATTTTCTTACTGGAAGGGGAAGTTTATGTGTATTTTGGGAAAATATGTTTTGATTTAGTTTGCTTGTTGTCCCTCTTTCAGGATCTATTTTTTCCAAGTGTTAGAAAAATAAAATGCTGGGTTTCAAAGGGTCCTGCAACTGTACCAAACATGATCCAGATGCCAGAGAGAAGAAAATATCCACTCTATGAAGTGGTCAGCTTTGGCTCACCCTGTCACAACTGCCTCAGCAGCCTCCCCCATAGCTCAATTTGTCCTCTGGGGTAGATGAATAAAATGCCTGTGGCAAACGATTTGCTGATAAGGTAATACCAAAATAGGCTTGACAATACAGAAAGCCACTCTGACCACTGTAGCAAGGTTGTTCCTCGCATTAAAAAACAAGGAGGAGGAAACTTTAAGTAGAAAGCAGAGCAGCAGAGCAGTGCTCACCCTGAGCAGAAAGTAGCCGTAATGGTGAAGCAAATGTTATGGACCATTACCCTGGGAGCTGCCTGGCACGCTTCTGAGGGTCCTGCCCCAATGTTCCTCTGCACAGATTAACTAGAGGCAAGTGGGAGTTAATAGCTTTGACCAACCTTAGACACAACCACGAGCAGCATGAGACAAGCAGAGTGCTTGGGAAGGAGGGGGACAGAGCCACATCCACGTGTCAGGCTGCTCAGCATCTAACTGTGTGCTCTTCATCTAAAAATGTGTCAGGGTTGTTTAACTTCATCCCAAACTCCTGCAAGGCTGGAGTCCTGATACCACGCACCCTCACCATTTTACAGAGATGGATGGAAAGCGAAGTTCTCAGTGTAGAACTTTCTGTGCCTGGCTCCACAGCTCTCCACCTCCAGCTGCAAGCTCAGCAACACTAAGGCTTCAAGCACGGCGAAGTGCTGTGCTGCAGCTGGGCCCAGAAACATAAGAAAGCACTTCCACTAACTTTTCCTGTCAGTCTCAGCACTTACGCTGCTGTTGCTCCCCTCCCCGGGAGAGCAGAGCTCCCACTCAACTTACAAGAGCCACCTGCCTTCCCCTCAGCAAGCTGCACATCTTCTGTCCTGCATTTTCCTTATAGATGAGGTTTGGTTCCCCCGGCCCTTGCTTACCCAGGTTGGTTTGCATTGTTAGGATAATGAGCTCCATTTCGGGAGGATCTTCCCTCCAGATGGATCCAAAGCATTTGGCAAACTGTTACTTAATTAAGCCAACCAAACTCAGCAAGGAAAGTGCTCCTTAACACTGCACAACAAATCCCTCTTGGATGTCGGGAAGCAGATGTTTTACCACCAGCCCAGCACAAGTAATGAGGGCTATTGGTAACAAAACTCAGACTGGGGAGGAAATATCTGAGTGTATCACAGGTACCAAGTCAGACAATTTACGATCTCATCTAAACAAGAATCATAAAAGGGAGGCTGGTTCTTTTCCTCCAGTGCTCCGAGGGAGGGTTTGCTCCAGACCCTCACTGAGGTCCTGGAGATGAATGTCCAAGTTCTTGCCTCCTTGTTTTGAGACAGAGCAGTCAACAGGGAATAAGTTAAAAAAAGTTACTAAAGGGTTTATCTTGGGTTTCGATTTTTCATGTTCCTTATGGTCTGTCTTTTCCCCAGAGGTTAAAGCCTGGTTATTAAAGGTCCCTAGGCTTTTAGGTGGTGATAGGGGTCAAAACTTGGAATCTTCCATAAGGTTTTTAATACTGCAGTGCTGGAAGAAGAAAAGTATCAGCAGAAGAAAAAAATCTCTGCAGATATAAAATACCCTCACTCCACTGGCTTTGGTCATGGCATGTGAGCTATACAAGTGCAGGATGTGTCCTCAGATTCTCTTCTGACTAATTCTTTGACATTGTTAGTGATGAATAAGGCCCTTGCTTACCAAACACTATGCTCTTACCTGATGTAATTGCACAAACAAAGCCTGCCTGGGTGCATGCCTGCATTCAGGAAATCCACCACATTCCCCAGATGGAAAAACTGGAGGACAGCATAGGCCAAAATGTCCACATACCTCTCACATGGTCGTATCTCCCACCGCTCCACATGGGACCAACACACAGTAAATGCTGGCCAGGAAGACTGGACTGAGGTCCCTTCTACAACATCAAGTGCCAGGAGGGCAGCAAGGGTACTGTAAGGCAGAGTACAGAGATTAGCTACTGGAAAACCTTCACCCAAACTGTCCCTGCCCCAAAAAACCTAGTGTTTCTAGGAAGAAGCTCAGGAAGAATGATGGGATTTAGCTGGCCACCAGAGGCCGGCTATGGAGATAATCAAGGACTTTTTACCTGTGCCATGAGGTCAAGGACAAGTGGAGGTTGCTGCAATTTCCCTGTCTGGGAGGAGCCACAACATTGACAGTGCCAAACTGAAACAAGGCTCCTTTTGTACCAGGATGGGGCTTTAACAATCATGCTTGTATCTGATTGTGTTCCACTTCACATTTTCCAAGCATGCTAAAAAGCTGTGACTAAATAGGTAACTTCAGTGTGGAAATTTCCATTTTAAACTAGCATCCCTCCAAAAAAGAAAAAAAAATATTGGAAAATAGACAGCTGCCCAAAGGCTATCTTATTTGCATAATGAATGCTCCCCATCAAACAGAAAAATTAAAGCCCTTTGAGTTCAGATTTAACATTAGCTGCATTCTTGAAAACTGCCCCAGGGTGCAGAAATATGCATAAGTGTTTCTACTCTGGTGCCAGAAGTGATTGTAGCTTCAGGAAATGCTTTTTAAACCAGTTTCTGACTCTCACTCAAACTACTTAAATACCTTCTTGCAGTTCCCATGCTGAGTTTTGTTACAGATTGCATCATAAATGCTGAATCCTAAACACCTCTCAAATTACACCCTTTGAAAAGCTAGGAAGTCATACAGGGATAAGGGATGCTCCTTTCCAACAGGATCTGCCACAAACCATAGATCCCTTTATATCTGATGACTTTCTAAAGTCCTCTCATTCACATAATTATGGCATTGATCTGCAAAGCTCTGTGATGCTTGGGAGGCTTGAAGAAGGGTTATAAGTCTTGTTTTGGAAGTTTTCTTAAGTTTCTCATTTTTCTACTGTTAAGGTTTGTATAAATGCAAGGTAAGAAAATTGTTCTTCACATTTCATTATTGAGAATGCAACCACCACTGAGAAGCCACAATAAGACTTTCTCTCTCTTCAGGCAGCAGCCCACTAGACAAATTTCAGTCCATTATTTCTACAGAGTTCCCATTTATATGGAATATTTTCAAACAGTCTCATAAGCAGCAAATTTTGGAACAAGACATTACAAAATATGAGAAAAAAAATATGACTCCTGTCTTATTTCCCTGAGGTATTGAATTTGGTTTTAAAGCAAAAAAAAAAAAAAACCACAAAACACGAACACAGAAAAAGATATAGCACTTTTTTTACAAGGATTAAAGAGAATGAAACAGAAAAAAGTTTGACTTCTATTTACCCAGATATGAATTCCTAAATTTGAAGTATATTGAGTATGAAGAGGAGGAGAGAATGCTTTCCCATGAAACTTGTTCACAAAAAGCACATGGACCTCTTCTTACATCGCATCTCCCTCTGAAATGGTACAGAGAAGCCTCAGGACACAGTGATCACTCCCACCTTTTGCATTGTCAGATACAAGAAAATCTAGCCAGAAAGAGAACTTTGGTTAGGAAGAGGGGTATACTCCTCATCTTCCTACAAAACATCTGCTGAAATAGGAAACATGTTTTCCCCAGTAAAAAGAAGGGGGTTGCCGATCACAAGCTACAGATATTGTTCTGTTTTCTAGTGCTTCACCATGGCCTCATCTGTAAAATATACACAATAATTTAACAGTAAGAGTGACATGGTGTAAAAACAATCAGCAAAGGGAATAGGTTGTCTCTCTGTCTCTTGGTGTCTTCTGGTTAAGATAGGAACACATCTAGCAGCTCTGTTTTGATGAAAACATGGTCTGCTGGACTCCAAACAGGTGTAATCAGAAGAAATTCTGTGGCTGATGTTATAAAGATCTTAAAGGTCTCTTCTGATCTTAAAATCTCACTTGACACCTGTTGTGTTAGGTTGCAACTTAAACTCATGCTTGAGTTCAAGCCCTAGACCTTTGATTCACGTGATGGCTCTAAGCTGAAACACGCCAAGTGTCTTACCCAAAGTTCTCACAAACAGATGAAAGAAATAGGGGGCAAATTCAGTTCAAGCCAAACTGGGGCACATGAACAGTACAGAGGATTCGGGTATCGTGCTGAAGACCACAGCTTAAGAAACCCAGCAGGTAGGAAAAAGTTTGCAAAAAGTCTCAGTGCCTGCACTTTATGATCAGCTCTGCTAAATAAACAGATCCGCTCTAAATAGACTGCATGGCTAATTGCTGTTCCTTATCCCCCATAGTAAACATTTCTATCACTTGACCGAGGAGCAGATTTACTGATCTGTGGACTAGGTGGCCACTCATACCCCGTGAGAAACAACTGAGAAATGGCACAGTTTAAGATCTAGCCACTATTTCACTTTTATTTCTAGAAAATTATTATATAATTGCGGGCAGTGAATAGACATGGAAAACAATCACAGCCTGAGCATGGAAAATTTCTGTACAGACAAAATGATTGCATTTACAAAGTATATTATTACTGACACCTAATTTAGTCTGTCAGAGTAGCACTATGAGGGACTAATTAAAGCAAAAGCAGAACAAATGCTTGCACTCAAGAAAAACACCAGGGAAAACATAGACAGATTTTACCAATCTGCACATATCTCACGCCTGTCAGTGTGAAGTGTTTCTGAGGTGCTACGTTTTACCTGCTTTAAAGCAGAGTCTGCTCCATTAAGATAGCTCTTGATTTCAAAAGAGCAGACTACTGGCACTCACTCATTGCCCAGACTTGCGTCCTTGACCAAGCTTAAGATTCTGAATTTTGAGCCTCCAATCACATTTTTAAAGTTTTCTTCTGCTTTTCATGGTCCCAGAAATCTATATCCCAAATTTGATAAACACCCTATGCCAAGAAGGAAAAAAAAAAAAAAAAAAATGACAGGCAGGATGAGGAGGAGGGGAAAGAGAGATAAAATGGTATTCCAGGACAGCTGGTGATTGCTTGCATGAAGCAAAACCTGAAAGCTACCAGAGTACTTTGCAGGGCATTAAGTTCATTCAGTGTAAGGCAAAGGGAGAAAGGATACTGTCTGCATTTGCCAATATAAATGTCCTTTGTAGGCATTCTTCATAGCTGCTCTCTTGTCCGTACCCACACACCCCTGCACCACCCAGCCTCCATCTCTCAGTGATGCTGGAGAAAACAGCCAGCACAGAGCACATCTGCCAGACTTCTGCTTCCTGAGCACTGGGAAAAAACCCAGTAGCCCCTTTGCAGGAGCAGTCTCATATGCAAGGAAGAGGGTAAAAGAATTTGAGTACAAAATTACTAAAGAAGCAAAAATTAGTATTTTTCCAAATGTTGAATTTTATCACATCTATTCACATGTTCTGGCAGGACACGCACGTGCGTCTGGACTGCATCAGCCAGGCCATGTTGAAGGGCACATAATGCAGAAAGGTCCTCCTGCTGCACATCAAGCAGGGAGATTTCTGGGTTGCTGAGGCTGTTCTACGCCAAGCGTTGGGTATTGCAGCAAATGAGGATCTTCCTCGCCAGAGGCCATTATTTTGAGGATGCCCTAAAAAGGCCTGTTTTAAAATTCATTGAAACTACAGGATTTCAAGACCACTACTTACAGAGTGAGTTCATCTAGTGACCGGGCTTCTGTCCACAAATGCATTTTTGATCATTGTCATGCTTGTCTTCATTATTTCTGGCTGGAGCCAGGTACTCCCGAAGAGCTGTTTAGTGTTCGTGGTACAGATGCAGAGAATAACAATTTGCAATTACTCATGCTCAGTGCCTAAAATTACCTCACTCTGCTATCAGCAGTTGGGATGTGGAACCTAAAAGGCCTCAAAGAAGACAGCATGTTTCTGCTTTATGTTTCTCAGGTCCAGCCAGGCAGCAAGCCCAGGAGATAGGACACAAAGCTGCGCATCCCAAAATCCACTGCTTTGCCACATCAATCAGCTATGTCACATTCAGTGGCAGTTCCCAGCACAGGCTTTGGCCACAGAACAGTACAGCAGTGGTGATAGCTCCAGGTCAGAAGAGCAGCTGGACTAAGCTCCAGCAGGCATGGCTCCATCTTCTCCTGTGTGCAGACCACTTGAACGGCAGAAAATAGGCCATGTGTGGTGGTTCAGGTTAGGGCAGTGACAAAGAGGTTTAATGTTTGCACAGAGAGGCTTTCAGAACTGACAGCTAGGAGCTTAAAGATGGTCAGCCCAACACTGTCTTGCTTGCTCAGCTGCAGAATATTTTCCAAAGTCCACCCCTTTTAAATGACTCCTGCAGGCCCACATGTTTCCTTCAGGAAGGCAAAGCTGTTCCCCTCTATAGTCTCATTCACAGAGTAGTTCAGAATAATATTACTCCTGGGCAGATACTGGATCACATTCCTCCCCCTTGTTTTGTGCTAGAGATGCTCCTAGTAGCCTCTTTGGCCAGCTCGATCCATTGCTTAGATCCCATCAGCATCACAGGGGTTGCTCTAACGAGATTATCTTCCTCACTCAGAAAGGCAACTTGGGGAAAACAGCCAGATCTCGTAGTAGTCAAGAGTCTTGGAAAGGTGCTGCAGTCACTCGGTTGTTCATCAGCCCCCTCCTTTCCACAGAGAAGCAAAAACTTTCTTTTAAAGCTGGGGAACACAGAACAGGCCGAGACAAACACTCTTACATTCAATTTTGCCACTGTTCCTGGTGTCTTGAGGACTTTCAGTCCCCTGGGTTTTCGTTTCCGACATGACATGCTGTCAGAGTCTGAAAATGTGGCAAATGCCCTGAGCAGCTGGGGAGGTCCCAGGAGTCAGCACTAGAGGTGGGTGTACAAGGTATGCGACGTGCCTTTGCTTTCTGAAACACCAGCCCAGACTGAAGAGGCAGTGGCTGTTCTCAGAGCAGTCCAGTTCTTATTCATCTTGAGATGGTTTTCAAAGAGACAGGAGCTGAGCTGTCTCAGAAGAATAGTCAGAGGCTGGCGTGCAATTACATTGTATTACCCAGAGTCAGATAAATCACTTTTGGGGAAAGAGGTTCATAACAATTCCAGACATGCCTAATAGTTCCACAGCGAGTCTCTGGACAAAGCCCGGGACTGGAAACAAAATGAAATCATTACATAAAATTATTTGTACTACTATAGTGCTTTCAGCCCCAGCTGAAATGAGACCCTACCTTCTAGCAGGTGCTGTGCAGAGCCAACGAGAGGCGGTCCCTACCTGAAGGTTTTGCCATCCCAACAGAAAGGAGGAGGGCAGGGAGGCATTTGCTCCCTGGAGGAGGTCTGGGGCCAGCTGAGGCCAGTGTACATGACAGCAGAGATTTTGCAACACTGAGTAAACCAGGTAGTTTGCTGAGCCTTATTTTTATTCTTGTTATTATTAAATGCATTACCAGGGCCTCCTCAAGCAGTGTAAACCAAAATTATTTCCTCAAGCTACGCTCCAAGAGGCATATTACACCCCCCAGCAAACTTATTGAATTAAGTGAAGTATGCATATTATCTTTGCTTACGTTTTTTAAGGCTCATGAATGCTATCATAATTGTTTTCATAACACAGATCAATAAGTGCAGCTAAAATAGGCCCTGCCTGCCTCAGGGGAGAGGCATTAAGAGTAGCTGGGTAAGAGCTTTTTCAAGAGGTCTTTCTGACCACCAAACAAAGGGATCTCACTTTAAACTCTCAGCTTCTCAGAAAAAGATCTTATTTGCAACTCAGTCTTTGAATTGCTTTTGAAACAGAAGATGGAAGTAAGGAATCAAGTTAACTTTCACTTGGAAGTAAGGAATCAAGTTAACAAGTTAACTAGCCAAAGTTTTTTGTTTTGGTTTGGTTTTAAAAGTTCTAAATCTTAAAGCATTTTAAAATTAATCTACATTTAAAAGCACCCCTTCCATCCCCATCAGTGCTGGCAGGTTTCATGTATCACTGGATGCAGAGGTCTGCTAGATACTCCACAAAGATCATGCAGGTAAAGTTTGTGTCCGCTTCACTGGTGGACAACGTGAAACACAAAAGATAGAAAAGGACAACAAAATAAATGAAAAAAAGTCCTCACTTCTTGCTATGATGAAGAAACCTTTGAGTGTGTTTGCTATTTGTTCCAAGATGAAATATGCCTCTCTATTTATGCAGCAAACTAGCATATTTTCGAAGACATAAATAAAAATATCAAGGTGAAACAGTTTATTAGCTTAGTTATTAAGAGCTCTTTACACTTAACAACCTAAAGCATACACAGAGCAATTTGTAATCAGCACTTTTTAAGCTCTGAATAATCCATTCCTTAAGCAAGTCTTCCTGTCTCCTGGAAAACATCTTTCATGTCTTCAAAACTTCACTGAGGAAAGCCAAATTTATTAAAGTATCTTCTTAGCTATGCTTTTCTCTCTCCCCCTCATTCCATCCTATCTCCCATTCACAACCGACTTAATTAATTTGTAATTGGAGCAACAGAGCCTCCTGCCAGGGCAGGGCTCAGCCCTGGGAGAACATCTCACTCGGGCGGGATCCAGCCGGGTAAGGGACCACCACATCCAGCAGGAATGTGACCACCAGCAGAGCTGTTAGGAGGAGCCTGAGACACTTGTTCCCCTTTTCTTGGTTACCTTGTCTCCTCTAACCAGAGATCTCCTCCCTCCTCAGCGTCTCCTCTCCCATCCAGGCTGCATTCCCCCATTGCTCTGTTTCTCTCTGATACACAAACTCCCATCTTCTCCCATCTTCTTCAGCTCTGCCACTCACTGCAGTACTCGAGTACCTTCTCTCCCTTCACCAGTCCATTTTTTCTGTCATCCTCCTTTTCTCTTTTACCCTTTTCTTTGTTGGCTTTCTCTCTTTTCAACATAATCTACCTCGAAAAAAGTATTTCTGCTGCTAACTAGCATTTGTGAGATGTGCTGTGCTTATTCAAGTCTTACATGCACAACACCCAGTTTAGATTAATATATTCTCTTAATCACGTTGCTGAATGGCTGCAATACATCATCTTGAACTAAACTAGCAATATGCAGTGCACCTAAAGATATCTCATAGAGAGTAAACGAACATACAGTTTCTTGCAATGACCATGCAAGTGAGACACCTTCTGGCAAGGGTAACATGGAACAGACTGGATAGCTTGCAAATAACACCCTTTTTTTTAAATAATCCATTAAAACATTCCCAAGACAGAGATGAGTAGGATCAGAGAAGGAAAATTCATGTTTAGAAATAAGCCCTGAAAATCTGTGGCATTTTTACAGACTTACCTTACATCTGAGAATCACAGCATTTGCACTTCAGCTTCTTTCCCCGACTGTCTGTTTAAATAACACTTCTCTCTTTCTCTGGACTGGAAGACTTTAGGGATCATCTTGTAGCAGTTCCTTAAATTTTCCTCAAATTCAAAAAGGTGAAGAATATGTAAGTGTCTGTAACACCCACCTGATAGCTTTCAGGATGGCTACAACACCATCTGGCACCACAAGATGCTCTGTCACTTGTGGTGACAAAGCTCCTATAGGCTTTGCATTCTCTCGGTCTTGGTGTTGTTACCATTAATCTCAAATAAATATTAGACTGAGAACATATGGTGAATCTAAGAACTTAATACAGACAGCCAATTCAATTACAGCCAGTAGGAGAAGGGGTGGTTTTGCAAGAAGACAATGAGGGAAGGAATCAGTAAACGGATGAAATATTAACTGTATCTACCACGGGCCAGGCTAAGGATCTGTCTTCTACCAAAAAGCATAATGCTCTGGGCAGCACCTTGTTTGTCTTGGCACAGCAATGCAACATCAAAAAATCACGCTGTAACACACAGCTATTTGATTGGTTTTCAAATCTATATATCTTTTATGAACACATACTCTGGGGGTGGTGAAGAAAGAGACCCAGGAGCCTTGTTCTGAAATACTGTGATATTTCCCAAATCTGCAATGATTTAAAACATTTTCATTAACTAACCTAATTAAATTTTGAAGGGAAGATCTTTAAAAAGAATAAAATAATGCTAACCCAAATATTTTGGTAAAGGGCTAATGCATCAGCTCAGGTTAAAAGTGACATCAATGTAAAGGGACTGCTAAAACAGGTCCTCACTCTTACATTTCTATTGGCAACACTCACATCAAATAGGATCGTGCTGGCAGCAACGTAGAGAAAAAGAAATTATTATCAAAAATACAATCCTAAGCAGACAAAATACAGGATACATTATTCAAATAGAAGCTGACACATACATAGCATCATCATTGGAATGATTTTATTTCATTTGACAACATCTTGAATTAGTAGGAAAAGTGGATAGGAAATTCCAAAACATAGATCAGCTTCCTAACCTCTCATAACCTTCTCCTAACCTCATCAACGCATTAGACATATGCAAGAAGAGTCTATTTGACAGATTGTAAATAGGAAAAGAACAGATTCTGACATACAGCTCTGTTTGCCATTTATGAATGTGATTGAAAACAAGACCTCCCTTGCACTGTATTTGGATGATTGAGTTGTACGGCCCTTGTTTGTATTCTCAGGGTCTTGAAATCCATTGGATCTGAATGCAGGAAATAATTTTCTCTCTGTTCAGAGTCACTGTAATTTAGTGCTGACAGAGGGAAGGACAACATTTACCTTTTTCTGCAGCATGGGACGTATTTTGATAAGCATTTTCTACCATTTTTTTTCCTGCCATGGCAGTTTTAAAGCATTCTTAGTTTTGATGGCATCTTTTCTCCTTGCTAGTGGTATCTGCTGGAGATTAATGCCTACTTAATAGAAGTCTTTACACAAAACCATCAGCAAGCAAATTAAAATGATCTAATACTCCTTTCTGGCTTTGCGCTTTTGGAAACCATTAAAGAGACAAGCATACCTGTGCCACTGTAAGGAAAAAAAGTCCTATAATATGCTGCCTGTGGTTTCTGGGAACCTGCCCAGTGATGTATGACTGCCAGGGGAAGACAGCTTTGTCTCCCTGGGGACTCCGCTGAAGCAGGGCTCCCTGGTGCTTCATCAGCCTCCACTGTACAAAGCCCTTGTGCCTAAGGTGGCTTCCCCTAAAGGGAGATTGCAGTGAAGGGGGTTATTTGCAGCCTTAAACTTAGGCAGAAACTTAGGTGTTTTGTAGGAGCAGGAGCAAAGCATAGAGCACTACAGAAGGGAGGAAATAGAACCCCTATTTTATAATAGAAAAAGGTGGCTGGTAAAACCTTGTCTTCTTTCTTCTTTTCCACTAACCATTTTTTCCCTTTTGTAACAATGATTGCACAGGTCAGAATAAAAAACATGGGGTGGAACAGCCCATTGTGCCTTTAATATTGCCTGAAGGAAGGATGCCTGAACTTTTAGTTTTCAGAGACAGTTCAGCCAAAGGGTGGTTTTGTCCTTTTGCTTTTGGAAACAAAAGGAAGTGTCTGTTTTCCACAGAAAAAATATGAATGGGATTTTTGTAAGAAAAGCAAGTTTTTATAGATTTCTTTTGGCTGAAACACTAAGTTCTTGTGACTTGGATTTCTGCAAGAAGACATAATACTGTCCAGAAAATCAACCAATTAATAACAGGTAACACCATGGGAACAGCTCTAGTGCAAATCCCTCTTCCTGGTGTATGCTCTTCAGAAGATCTGCAGAGTATATCCCTTCCTCCCACAGAGAAGAGGGACTTGGATTACTTCATTCTTCCCATTCTTGCCTTCTAGAAACACCCACAAGCTGAAAACTTCTAGTGGGGAAAAACAACAAAACCCTAAGCCACTCATATTTTACCCTCCTTGGTCTTATGAAAGGAAAAGACTGCTCTTCTGTCTGGTCTGCAGCCCAGCAGACAACACAAGAGGGCTCTGTGGCTGCACACAGGCTTCCCCACCACTCCGCTCAGCGATGGATTTATCCTCACCTGGTCCTTCCGAACCAGCCATCCCTGATGACCACTGGCTAGTGGCACCCCCTCTACCTGGGCCCAGCATAGTAATGAAATCTCCCTTCCACTGCTGTCTCCAGCAGCCCCCACCTCCTCACTCAGCGTGGCTGGAGGACTGGGATGTCTCCCCAAAGCATTAGCTGGGGAAACAAGCTGGTGTGGGGCAGCAGAGCAGGCAGCAAACCTGGCCAGGGGGATGATGTGCTTTAAAGATATACCATGCTGGAGCTGCTTGACCTCTCCTTTGAGTCATGTTTACCTCTTTCCAAGGAACTGCAGAGTAGGAAAAGCTTTTGTTTTCATTTTAGCTCTTCCTCTTCTGAGAAACTTCAGCTGCAGGCAGAGCTGGTGGCATGGCTGTGTCTGCAATGCATGACCAGGATCAGTTCTCTCTCAGGCCTGATCTCCATTCCCATCACTACCCCTCATCCTGGGGTTTCTCACAGGTGCTGCAGTCACGGTTCTTCATCTTCACCCTTTTCCCACCAGAGCTACGCTAGCTTTTCCAAGGGTGGTGAGACACTGGAACAGGCTGCCCAGAGAAGTTGTGGATGCCCCATCCCTGGAAGTGTTTGAGGTCAGGCTGGATGGGGCTTTGAGCAACCTGGTCTAGTGGGAGGTGTCCCTGCCCATGGCAGGAGGATTGGAACTAGAAGGTCTCTTCCAACTCTTAACCATGCTATGATTCTGTGATTCTCCACACACCTTTCCAGAAAATTTCCCTGCCTGTCTCTCTGAGCTTTGTTCCAGTGAGAACGATCTCCCCTTCTCACTGATAAGCTCTGGCATTTGCTGAGGGCCGTACTCAGCCCTGGGAAAATCAGGTAACCACTGGCCTCATCACAGCTTTGGCACTGATGGGTTCCTCCCTGCTTCTGCAAAAGTGTCACAGACACCCAATAATGTTGTTGGGAACACTCTCCTCAGAAAATCCCCCCTGCACAGCCATGGCTCTTGCCTTGTTAACTGGCCTTACCTTTGTCAACGACAATGTGCTTTTCAGACTTCATATGTGGCATTTTTTCCAAACTCTCTCCTTTGCTCTTTTGAAACTGACTCCAAAGAAAATCCCAACCTACTGGGAAAAAGAAAAAAAAAATAAGGTAGAAGCCAAAAGTCCCTGTAGTATCTCCTTGGAGTACATAGAGGGCTATTATAGTATCTGTCACAGTTTGTCAAACGTTCCTGGCCTGCCCCAGCGTGAGCATTTCAACTGTCCTGTGTCCAATGACAGGGTAATCTGAGTACATGCAACATCATCACATGCATTCAGCCATGCATATGCATCTATCCATGCATGCAAGGGTAGCAAGAGCCTGCAGTGAAGAGCATTAACCTGCTCGTAGGACAGATAAACTGTAACCATGTTTCAGTGCAGGGCACTAATCCTTACCCAGGGCTCCCCTAGTTGTGTGACTGAGGCCTGGCTCCTGGCTGTCAGAACTCCTGCATCTCCATCTGGTCTCATCTGCACACAACATACCCAAAGGAAGACTTAATCCCTTCTTCTGCAACAGGTTCTCCAAGGACAACAGTTATTCCGTAAAAACATTTGATTGCTATCGCCCTTCTCCCCCAGACAAAGGGCAATGCAGCACATACAAGCACCTCTTGAGGGATTTTCACAGCCTGGTTACTTACTGTCACAGTCGGGGTAGGGGCAGGGGATCAGAGCAGGCCTGAGACCCATCTGCCCACTGCCCCATCCTACTCTTGCACAAGCCCTTCTCCAGGTTTGCTTCTATCAACACACTTGAATCTCTGCACTGCAGGTTTGACAAGAGGAGCCTGCTCCACTGATAGGACTCGTGCATCTTCTTTGCTGTCCACAACATCCACTAGCAGCGTCCAGCTGGTCCCAAAGGGTTGGGTCAAGGGGTACGTTTGCCCCCTGACAGCAGGGTGACAGGAGCAGAGACAGGCACAGCCGGGGCAGGCAAAGGTCTGGCCCGTTTGCAGACACACATTCCCTGTCGGCCAAGTTCTCCAGGTGGCAGATCAGAGAAGCCAGCTGCTCTGATGTAAATTAGACCCGTTTTCCCCTTCTCACACACAAATACAAGCCACAGATGAAAGAAATCATGCTGGAAGCTGCTATTTATAAGGAGCGGTTTAACACAGACGACTTACAGAGCAAATGGAAAGCAAGACTCAGTCTGAGATCCCAGATAAGAGAAGCAGGGGGAGAGTCTGTGGTTTCTAGACATATATCTCAATGCACAATGATGAGAAAAAAGCAGAGGCCAGCTCAGGTCTCCCAGGAGCAGAGGGAGTATTGAAGTGTCTCTCCTCACAGCTGGAAGCAGTCTGCTGTGGAGACAGCGAGGAGACGTGGGATGGTGATGGGACACTGGGAGGGACAAGACGGGCATCTCCTATGATGAACCTGCCACCAAAAAGCCAAACATTTTGCCAGTGCCTAAACTCCAGCCTAGCCAAGACCCTCACCACTATTTCTAGACTACAGCGACACAAATGGCACCCTTAAATCTGAGGGAAGGAGGCTGGGGAAGGGTGGAGATACGTTCAAAGCCAGAGAGGCAAAGCAAAGGGAGATCATCCTCATGAACTGAGTCACTGCTCTGTGCCCGTGAGCTGCTCCATGCCAGGTTCCTGCCACCCCCAGGTCCAGCAGGGCTCCTCAGGCATGGAGGGGTTTGGAGAGCAAAAGCCTGGAAGAAGGAGCAGTTCCTTGAACGGTTTGGAGAAGAGCAATGAGGTTCCCTTTCCAGGGTGATGGCACGTGGGAAATCCTTGTCCCAACTAGCTCAGAGTCCCCCACAGCCTGCCCTCCACCCAGGCACGGCCTCCTCCTCTCCCCTCTCGCTCATGCTGCTCCGTGTCCATGACCGAGCTCTGCCTGCAAGAGACAATTCCATTTCAGCGCAACAGATTCAAACTCTAATTGAGTTTTCCCATTTAAAACAAGGCAGGAACAGCTCTGCCAGCCTGCAGTCATGAGAGCTATTTTTGAAGAGAATTGTCAAACTAGCCAGGAAGTCAAACATGACATTTTTAAACCATTTTTAATTGTGTGTGTGTGTGCACACGTGTGTACATTTCCTTCTGCAAGCAAGCAACAATTACTCCCTGTGCACAAGAGAAGCTCAGGTTGCTTTAATTATGTGGCTTCTGAGATGGCTTCTTTGTGGCAGTTGAAAGAGAAAGGAAAAAATCTTCAGTTTATGTGTGTATTCCTGCTTTACGTGACTCACTGCAATGGAAAAAACCCTACTGCTTCTTCTCTTCTTTTAGCCCCGTCTCATCCCAGACACCATCTATCTTCATGTGACTCCACGGCTGCTCACGCGGTGGTGTTCACTCCTTTATGTTCTTTAATTCAAGTGCACAGTCCAGAGGTTATTTGGAATATAGCTTATCCCCCTCTCTGTATAGCACGAGGAAAGAGTGTTTTATGATGAAGACATCAGATAAGGACTCAGATCCAGCTTTCATATTCAATACTGATTCAAACTTCTGGTGTGACTCAGTTATTCACCTTCTATTAGGCAAAAGTGCAAGAAAACTCTGTCTTTCATCCTATTCTCTCTCCAGGCAAAGTCCAAGGTGTTTTCTCTTCAGCAGGATTTAGTAAAATGAGCACCCATTACACTTCCATCACAAATTATGTTGTAAACCTGTACTTTCTATTTTCTTATATTCTCTTCTAACTACTGTATGCTTTTTCAGAGCAAAGTGAACTCCTTGGTAGATGCTTTGATCTCTATTTTAATAGGCCTTTGCAGTTAAATCAGTGTTAGGAATAAAAGTCAATACACGCATACTGAGGTAGTTTCAATTTCATTGATTTTTTAGTAAGGAAATAGTCATGAGAGCAATTTGCTGGTTTTACCATCTTACAGATAGAATGACTGGCATGTTTTGAAGGTTCAAATACTTTAATAAAGATGTTTTTCCTAGGATAAAAACATTTGTAAAAAGCCTACACTTTGGTGGAGAACAATTAACATGTGCCCATCATAATTTTGTGTGATAAACACATATTCTCAGCTACAGTGAAGTCTTGCTCTGAATTTCTCTCAAAGTAGCATTCAGGATTTATCAGTTCCTAGTGGCCTCGGTGATACTTGACATTACATAACACACTGTTTTCTTCAACATGTCTTGCAAAAACCCTTTGTATGCTCCAATCAAAGCATCACAGAATGGGTGAGGTGGGCAGGCACCTCTGGAGATCTTCTAGATCCTTATTCAGAGTATGGTCAGCTGTGGCAGGTTGCTCAAGGCTGTGTCCAGTTGGGTTTTCAACAGCTGTAGGGATGGAGCTTCCACAGCCTCTCTGGGCAGCCTATGCCAGTATTCAACCAGCCTCACAGTAAAAGTGATTTTTCTTATGTTTAAATGGAATTTTCTGTATTTCAGTTTGTGCCCTTTGGTCCTCCTCCTGTCAATGGACATCACTGCAAAGATTCTGGCTCCATCTTCTTTACTCCCCCTGAGCCTTGTCACCTCCAAGCAGAACACCACCGGCTTTCTCAATCACTCATGTAACAGATCTTCCAAACTCCAAATCATCTTCATGGCCCTTTGCTGGACTTGCTCCAGTATTTCCATTTCTCTCTAATGCTAGGAAGCCCAGAACTGGATCCAGCACTCCAGATGTGTCTCAACAGTGCTCAATAAAGGGGGAGGATCGCCTCACTTGACCTGCCGGCAACACTCTATCTAATCCAGCTCAGGCTACCATTGACCTTATTTGCCTCAAATGCACATTGCTGGCTCATGTTAAACTTGCTGTCAACCAGGACAGCAAGGGCCTTTCCTTCAGAGCTGATTTCCAGCCACTCATCCCCCAGCCTCTGCTGGTGCATGTGGTTGTTCCTCCCAAGGGGCAGGACATTGCCTTTTCATTTGTTGAATTTTATGAGATACCTTTTGACCCGTTTCTCCATCCATTTCTTCAGTCCTTCTGAACTCATCTGCTGTATCCACTCCTCCCAGTTCTGTATCATCTGCAAACTTGCTGAGGGCACACTTTTTTCCATCACCTAGGTAATTAATGAAAATATTAAACAGTGTAGGACCCAGTATCAATCCCTAAAGTATACTACTAGTGCTGGCCTCCAGCTGGACTTTGTACTGCTGGTCTCATGCCTCTGGGTCAAGCCATTCAGCCAGTTTGACCCCATGTCATTTCCATTTAATGGCCGCATACTTCACCAGTTTGTCTCTGAGGACCTAATGGAAGACAGTGTTGAAAGTCACTTCCTAAAGTTCAAATAAACAACATCCATTGCTATTGTCTCATCCACTAAGCCAATTGTCTTATTGTAGAGACTATCATCCCTCTGTGCAGTGAGGAAGAAGGTCTTAAATCCAAGGTTATGGCACTGAAAGGCCAGTTTTATATTCCCACTGCTTGGAATTGTTATTCCTGGGATGAATCAATTCTGGCATGAGGGAGATAGATGTGATTTCTTCATTTCTGTTTTATATTAGGTAGGTCTTATTTACCCTAGACTTCAGATATTTAAATGCATTGCAATATTCTGGGTTTAAAATTGTGCTGTGACCTTTAGAAGAGAAAAGGATCCTGAGGCTAAAATATCAGCTCTGCCGTTCCAAAGACAGCTCGTTTCCCCATACAGAGCTTTTTGTGTTGCTAACAAGGAGCCTGGTTTTTATGCTGTTCGTGAAAACAGAAGCTCAGCCTTGGAGTCATCTCTCCTTGAGGTAGCCGAGATGTGAAATTGCCCCATGTTTTATGCCAAATGCAGTTGAGAGCTTAGTTGGAAATTGGATTTTCTTTAGAACAGAAAGCAAAGCCGACAAAAGTCAACGGAAATATTCTTTTAGGCATCCCTGGGCCTTGGAGCAGCTCTTTGAAGATAGGTCTTCATGAACAGAGATGTAATGGTGAACTAGACCCTGAAATTACTTCCCTAGTCTAAACTCTTAAATATTTTACAGTCACATTAAAGAGGAAGACTCTCCCTGCCACAGCCCTTCAAAGCTAGCTCTCTGCAGAGATGTGAAAGAGCAGAGAACAGATAATATCGATACTGACTTATTCAGGGATCTAGAAAAAAAGGTATATAAGTTTCTGGATCTGGCCAACATGGCTCAAAGCTCAGACATGCCTTAGTGTGTCACTTGAGCTGCAGGAAAAGTCCATGCTCGCAGCTGTGTGTATGTGCACGTGGCACATACGAGAGGTAACACAGTTTGCTGACATCCTGGGGAGGGTCCAGCCAAAGGTCATCACCGTGGTCGAGGGCTGGAGCACACACTGCACACGGGGAAGCTGGAAGCACAGGGGATGTTCAGTCTCAGGGCAAAAAGGAATTTGGTTGCTGTCTTCCACACCTGAACGGAGAGTCTGGAAAATGAGCCAGGCTCCTCTTTTAGAAGAGCAATGGAAGGATGAGAGGCAATAATCACAAGGACATGAAGAAAAAAATCTTCACTCTGAAAGACATTAACTACCGAAACTCAGGATCAGAGTGTCTTTGGACTCTCCACCGTCCGCTCAAAGCCCTGAGCGTCCTGACCTGCCCTTGGAGTTGACTCTGCTTTGTGCTGGAAATTGGGCTGGACAACCTCCAGGGGTCCTTTCCAGTCTGAACCATTCCTTGATTCAGTGACTATCAAGGGAGTTAGCATAACTCACATTACATTGGGCTACGACTGGGTATCTGAACCCTTATTGAGGTTTAGAGATGCACAGGAACATACTTAGCTCAGTAGGATCCCTTCCTGCATCAGGAAAGATACTGAAAACTTTGGCTAAAGACTCTTTCAGCAGGCATGGAAGTTTCAGTAACATTCTCAAATGAACTCCAGAGCTGTTACTAATATATGTGACCATTCAGATTCTATAAACATTTTCAAACAAGCAGAAAATTGCAAAATTATACGTCTACTCTTAACTTAGTTTCTCTGATAGCAAAGCTGTGCTTCCTAAATATACAGGACTTTCTTCGCAGAAGTGTAGCCTGGATACACTAGTATATTTTTCTCTTGGGAGATATTCTTAATACATGTGCTTATTGGTTAAGGATATACTTTAAGAGAAAATGCTAATTTTTTGCAGTACTTTGTGGAATCACATGGAGCATCAAATGCTAGACAAGCATTGATATATTTCTGATAACTGAATATTAAATGTATATATATATCTGTGACATTGCAAAGATATCTGTTTGAAAAGCCTCTCTTAGATACAGAGCAGTCTTCCTTTGCATTTTCTGCTGCTTTCTCAATAATTTATTTGTAATTAATTATTGAGATACCATTTTTTTTAAATGTAAGTAAAATCTTGACAACCCAAAACACAGACTCACTAATTCAGTGTTGAACTGCTCAAGCAGAGACTGAGTAGAAAGGAAGAAGACTTCTTATTAGCATACTAATAGATGAGATAATGGAAAAGGGAATATACTGCTCAGAAAGCAGCTTTACAAATGTTATTCTTCAAGTGTTATACAGGATGGAAGTCCTCATTTAGTAACGGCACTTAAAAAGTGTCATTAAAGCATAAATCCTTTAATGTGCCACATGTGGGTGGCTGCTGTCCAGATGCCCAGTGAGGCTGAGGAGGAGGTGGCCTTCATGAGAAGTGAGAGTTCTTCAGCTGAGCAGCATATTGTCCTACAGGCTTACAGAATCTCCTTGCACCAACCCCCAGAGACCACAGAGCAGATTTTCAGCGAAGTGCAACAGGAAGAATTAAAAAAAAATGAATGGGAAAAAAGCATTTGAAGTGCATTCCTTTCAGCAAGTAGAAGTCAGACTTCTAAGGTCTCTGCATCACTGGTTAGCAAAGGTAGGGTTACAGGTCCCAAACAATCAACAACTATTTTTTATATTAATATATATTGAATTTATACTGATACTAATACATATTTAAATAACTTACCTATGCTTAGCTGAGCTGCAGAAATTGTAAGCTACTGTGTTTCCCACATCTTGCAATGCAAAATAAAATGGATTATCTTAAATAAGCTTTTCTGGAAATGGTCTGCACAAATGTATGCAAGAAGTTGCCTCCTCTCACCAGGGAGATGATAATTTCATTGTTTGCAACTATCTGACCATAGTTTTAAGGAATTTTTTGTGAACCTCAAAAGAAACTTGCATTGAACTTCTATGCCAAGACAGTGGATAGAATTTGAACAAGGAAAATACTCATTAAGCTACTCATCAAAAGGAAAGAGCTGCAAATTTCACCTGATATCCTATATCCTTGGCCCAGTCTAATCAGTGTGACCAGTATCATATTCTCAGGAAACTGTAGAGGTATCTGCAGGTGAATGTCACGTTGGCAATCACATAAAAGAGCTAATCACTTTGCAGGATATTAGGATATTTTTTGTCTCCACCTATGGACTAAGCATTTGACAGCCATTGAAGTCAAAGTAATGGAGTTCAGCAAGCTTTGTTTCAGGCACAAGAGATGTTAAATTATAGCTACTGCTCTCAACATTACAAAAAACATAATAACATACCTCAAGGACCTAAGCTCTTTATAACCTTTGAAGCAACAAATTTTTGACAATACTTCATATTGTGAGCGCTGGAAGACAAACAGCTACACCAATACAAGTTATTATCAGTTAAATTATCAGATTCCAGCTGACGCAAAAGTCAAGTCAAGCAGATAACACAAATGTCCAAAAGGAGGCATATGCATACAGAGTTCATCCTGAAAGTCACTAGAATGATTCACTCATGGAAGACCTGATGCCTGATAATTACCTCAGTTCCCAAGAAGAAGATATTTGTAAGTAGGGTATTCAGTGCTCAGATCTCAGTCAGAGGATTGAGATAAAATTGGGACTAATGGGAGACTCAGTAAAATAAATATCATCTGTCACTGACCTACAAATTTACAGCTGCTCTACATCTTTGATCTAGTGGGTAAAGCACAAAAAGTCCCAGGAGTCCTTGATCCTATCTCTGGTTTTATCATTAACATCTTCGTTACAGTCACCTGGGCACTGTAACCTAGGCATAGAAGTACCAACAGTTGAAACTAGTAGTATTATTTCACATGTCAATGCTACTTTCCAGTTGGTATCAATATAAGAAATGAAACACAGTGTAAATAGAGCATACTACCTGAGGAGTGACAAAGAAACGGAAGCTGGGAACCTGCTGAGAACCTACAGAAGCAGAAGTTCATTCTGTTTGCTGGAAGTTGTGACAGCATTCAAGGGCATCTCTCTTTGTGATAGATCATTGCCATTCCTGCTCTAATTCCCACCTATTTGTTGAAATATTTTTTGAGTACCGCCCAAAAAATGGGTAAAAAGTCTGAAAATCGGGTATTTTAGTCTTCTGTAGTGTCTCTCTGGTCAATGGAGAGACATCCTTAGTACCTCTCCCCATGGAGGTCTGGAGGTAAACTGGCAGCACAATACTGAAATAATCCATTTTCCACAAATTTTTGCCCACGTCAGAGGTGACAAGGGCTGTGTAGTGGACAGATTTGGGGGCTGTAACAAATGAGGCCCCCAGGTATACAGCCCTGATGTCCCACAAGCAACAAGATATCCATCAAAACTATCTGAAACTACTGCTGAAAAGGATTCAATGTGAGAAAGTAACAAGCAAAGCAGAAGAAAAAGGAAGAAAAAACAAAAGGAAGGGAATGGAGAAAAGAAAAGGAGCTCAGCAGAAGAACTTCTGAGTCTGAGTCACTCTTTTAATAAAACTTTTGTAAAGTTCAAAAACCCAACTGCATTTTATCTGTGAGGCTGAAAAGATGAAAGGAGCAAGGAGCAGAAGGTTGTAACTTTCATGTTTATACACAAATACTTGGAAAGAACCTGCCTTCGCCTAACACCTTCATTCGGTACTTAGAAGTGCAAACACAAATTAAGCAAAGACTTTGAAGTCCTCAGCTATGCAGAAGCCCCAGCAGAACAAGGAGTTCTGAGCTGAGGCAGGGGAAGAAAGGTGCATACAATGCTGGAGAAGGAGTGTGGGAGCAAGGAGACATAGACGGAAGAGATGTGTATTTTAATCCTCTGAGTTTTGCTTCTACCAAGAATCGCATTGAATCCATAGGGGGAATTTGGCTTGGAATGCCAGGAAAGTCCCTGTCCTAGCACCATTGTCAGAAGCCTCTCTGTCAGCCACTGTTGGCCTCATGGGCTCTCACCAAGCCCACTTGGTGAGACCATGCTTACCAGGGCCAGAAGGCTGTAAGGTGGATGCAGCAGGAAGGGAGACATCAAGCAGAAGAGACTCTGCTTATCATTCCCAGCACTGCTATGCACTGAAGGAAACGTGGCTGCAATCTAAATACCAGCAGTATCAGTCTCTCAGGTGAAGGTATCACATGTACTCCACATCAGCTCTTGCTGGGCAAGGTGCCAGGGGCCTAGAAACCCTCCACACCTTCGTCAACGGGGCCCCATAGTGCCCCGAGAGAGTCCTCCAAGCAGCAAAGCTCCAAATACATGGGATTCAGTGCACTCTCTCCAGCCTGAACTGTCTCCATGGGCCACCTCCATCCTACCTTCACATCAGCCCCTCTGGCCATATTGCTCTGGGTTCTTCCATTAGATGGCTCGATTCAGCACATACACTACAACACTGCTCCAGTCCTGCACTATCTAGACTTTACCAAGAAAGAGTGCTACTGACTTTTCAAATGACTGTCAACACAACAAGGAAACCAGAGAGCAGAGAAATAATTAACCTCTGATCAGTGGAGACATGGTGTAAATATCCAAGTTGGTAGAAAGTGCCAAAGAGAAAATAAAATTCCAGTAGTGTTGCTGTGCATGCAAGAACAAAACACTACATCCCAATTGAAAATCTAAAACAAAAACCTGAAGAAAGTGAGTTCTTGTACTTGTTTTTGGAGCCTGAGCTCTCCTTGTTTTGTGTGCAGAAAGGGAATATTGACTTTGGCAGCACAGCGTACACCCTGCAGGGCTCTGAGTCTCTTCCCACTGCCCCTAGTTCCCTCCTCCCATAAATTCCTTTTAGGAATGAAGGAACTTTATTTAAAAAAAAAATCCACTTAATGAGTTTTCTCATGTATGGCCAAGAGCAAAAAGTAAATGTTTAACCTCTGACCTCAAGGCTAAATTACAGTGTGGTAAGTGATGAGGAGCCACTGCTTACTGTTTGCTTTAAGAACAGTAACAATGTCACCATTTTCAGAGCACAATTAAGCACTCCTGCTGTGTTTAGCACTAAAGTGTTTTTATTTGGTGGAATCAAATAGTTCAGGGCTTTTTTCCCCTCAAGATTACAGAATATCTCTGTAAATGCAAATCCTCAAATTCTGCTGAGTACCCAGATGTTGTTTTAAAATAAATCTTCATATATACGTATGTGATAGTTTATATAGGTCTTTTTATATTTAAATGTACATATATAGTCTATACTCACGGAAGTATAAAACTATATCAATATGTCTATGTGTACACAAATCTAAGCATGCAATGGAAGAAAACTTGGGTCCCGCCTCAGAGATACTAAAAAACCATATGGACATGGTCCTAGGCAACTGGTTCTAGATGGCCCTGCTTGAGAAATGAGGGTGGGAAAGAAGACCTCCAGAGGTCCCTTCCCACGTCAACCATTGTGTGATTCTATGATTCTGGTTTTCTACCCAAAAGTAATTATTTGTGCTCAAGTTGGCTGTCTTCTAATGGTACCCATCTCTAGAGTATATAAACAATTTAACACCATGTTTATCTAGTTCCTAAGGTCCCGGAAGAAGTCTTTCTTTGTATTTCTTTGTTTTTCTTTTTGACACCTGCTGTGAAAAGCTCATTGTTTTGCTCTTAGCAGTTCAATAAGCTTCAGACAGGAGCACTGGGCCCAATGACAAAAGTTAAATACCCCTACAGTCAACAACTTCATGGAAGCAGCAAAATGCCTCTACTGCTTTCCCCAAACAACTGATAGATTCTGCAAACATAAATTTCACTAAAAGTTTTTTTTCTTCCACTCAGTGGTGAGCTTTTGGTCCTTACAGCTGTCTCTAGGTCAAAATTAGACGGAAGAGAAAACTTCTTCTAAGCTTGGCATGAGAAATGTTGTGTCCCACGTTACTGAGAAATATTAATGAGTGTACTAATGGATAGAATAAGGAGCTTTAATGACTTATATCCATCTGGTTGGAGCCTTACAATCTATGAAGGACTGAAGGAAGGCTCCCAGAGGGTCTCATGATGTGCTGATTCTCAAATAAATCCTTGGATGTGTTTCCTGGGAGTGCTCACAGACTTAGTAGGTTCAGGCATTAATTCAAGAAAATCATCTTATTCACTATCTGCCATTGCCAGATATTCAAGAGTTTCCAGTACCCAGCAACACAAATGAGGGGAACTCCCAATTCCTAACAATTTTGCAATGTGCTTAACTTTAAGTGTAGATTTTAAATCCTTGGTTTAGACCATATTTTTAACTGCTTTCCATAGTGTGTTTGACCATTTTCTGAACTGGGTTATACAGTCCTAAATATGTTATATTACACCACAAAACCCAGTGAAATCTGGGCTCTTGCTATTTCCAACTAGGAAGAGATGCTAGGTTGATTTGGGATCCACAAGCAGCTTTATCACAGAAACTGTATTTTGCGTTCGCTTAAAATCAATTTCAGTTTTAGTTGCTTTGTAGATCTCAAATAAGATAAACAGTTCTCCTGATTTGCTATTGACTTCTTTAATTTTATTGCCCTCTGGCAGTAAGTGCATCTGCTTAACCGCAACACGAAAGAAAGTTGCCAGAAGTTTTTTCAAAGCCCTGAGGACTTAAACAAAAGAGATCAAGTCCAGTGGACAGAGGAAGGCCATAAAGAAATGATTGTGTTACTGTAGGGAGGTGATTCCAGCCATCATTGATGGTGGTTTTTTTACAAATAATGCTGCACGAAGATTCAAAGTTTCACCCCAAATGAGTCTTGACATTGCCACAGATCTGCCATTGCATTTTACATGCAAAACACACTTTAATTATTTTTACTTGTAATATTTTGCCGGACAATGCAAGATGATATCATTGCATGAAGTCTCCCAGGATCTTCATACTGGATAAATGTTACCTTGGAAAAGAAATAGCTGCTGATCATGTCTGGACAGAGGAGCAGCAGTGAGCAGCAGAAAGCCTGGTTCCCTCCCTATTACCTGCCCCAAGCAAAGGCAGAATGGCTCCTGGAGAGGTGTGTCCCTGCTGAGCCAACATTACCAAGTGTTGTTGCAGCCACCTCAGGACTGTTGTTTGTGCATCACTAGAAGCCTGCAGATGTGCTGCCTCCAAGGCATATGTCATAGCAGGGGCTGGCAGTGGCCATCAGAACATGACACCAGCCTAGGACAATGTCACCATGGTGTGAGAATACCTCCTGCAGCACACCTCTCTCTGTAAATTTCTCATGTACTGGATGTGAAAACACGGAGAGTATAAAAAGACATAAAAGCTTTAGATGTACCTCAGCTCCTTTGTCCTCTCCATTTCTGCTGCTTGCCTGCAGTTCATTCATGCCACCACCATCTCTGTTGGCTGGTGGCTGCAATCTGCGGTGAGGTCCAGGTGGCTCAGCGTGGTGGCAGAATGTTTAAATGTCCCATCACACACAAAGCCCATACCACAATGCAACCAGAAAGGCTGCACAAAAGTTTCATAGTTAAGACTACTTGTCCTTTTTGTAAATTTTTTTGCAAAATCAGAGCAGGACCTACATTATTCAACAGTTTGTGTCATCAAATCAGGTCAGGCCTTGTCCTCTCTCAGGTTGCTTATCTCACTGGCTCTCTGTTATTATCCCTTTTTTTTTCCTCTTGCCTTATACCTTGACACTTCCTGCCCTTACACAGTACTAAATACAGCGCACACAACCAGGGAATAGAGGTGGTGATTTCAGCCCCTCTGCAATGCAGAGCAGGTCACAGCACTCGCAGCCCAGCCACCCACCCGGGGGGTGGACAAGGACACATCCCTCCCACCCTCATCCCTGCCAGCACAACGGCAGCTCAGACTTCACAGAGCAGAACTCACCACAGAGCAGAATTGACCACAGCCCATCAAGCGTCTCATCCCAGGAGGGTCCCGGCGAGCCTGCCCATGGAGAGAGGGACCTCGGCTGTGACATCGCGTGTCCGTGACACAGACCAACGCAACAGCTGGTTGAAATGGTCACCTGTCACTGGAGACCCTCAGGTGGCTGTGCCGTGCTCTCCCCACACCACATGGGCAGGACGGTGTGATTGCAAGCTGAGGAAACCTGAGGGACTTCACAGCCACTGGCCCCAGTCTTGGCATCCTCTTCATAACCTTCGAGCTTGAGCATTTTTAAATCGTGCTGTCTTTTCTAAGTGTCATCACCATTTATCTTCAGCAAAGATGGTCACCTGCTGTTAGGTTGTTGATCTTCACAATGCCCTCTGTGAGGTGAATGAAAAGGAGGGCATCTCTTCACTTGTGTGCAGTGTCCTTGTTCTACAGAGGGTCTCTCTTCATTTCTTCCCTAGGCCAGCAGACCCACAGAGTCCCCCAGGGGGTCCTTCCTTCCCTGCCTCAGTTTCCACCACAGCACTAGCACTGCACCATCCTGACGTGTGCAGGAGTTATGGCCCTTAGCTAGTCATCCATTGGAGGTGCAACACCAGGGTGCAGTGAGCAGCAATGTTACTCCAACCGTCCACAGGTGTCAAGGACCAGAGCTCAGCTGCGAGATCCCTAAAACCTCCAGCAAAGAGCAATGTGTCCCCTTGAGGGCCACTGATTCCCAGGCTATCTAGATGCCTTAATCTTTCTCTGTCCTTACCTCTAAAATAGTGGGTAGTGGCAGTCCTTGGCTTCCTAGGGTTCCTGTGAGCACTGGTAGATTAAAGACCGTGAGGTGTCCCACTACCACTGGGTTACGTAGACATGGGCCTTCCTTACAGTGAGATGCACAAGCCCATCTTCTTTAGATCTAGAGCAGGGTCCAGCATTACAGTAGAAAAGGAGAAGTCACATTTTACATTTTTGAGGAGATTTTCATGTTTCATCTTAGCCATTTGAACCCCTGATGTTCACCACCACAAAGAAGAATATCTTGAATTCCTACAAGTATACCTGATAGGATACTTGAAGGTAGAAAGCCAGGTAGTCACAAATGTGTTCTTGCACCAAGTGGCAAGAAACAAATTACGCAGCTGAAAGAAAACCAAGATAATCTTTATGTGGTTTAAAGGATCATAAGTCTGGCGCCGACTGCCAGAAAATAGCACAATCAACGGCACCATTGGCCTATCAAAATGGAGAGATGATTTTCATAATGCTGCATAATGATAAAAGACTGGCTGATGGCTGGATTTGTCATCACTTGTGGTTTCTTATACTGAAGAATATAAGAAATGCCTCGACATTTTCAGCAGCAGTATTCCAGGTCTTGGCAGAAAACAACTGAGCTAATTATCAGGAAGATCTACAGAAAAGAAAAAAGAACAGAAAAAAAAAGGCCCCTCCCAACATGCCACAAGTTTTCTCAATCGGGAGGTTTTGTGTCATGAAATAAAAGGAAGAAGCAAATTTTGCTCCCTCAAGTCTCACTGCTATCTCATCCCACTGTGTCCCTTGGACAGCCTGAGTCTGCAGCTCTCTTAGAGGGTCAAGCCAGCCCTTGGTCATGCTCCACAGCTTTCCTCAAGCACTTTCTGTAGCAAAATAAAGACGACATTCACTATGGGAAGCTGCCGGCATGCAGCTATTATTGCAGGTTTGCTGCAATTTCAGCACCTGGTTTGCTTTTCAATTCCTAGAGACCACAGTTTCACAGAGGATCCGTGGAAAGCTCAGCCCCAGGATTTCCCCTGTTCCTGCTCTGTATCTATAGGGAGGCCAGATGACCTCCCCCAGCTTCACTTTTTTGTTTCTTTTCAACCCCATGGCTCCTCTGAAATCCACGCATGGTGGAGAAGGAGCTCTCAGTTAAATTTTCAATCACAGTTGAAATCACTCAGTGTCTTCCTCTAAGCCCCAAGGTATCTGGATTCTATTTACCCACAAAGAACCAACTCTGAAGGCTTGTTCTGAAGTGAAAATCTCTCAAATTATTCTCTCTTGTCCAAGATGAGACATTTAATATTTCCTTTTGCTCCCCAAAGGCAGTAAAGATGAGGAAACAGTGACATGTACAATGAAAACAGAAATATAGCAGAATATACTTACCTCCATGAGGTGGAATCTGTTTGGGTTTTTTGAGATGTGCACAGTGCAGACTGTGGGATCGTCAACCATGACTGAGCTCCTACATGCACAGGCTGTACAAATAATAACGAATGTGAAAGACTGGAGGCTGCTCGTTGACCAACACATCTCCCTGACTGCAATTTAAGGACTGAGGATATGACTCACCCTGCTTAGGCTGTGTTCCATTTCATTTCAATGTTGCATAGTGGGTTTTGCTCTCTCTGTGCTCAATTTCTGATGTTACAGATATGTCTCCAGTGAAGATCACTCCCCTGCTTTACTCTGCGTTTGTGATATTTTACCAAGCAGAATATAGGCAATGTAGGAAGCCTGGGATTCAAGTCATTTCTCAAGTAACATTACTACACCATCGAAGCACTCTAAAGTGACTTTGCCCATACCAGAGAGCTAACATGGCTCTAAGCCTCCGGCATATCAGCTTAAAAGCATTTCCTGTGGTCTCCTCATTTCTTTTGAGAATATCCTGTAAGTGATGTACAACCAAGGAACAAATACAATTTCTCAGAGCGCTTAGTTTTCACTTTGGCACAATCTGTAGTTGCTATGTTCCAAAAACCTCATGGGAATTGAATTATCCCAAGTCCTACTGTCCTGGTTCCCTTCATCTGATTTAGCTGAAATTGGCTAATATACTCAGAAGTATAAGACGTACACGTACACAGAATGAGGCTGTACAAACTATACCGAACCAAGCATCTGTAAGATTTTAAATTTAAGCATGCAAATTTATATTTACCTTAGCATGAATTCCCAGTCCTACCTATGATAGTCCTCTGCTAAACCTGCCAAATGGTCCTCTGCACCAATTGTCTCTCAGCCACAGGCTTCAACCCTTTTTATTTTCTCTTTTCTCTCTCTGTTTTTGTTGTTTTTTGTTTTTTTTTTAATGTGACTGCTCTGTGTCTGCCTGGGATTCCTTTTAATGGCTAAGATTGTCATTGCCAAGAGCCAATCAAAAATGCTAAGGAAGTCTCTTCAAGAAAAGCAGCGTCTCCCTCTGTACTTCCTGAGTGATGCTCAGAGCTTGCCAGAACCACCTCATCTGTGAAATGTCCTGACACCCTGATTTGTGTGAAAAATGGGTAAGCATGTCCTTCAGATCAAGGCACAATACAGGCTGAATGTGTTTATTCCAGCTCTTAATGCCATTAATTATTAGAGTCTATTAGCACAAATCAACTTCAGCCATCTCAACCCTAGCCAAAGTGCTGTCTTCCACTAGAAGGTCCCTGTATTATCCCTGTAGGAACCACTGGGAGACAAAAAGTGTGATATTAAGATGGCAAAATAGCACACAAAAAATTGAATAACCTTTTGAAAGCTGCTGATGAGGCTGACAAGTGTTTGGGGATGGGACTGTGAGTCAACACTGGAGAAACCTCTGCCAGTAGTAGCCAGTTCAACCTTCCCCAGGCAGTCTGTCTTTTCCTTTGGTTCCTCCAGCTTTGGTAATCACCTGGATATTACAAAATATAATATTGCCACCGGCAGCAATACTAGTGTTCAGCTGACCCCTTATTCAGCTGACCTCTTAGGGGTTTGTTTTGGTTTTTTTTAAGAATTAGCCCATCTGAACTTGTTTACTGCTCATTCAATTAGATGAATTCCACCATGGAACTATAAAACAAATTGAGTCTTGTGCTTAATATCTCGGCAGTTCCCAGAAAGAGGGCAAGACAGAGAAAACATGAGTTCATAAAGCAAAACCTCCCAGCTTCCTTGCCCAATAAGCATTTTTCCTAATAGAAAAACTTCTATCTGATCTTCCATAAAGGCATAGAATCAATCTAGATTACCATAAAGCCTGAACTCTAAAGGAAATTGAATTTCTGACAAAGCAGTCCAGATTTTAACCCAAATAACACATACCTGGAAGTACCCTTTGGACTCCCTTTAAACACTATTGTCAGTCTTCATGAATTGAAGGGATAAAGGCATTAAGTTGACTTTTAACAGTACTGAAGGCTCAGGGAAGTGTGGGCGTTTAAATGATAGATGCTTTTGGTAAGAAGTACATCATTATCATTCATTTCATCAGCCACAGGAAAAATGAAAAATTTCGTAGAAACCCAACAGAGATGATAGTTTAATGGCCTAGTAGGATGTGTACTACAAGAGACTAAAAACACAAGGATTATTTAAACATGGAATGATGAATATGATCTTGTCTTACTTGGGAAGAGTTAGTACAGCTGCACCCTGATGCCAAATGTAAATAAAAGCAAGGCAAGATATGCAGTGAATGATTTGAATTTGCTTCTCTGTCTCCAGCAGAGGAAAGTAAAGCACAGCAGGGACTTTAGACAGTGAGAAGTCTCTGATCCTTTCCTAAAACTCTTTTCTCCTCATGACAGTTTTGGATGCACAAAGATTAATGGCTAGTTTTGTGTTGTTTCTTCCTGCTGTTTAATTTCAATAGTATAATTATAGCATTTGTCATAAATCTAGCTATTGCTAAAGTAACTATTAATGTTTATCATAGGAAATTCATATGCATTTACTTGTCTGACACATTTCTTTTTTTCCTTTTTTTTTTTTTGTCTTATTCCTTATACTGTAGATGTCTACAGGACTAGTTTGTTGGTTAAAAGTTGGGGCAGGGTTTTGTGCAGGTGATCACAGCTATTAAAATGGACATTTTGCAACTTTAATACAGGGGCAATTAGAATCAATCTGATACAATATCTCATCAAAGAAATAGAGGGAAAATATTCTAAGTAGAGGAAAAACATTCAAAACTCAGCTCAGTTTCCCACCTCTCCTATATCTGTCACATAAACGTAATAGAGCACAAGCCAAATTTGTTTCAACAGAGACACAAGAAACAAGTTGAGCTTAAGACACATACTAGACATAATCCCAGGGAAAGAAAACTTCAGAAGAGGTGATGATCATTTATGTTAAACTCCACAAAATGCCCAGCTTTACAGCTTCATTCAATGTTTTTTAATCAGCAGGAGGGTATAACTGAGAGGTAGATCCACACATTTCAAAAAGAAACTATGATTGTCAAGTCCCATCTCTTCATAGCTCCATTCATATCACATTCTTCAGCATATCCAGTACTCTGGCTGAAGAACAGTTTTGGGGGTTTTTTTGGTTGGTTTGTTTTCTTTTTTTTTTTTTTTTTTTTGAAGGAAAGCCTTTAATCTTGGAAGATCTAAAGTGGAAGAGTGATATTAGCATCTCCAGTGACTGGACAGCTCTATTAGCAGGCAAAACATATGGTGACTCTAGAGAGGGAGAAGAATGGGATTTGTGCACGGACAGAAATAAATTAACTGTTAGGATTCTGTCCATCACTTCCCATTGTCTTTCATGGTGATCTTCAGCACGGTATAGCACAAAGATTTGGTTATAGTTCCTATCTTAGACTAATCTATTCTTACTAACACTTGAAAATAATCCTCAGGTTCATAGCTATCTGAATCCATCTTGGGGATTTCAAAGGAAAAGTCACCTGTGATACAGAATGCAACAGGGTGATTAGGTATATGTAAAACATTCCCCATAAACCTGTAGAGGGTGATTTCTTTAGGGTGGTGGAGCACTACATGGGTAAAGGTCAGCTTTATCTGTGATGTATTGAGGTCTTATTTCCTGGTAGGAGATATCATCAATGAAGCATGTGTCCATATCAGACCAGGGCTAAACAAGATAAAAGCTTCCAGAGAGAAGGATACAGGCAGGGAGAAGTCCACTTACTGGCTTCTCTCATTAGTTAAATCACTGAGAATTAAGAACTGTCTTTAAGTGTCCTGGCCTGGAAGAGAACTCCCTCAAGAGCAGAGGTTCCCAACTGCCATCCACACAGCGGCTTTCCTAATAAGTTCTTTTCCCATCACAAGTACAATTACATGTCCCCTGTTTTTCTCTTACTTAATTATTTATGAAAGAGTGAACTGAAAAGCAGGAAGGGCAGTGAGTGGAGAATCTGATTCAAAGCATTTTTAATAGAAGGGCATCAAGAATGTGAGCCTTTTTAGGAAGGAGGAAAGCAGAAGGAGATAAGTTAGATGGGTCTGAACATCCTAAGAAATCCTAATGGGAAAAAAAAAAAAAACCAACAAAATTTCATCAAGGAATATGCTCACGTATCAAGGAACAAGCAATTTCTTGGGGGTCTAATGTCAGGACACCAAGTCAGCAGGGTTTTGATAGATCTCTGAATCAGAGACATAATAATTGTCATTTGAGAGACAAGGGCTCTAAAGAGCCTTGAATAGAAGAGATTTAGATACTGATAGGAGATGCACACAGAAACCCTGACACCAGCAACAGCTCCAAGGCAGGGATATTTCCTAATCAAAACATTCAGAATAATGCCATAAGCTAAGATATGTGAGGGAACAGAATGATAGGCAGCACAGAGCTGAAGATTAATGATGAGTCTCTAACCACCTAATTGCAGCTGAATATCTGAGTGCAGCAAATCACACCAAAAATAGTGAATA
>JAHREE010000098.1:3127762-3159734 GCA_033628505.1 Tringa tobata
CCCCCCCCAAAAAAAAAAAAGGGAATTATTGCACAATTCCAATTGTCCTATTTCATAATTCAAGGAGTATCAGGAAGGTCACAGGCAGCTTTGTCTCCAGGGCAGCCCTTGGCTTTGGGACAGAACTGCCTAGAAATCGTAATTTTATTGCCACAATTTGCAATACAGTGGTCAATGCTAAATGATGCCTCAGGTGCTGAGAGGGTGCTATAGGCACAGTACCTGTCTGTTCCTTTCTAAGGACATAAGAAAAATGGATGTATTGGCAGCTACTTCTTTCAGTGCAAATATTATCATTTGTGTTTCTCAGATCTTCAAAGTATTTTAGAGCCATACAATGCTTAGGTTTATCCTAGAGGTATTCCATCTGGATTTGATAGACTCCTTAGGTGCTTCAACGCAGTCTGTCTTAGACTCAGGTCTTCAACTAAGACTCACCACATCTTGGATGATGCAGGGAATATTATATTCCAGTTCACAATGCTCATCTAAGGAGAATGTTTGCAATAGTCCTTGCTCTGACCTATGCACAGCTACAAGGTAGCCCTAATTACTGAAAAACTATAGCCCCTCTCTTATAAAAACCAAGAAACATTGAATTCTTCCCAGTTCCTCCCAATTCACTCTTGTCAATTTTTTAGACCACCCTCAGAAATGTTACTGCAAGACTAATATATACAGATGCAGTGATTTTATTTGCTACTGCACTATTTTATGAGTGTGTACTGCAGAGCCTAACTTCATGGCAAGAAGATTTATGGTGTAATTACTTTAGTATATTATTGTACAATTTGCAACTAATGGAAAAGAAATTTACTGGCTACACTTCAGCTGTCAGAAAGTCTGTCTGCAGAATGTTATGAAAGTGGAAGGAATATGTGCTTCTCTGCGTGAGTGGGAATGTTAAATGACAGGCATCACTTAACCTGATCAAACATTTTAAACTTCATCAGCTACCCATATCATAATAGGTAAAGTTTCCTGCAAAGAAAATTAATTATGCCTCATAAAGGAAACAGAAGCATTTGATCTTAAGAAGCAACTGCCCTGCACACCTACTCTCAGGAGAGTCAAGCCCAGTCAATCATCTTTTTAGCCAAGTGTAAGAATTAAGAATTCCATATCCTCTTTTAATTGCTTTAATTGGCAGTGTTTCCCAGTGGACTTTCATGTTTCACTTGGCCTTTCTCTCCCCAAGTTGAAAAAAAATGCATCTGATTAATAATCATGTAATTGGATTTGCAGTTCAATGATTAATGTCTAACATCCAGTACTTAAGAAGAGTAAAAGCAGAGACTTGTCTTCACTTTTGACATAAGACCTTTTTGATGGAGAAAACTTCATTCATATCAAATGTTTTGCATTGACAGAGCAGTCCAAGTTAGATGCCTGGTAGTAAACATCCGTTTCATTAGAAGCACAGAAATTAGAAGCATGAAATTGAATGGAGGAGGATGGAAGAGTTCAGTAACAGTTTTCAGAGGCCCTAGTACTCAAACAGCTTAATTTTAGTAGAAACTCAAACTCAAGTCCCTTGGAAATCAAATGAAAGTCTCTTGTTGCAGTGGAGATGAAAAAGCTGCTACACGCTGATGGTTCTAAAGTGAATTTAGCCTGTATCAAATTGCAGTGAGTGTGAAAAAAAAAATTTTGATCCTTGTATTTGGAAGGGACAGAGGAACTGAAGTTGAGCAGGCAGCTATGGCTGTACCTGTCCCTTTCTCCAGTTTCTACCCTTTGCTTACTCAGTTTGGACAATCCTAGTTAATGGCTCTGGATTCCTACCAGACTGCTGTTATATAAATGGTAATGTAACACGTCCACATCATAAAACTTCCACACACACAAATCAAATTAGATCTATTAAAAAAACACATTAAAAATACAGGAGTACCTTTGTTCTATATTGAAAATACAATGAAATCAATGCAAACCTGGAATGATAATGAGTCAGGTTTCCATCCAGAATCGTTCACAACAGGCAGGCCTCCATATCCTCTGCTTCAGTCTTCTTTCTGGCCAATTTGAAGTAAATACAAGGATATTAGACAAATCTTGAAATAAAACAGACTATGGAGCCCCATAACCAAATCCATATCAGAAGGAAACAAGTGGCAAATTTTTCAAACAAAATATCTCAAAAAAATCCTTCAAGTCACTTTTAATAGTCAGCTATCATCTCATCACATGTTCAGTTAACGGGAGCTGAAAACACTCAAGCACTACCATATTTTGAATTGAAGTATAATGGTGATGATCTGCTCTTTGATGAAGTCTTCACCCTATACAATAGAAAGATTTGCATTGTCTTCAGCTAGTTTTCACTAAGGACCCTTCAAAAGGCAGTGAAGTGTTTACCTTGACTTCTTACTGCTTGTTCACAGCTCTCCAAGTTTCTGATCTCTTGACGTGTGCAGACTATCAAACAGCAATCCTCCATCCATGCCCTGACTTGATGGACACACCTACACAGGAACAGAGACAGTCCAAAAATACTCATTGAGGAATTCAGCCAAAAAATTCCTAGGTAAAACAAATTAATGTTAGCTAATAACCATAACAATAATAATAACAGTAACAACATGGTTTTTTACTGCCTCTGGGAACAGGTTTTTTTGTTCCCTTCGTATATCTTGCAGACGTGTTTCATTGGAATATACACAGGTGACTGTTCTTCTGCTACTTCTTGTCTCATCCTACTGTCAGTGAAAATTCATGGTATTTTTCTGGAGCGGGATCATAGGTCATACAGAAGAAATGAAGGCACTATGAGGCTACATCACCCTGCAATCTGAGACGTGTGGACATCTAAGCATATTTCAGTTTGCACAGCACATTTCAGGCACGGGGGAGCCTGTGACCCGAGACAGTCCAAAGCTGTGTAAAGGACAGGCTGTTCTCTCATGCTTGGTCCTGTGCCCCTACGGCTGCAGGACTCCAGGGTGCCCAGAACATTGGCCTCCAAGGTCACATCTGCCAGCCTACACCTCTCATCGCTACTCTACCAGAAACCAAAATAAATCATTTAACCTCTTCCTTCTCTGATTTTCCTTTACATAAAAAAGGCAATGGTGTTAGCGTTTCTTCCAGAATAATGAAAAATCTTCCACTCAAATGTTTATGCAAAACAAGAAATGTCTTTTGCAACAATATGGAAAATATTCTGGAGAAAAGGAACTCTTGTTCTGTAAGTTTATCTCTGATGATGATTACTCTGAACACATATTTTTTTTTCTCATAAAGGCAAGCAAAAATTACATGACCCTAGTGGCTGAAGTCTGAAACAGAAAAGCCAAATAATTTCCTAACTAATTACACTCTTAACCGTGACTTAGGGAAGGGTATTTATAGACCCATTATAAGTCCACATAGCTCTATAAACTTAACCATGATGAGCATTGACTATTTTATGAAACTCTTGGAAGAGACTGGATTATTAGTGTGGGCACCAAGATAAGACCACAGCTTTCAGCTTCCAGGTCTGTGAGACCATTATGTGCTGCTTTTCTCCCAGTTAGCTTTCACCTAAGTACTTGTGTTAGGTTTGGGAGAGGGAGTCGATCTTCATGCTTCACTGTGCTGGAGGCAAAGAAATTATAAACAAAGTTAGAACCTCCCAAAGGGTTAATTACTTTAAAACTGCACATTGCTGTGAGGCAGCCTTTCATATGTGTAGTATTCTCTGCTTCCCATGAATTTAAATATGGCTCTTAAAAATAATGTGAGTTTGAGGGTGAGTAGATCTAAATAATCTTGCCCTGTTGAAATTATTCACACATTAGTCCATTCCTGAGTTTTACACTAACAAGCACTGTGCAAAGAAAGGAAGAAATATCTATGTATGGCATATTGACCTGAATGCCAAATACCTGAGCCTTCTACATTTACAGGCTGATGAGCCTATCATAGTAATTATGTCAAATAAACCAAAGCTGACTTTGAAGGTCTGCCTACAAACGAGAGCCAAGAACATAATGATTGATGAAGTCTGCTGTGTTGAAGGTTATTCTGTATTAAACCCTTGGCATCATTTTCTTTTGGTGTGGCTTCTAGGATACCTCCAGTGCCGAAACGTTCTTCTTCCACGATGCAGAGCACTCTGGCTAGGCAGGGATCAGCTCAGGCTGCTGAAATGGGGAGGGCAAGCAAGAAGGAAACTCTGTCCTTGCTTGTGGTCTTCTTGCTGATGTGGCTTCTGACCCAGATTTCTGGGGTACACCGTGGTCTCCCCATTTGCCCGTACCTATTCATTTGTAGGTCTCTACATCTACACAGTGAAGAGATCCACAAAGATTTCTTGCATTTGCTGCTTCCTGGACTAATCTGGGCTGTAAGACTCAGAGAGGACATTTTCTGCCTCAGGAGAAGAAATAAATGCCCTGTCTTCTTGAGTTCCTTCATGAGCAAGCTGCCCGGGAAGCCAGCACAGTCCTCATACAAGCTCCAGGAGATGAAGACTGGAAAGATGAAGAGTTAATATATCTCTTGACCAGAATGGCTATGTCTCTTTTGGTTAGCTGTACCCACCAGATAACCCTGTGTTCCAGGAAGAACATCTTTTTTCTGTCCCATCCCTGATCCAGGCTGACCTACCAGATATGGAACAGATCTGACTCACATGTGCCAGCCTGCTCTTCTGCAGGAGCGAGGGATGAAGACAAAGTTTCCTCAGAAGTGTGTTGGTGAGACTGGAGTAATTCACACAAAAAGAATGGGGGTGCCAGAGACAGTCCATATACTTTATCATCCTACACACAGTTGTATTTTCATTTCCCATCAATTATTTAATCAAGTGACTCCAGGGCAGCATATACATGCTATCCAGGAAGTTCAGTTTCCCCATTAGATGACTGCAGCTTTACAAACAAAATCTGTCAACTAAAAATTATCACTTTAATCCCTTTTATCCCTTTTTTATTATTATTTTGTTTTCCAGATTGCAATACTGAAGTCTCTGTAGTTGCCTTTCTGTTTTATCTGTCCAGAGTGAGTCTGATTCATTGCAGACAGCCTCTCTAGCTCATCTCGCTCATGTTAAGCAGACGCCAATAAGCAGCAAAGGAAATTCTCGCTCTGGACAAATGCAAACCAGATCTGACTGGCTGCCTTCCATGAAGTTCCCCATGCAGATTTCTTCTCCATTACCAGCTTGATAACAGGGGATGACCTATGTCTCAGTGCATTGGGTATTTGCCAGTAGCTGCAGGGGCAGCACCTCAGTAGTCTGAAATAAAAGATTAAAACTGTCCAGGACTTTCTTCCAATGTGAGGACCTGTGAGGTCAGATTCCTTATCAAAATAGACCTGTTACACTTTTTCATGGACTTTTCTTCCATCAGGATTCTCTTCTTGATCTTCCTTTCCTGCTCCTTCCTCTGCTGAGCATCCCCAATGGCAAAGTGATCCATTAATCTACTCTCTGTAGAAGACAATATTCTCAAGCTGATCCATATGCCACAGTGAGTTGACAGGTTCAAGTTATTCAATGTAAAAACCTCAAGCAATCCTCCTACAATTCCTTGGGGCTAATGGAAATAACCAAGAGCATTAATCAGTTCATATTTTTTAAGTGGATTAATGAAAGCACGTTAGCAACTTGTATGAACATTTTTGTTCATAATCAATATACTTTTCACACACTAGGCTTAAAATATTGTTTTGAAAATAGGATAGGATAGGAGACCTAAGTGAAATGGCATAAATGAAATCAAATTCATGTGTGTAATTCTGAATTTTACTGAATTCGTATTTGCAGTCCTTTGTTTCTTCTACAGGTCAGTCTCTTGATTCCTTTTGTGTTACTTTGCTGCTGCCCAAGAGAAACAAAGGCTGCATTATATTCTGCATTACCTGTACACAGAAGAATACGATACACAGAAATGTAATTTAAAATCAGGCAGTACTTCATCCCTCCTCTTTTGTATGTACATTGCTTCAATTGCAAGTTTAGATACTGCCCAGTGTTACCAGGATCCTTGCAGATTTTCTTTACGCACTTACTTGACAGAGACCAGAGTCCAACAGAAAAAATATTAACAGTATTCCATTTCTCACTGTACTCCATGAAGTACTTTGGGAAAGCAATAGATGTTACTATATTCCCCAATAATTCAGCAAGACTTCAGGATCTGCAACTTTCTCCTCTGTTTCCAAGTCACTCCATTTCATCTCTCAACATCCATAAATAAGACCTTTGTGATACTTTATGTGACAGGAGATGCCATATGAGGGTATCAATTGCATGTAACTAGTTTATATCTCTAATTCTTTCTCTTTCTTTTTTTTAAACACTGGCCTTCCATCCCCTTTTCCCAATAATAGGAATGGTCAATATTAACACCACTGACAGTCAATGAACCCAGAATGACCTGAGATGGCAATTACACACACAGCCTCGCTCTTTTCCTATAGCAAAACCACTCTCAGCCACCAGCCCAACTTTCCACAAACATAGTTGAATCTCTCAGCTCCCTCAAAGCCCAAAGAGAAATTACATTTCCTAATGAGGTGAACTGTATGACTCGGTTTTGAGAAGGTAAAAAAATGCCCATGAGTCACCATCTGTTGCACATCACATCTCCCAATATCCTGCTAAACCACTCCTTCAAGTTTTTTGAGAAGTCTGTCCCAGGAAAGAAGTATCACAGAGCTGGCAGATAGGCATTAAATTGATTTTCCAATGAAAACAATGGCTCCATGACAACTTAGCTGAAAGCCTGCTGTGGAATGTTTGCACAGCACTTTGCACAGCAGAGCCGTGACCTATTTTAATACTAGATACTCATGTGATCAAAAGGACAGGTAGCTAGACACAAAATGTTTCTTGGTTCCCATAAGTTTTTCAGCCTGGTAAAACATCTATTACCACAGGAAACCCTTTTTCTTTCTGTTGATTCTACACATCATATATATGATTATAGTATCAGTAATAGTGATCATAATATTGCTATGAAGCATAAAGCAAATTCTTTGACATGTTACACACGCACTAGAAAATAGGAAAGATGGTTTGTCTAATGCCTCTTTGTCTTACTGCTCTCTCTGATTTCTTCTCTTGAAATGAAATTGCAGCTCCTCCAAGCAAAAAGCAGAACCTCTGGCTTTGCTTCTGTACTAACTCTACTCAATACTACTGCTACTTTCCTATTCAAGACAGCTCCAAGAAAAGATCCTTCTTCACATTGCTATGCCAATAGTCCCTGTGAACCAAAGTCTTGTCTGCACTGGATGCCTCAGAAAAGGTTACAAAACTTCTATAATTGTGTAATAATTCCTCTCAGGGAAGTTTGTCCTAGCGACAGGATGCTAGTGGTCAGCTTAAGCATTCACATACAGAGCTAATGGAATTAAGGACTATCTGCAGTGTTTAGGATGCAGCAGGCAATACAGTGAAGAAGGAATCAATGAGATGCTTAAAAAGCATCTTGAACTGCAGACACATTTTCTTGGTTTTAAGCATTCATTCTGTTCCTTTCAATAATTCATGCCAAGGTGATCAGGGTCCTCAGAGTTCGCACAGCCAGAGGCGGGGAGAGTTGTAGCATGTACAATCCTAGCATCATGATCCAAGTATATATATTTTAGGTACATATGTCCCCATAAAAGACCATGCTTTTCCCTTCCTGAAGGCATAGTCTCCTGAAGAGTGATTTTCAGATTGCCAGCACGGGTTTACCCAGATCCTCTGCTTGGGAAAGCGCTCTGCCAGACTAGGACTAACCACCTGGACAATCCTGGTGGGCTCAGGCAAGACAGAAGACAGCTGGGAAGGTTGTCTTCTAATGGTTCCTTCTTAAAACGGCAATATTTGAGGAGATAGAGCCATGGTTGATAGGACTATATTTTTTAGCACGGGGTGAAGTTTTGTGAGCAAAGCCTCAAAATAGCCAAGATTAGCCTGGGGTCCTCTCCAACTGCCCTTTCAAAAGTAGAAATCGAGGCTGCCGTAGCCTTTCACCTGGGCTGTCAGCCATGGTACAGCACAGAATATAAGCACAGCTGAGCTGAGTAGGACAAATACTCCACCTAACACAGTAGCCTGTCACCAACAACAGCTGTGATATTTCCCCAGCACATTTTCACAGCCCTCAAGTAGTTTGTGTCCTGAACGCACACAGGCTTTCAGCCCCAACAACACCTTACAGCAGGGAGTCCAACAGCGAAATTTCCCTGAACTTCGTCACCTTTGCTTAAGGTGATGATACGTAACTAAGCTAAGACTTCCAAGGGAAATTTGAAAGGCTCAAATTACACACAATCTATAAAATAACTCATATGCACTTATGCATCTTAATGTAATTGCCAATGGCCAATTTGGTGCACTTCAGACCCCTATTAATGGCCAGGCTCCACTGGCAGTTGAATAAAGCACACTTCCCTGGAGTGATATAACAGCAAGGGAGGACTGACCAGGGATGAATCCTGATTGTCTACATTCTCAGTAACGTGTAACTACTCTGTAAACATAACAATTGTTGCTTCATCAGTTCCTTCTGGGTTTATCTGTTCCACAAAACGTTAAGCATATTGACCAGATGGTGCCTTTTGTGATATATTTATTTTATGAGTACGTGTCCTTGAACTAATACTGCATTTGATATGTACCTGCCAGATAAGTGACTGAAAGAACTCAGCATCTGGAAATGAGAACTTGGGAGAAGGAGGGAGGATGGATGGGAGATGGGTGCATTTCAATAGAAATAAGGAGCTGCAATTACCATACTCACGCAAAAGGCTGCAGAAGTAGCTTACCTTGTAGAGGACATATTTGCACAATTTTACTCTTCAAAACCGATCTTGAAGTACCAGGCTGGAGTCAGGTTCCATTTCAAAATCTCCCTATTTTTTCCTGATAATGATGCCATCTGCTTTAGCCTCTGAGACTGTCTCTGACAATCTGTGGGGCTCCCTCAAAGCCAGCACCTTCTTCATCCTCTTACTCAAGAGAGACAGCTGCTTTTTTCACTCCTGACTTCTCCTGGATCTTCTTCCTTCATGAATGAAGCTTCAGCAACCTCACACAGCAATGGTGACTGCAGCTCCCCCGGTCCTCTTTTCCCTGCATGTGTCTTGCAAATGGAAGCGTAGCAAGGGAAAACTTCTGTGGTCCTCAGAGGTGCCTCTGAACTTATATTGCTGTTTTGTTCCAGAGCTAGCAAACACCTTTTATTTAAAATAGCCTTTTTGTCAGAAATATATTTCAGATGTCACTGCAAAGCTTTGTAGTTGTAAATGATTCTCTTTGCATATGCACAGAGTTAGCAGCCAGAAGGATTTTCTCAATCCAAACCCTCTTCCCAGTTTTCCACAGCCATCAGCTTCACCCACATTCACTCTCACCTTTATCAGTCTGAGGGCTTGGTTTCACAGCTCTCCAGCAGACATTAAAATGAAGCTTGAGTAGAGCAATTCAGTGGGGAAGCTCATAACCTCTGGCTTTGTGGCAGCTCACTTCTCTTAGAAGATGGACACAGAGACAACTAGCTAATTTCCCATCTATCACTAAATGTCTTGGTAGGAAAACAGCATTCCCTAACAAGTGCTATGGAACGTGCTCTCAGCTCATCTGAATGCAGCTGCAGCTGAAGTTTGATGCTTATTATAAACCTAGCATGATTAGCACACAGCCTTCAGGTGCGTGATCCTGTGGCATCAATAACTCCCCAGCTTTTCTCTAGCTTTTCTCTCTTTTTTCTCCTTCTCCCTCTCCACACAATTTTCTTTTCCTTCTACTTTCTCAAGACTTTAAAAAACCTCCTTTTTTTTTTGTATTTTTGTCTACCTTGTTTTTCTTTACAAAAAAAAGAGGATTTGCCCTCCTCCTCTCAATTCTCTTGGCTGCTCCCCACTGTCCTCATGTGAGCCAAGAAATTCCTGACAGCTGCACTTCCCATCTTGTGTTTTGCCCTCATCATCATTCTGTTTGTGTGCACGCACACGTGTGTGAGAGAGAGACATCCAGCCCAGCGACACGGCTTGGATCCTACACTAACTGGAGGTGGAGTGAAACACTCCATCTCCCCCCACACCAGCTGCTCCCCTGAGGACTGACGGACGTAGCACGGTGGTGGAGACCAAGCTCACAGTCCCCGGAGCAGCTGGGAGAGCCCAGAGCTCTCTGCTTTGACACGCACATTTACCACTGGGTTTGTTGAAGCTGTACAGCTGCACTTCTCCCTGCACGCTTCTGCTGTTGATCTGTGCTGGCTTTTAACTTCTGTAGCAGACAGCTGTGCTCCATGGAGAGACTGGGCAGGATTTAATCAATAAATGTTAAAAAAAATGTCAATTTTTCCCCTCATTCACCCTCCAGACTCACAGCACATCTTTTCCCTCTACATGCACTGACTGTTTTTTTCATCCTATCTCTTTCTTGCCCTGAGACCTGCACCAGCAGCTCCACAGCTGGTGCCGTGCCAGGGTCAGATGCTCTCCCACATTGACCAGAAATTGTAACTGACAATGATCTTGGACAAGCAAGAATCACTGTTGATTTAAATCACTGATTTTCAATAGGAATAAATACTGAATCCTAAAAACTCTATCCATAATCCATCACCTCTGAAGCATGCCCTTCTCTCTTTATGACTCAGCATCTGGTAGACAACCGAATCCAAATTTCTATAGCATCACATTAAAACCTTCTCCAGAATGATTTCTTCATGTGTTTCCTAGAACTGTACAAACCCACAAGAGCAGTTGAGTAAAAAATGCAATAATTCACAGTATCATAGCAACAATGGTAAAATATGTGCTTCCTGCTTATTCATTTTGATTAAGAAAATTATTCACAAGGCATCAGATGTTTGGAAAGAAATCTATCTTGCGGTTTGTTAATCAGAAGAACAATACACTCTAGACTATTGAGAGAGGTAGCTTTCCAGACTGAAAGGCACTGCCAGTTATTTCCTATAAGAAGCTGATAAAACCCTACACGCATTTGTTTGCCTGACATTTGATGCTGCCTATCACTTAACATTCCCATCCAGAAATTGCTTAAGCATACACTTAATTTCAAGCATATGAGCAGCGGCATTAAGTTCAAAGTGAGTACTTGTGGCCTTTGAGTCCATTTTTAATGTTTTTAACTGGTTTTTTGGAGCGCAGCTCAGAAAAGTAACAACGTGCTTACAAGTTAAGAGCAAAAGTGGGTTCAGTGCCTCTCTGCTTCCCACCACCTCCTTGCTCTGCATCCCACTCAGTCCACCCCTGGGACCACCAACCTTCCCTCCTTCCTTGGGCTCCTGCCATACACTTTGCAGTACTTTCCAAGATCTTACCTTCCCATGTTGCAGTCTCCTCATAGCACTGCGTCCTTGGGCTTGCTTCTGGCACTGCTTCCTTACTGCTAGACACACTGGATATGCATAAAGCCCACGTGGAAGTGCCCTTGTTAACTTTCTATGCTCTACTCACACCTCCACATCAACACTGTGCACAAACCCCAACCCAGCAGTAAACTTACTGACCACAAACAAGGTTGACAACAAGGAGTGAGTACAACAGAAGAGGATTCAGTCAATTGCCCTCAGAGGCACAGTCTTGGAGACAACCAGAACCCAAATTGGATCAGCTGTTAATATCCCTCAAAAAAGCCATGGTGGGAAGTTTTGTACTGACTCCTGTTTTTCTCACCCTCAAGCATTACACTGTTATTTTGCCTTTATCATAAGCACGTGCCTGTCACATCTCCAAACACTACAAGGTCTCCCGTGAGGAATGGCTGCATTTCAGCTGTCTTTGCATAGCTTATCAATTTTGGTGTTAGTCTGGGGCTCCAGGTAAAGTTGTTCTGTAATGGTGTGATCTTGTAAATAATCCACTATAAATTATTCTTTGCCTTGCACACAGGTAAACAAATGTCTCACACATTGCAGATGTTGCTAGCTGTGCTGAAAAGTCAACAGCTGGCAGCTGATTTCAGCAGGACAACCAGCACAAAGTATCAAAAGGCAGATATATCTCTGTCCTACCATGTGGCTTGATCAGCATAAGGCAGATGCTTTTTTTTTTTTTTTTTAGGTATGTCCTTTGCTTTGCAAAATAAGACAGTTGAGGACAGAATACAGTCCTAGAAGCATGGTGAGCAGATCAGATCATTCTTGTTCATCAGTTCTTCTTCCAGCTTCTGGGAGATCCACTGGAACACAGTATCGCCAGAAGGACACGTGTTTTATAAATAAGCAATGGCAGACAAAAAGCAATTGAATTAGATCCCCAAAGCTTTACTAAGATAGATGATCCTTGAAAGTACAGCTAGGATATTAAACATAGTGAGAGTATAATTCTTAATTTCCAGGCATCAGTGAGAATAGTTACCATCCTTTTGGGAGTATTGTAGTGGCTGTAGCTGGTAGATCTTTAAATGAGACAATATTTCCTTTTGATATTGCATCATTAAGATAACTGATTCTTATACCCAGCCAAATGTTTCATATAACTCTTTCCTCCCTTTTCTTAATGTGTGCAATTGTGAAAGAGTGGCACTGTAGGGATTTAGTGGTTGTATCTCTTTATGAGTCTGAACTGTGACACGGACAACTCAGTTTATTTATTTTAATTTCTTATATTTGGGGTTCATCTTCTCAGCTTTTATTTAACAGCTGAGAATACTCAGTGTTGATATAGAAGGTGGGCTACCCAAGGGCAAATTTTAGATCCTCATTTCTTCACCTATGCATTTATTTGTTTGCTTCTGGATGGATACCTGGCTGCCTGGCTTTGATCCAGGCTTTGATCAAGAGAAGCTAAAGGGTGCACTCTGTGAGAGAGCATTCCTCTTTCTCAGCATTCATAGCCCAAGCTGAGAGTAGCAGGGGCCTTAAGTGGATTTCCACGAGCATCAGAGGGAGGGATCAGGCATTCCCTTTGAAGATCCTTTGTTATTGAAATCTAGATTCTGATACCCTATTTGGTCTGAAATCCTGCATGTCAAGGCACACAGTAGGGTTTTCTAGCGGGTAAAGGGATCTGAAAGATTGGAGCTACTATCTGTGGGTGGCAGGAAATTTTCTTTTCCCAGGAAGATGGCTGGAGTGTCCCTGAAAGCAAAGGAAAACTTGTGAGAAAATCCCCTTTTTAAGTTCCTATATAAGTACCAGCATCCCACTTTGCAATAGTGAGGATAAGCTTAGAGAGTTGTTGGTCTAAACCGGAACCGTCAATTCTTGGGCCATTTCCGTACAGGAAGATCTCCCTCCTGGAGCATTTAAGGACTAAGCTAATAAACTGCTTTATGACTGAGAATTCAGTAGATGGAGAGTGTCTGTCATCCTTGGAAGAGGTGTTTTCTCCTGTGAATGCACCATTGACTTTTGGTGCCAGGAGGAGCAATCTCTGTCAATGATTTGTTGTTCACCTTGCTCACTTAACTACTCCTTTTCCCATGGCATTATTTTTATCTTCTTCAACTTCCTTAACGTCTATGAGGCAAGTATTTGCACCCTATTGTGTCTCTACATTCCAGCACGCGGAGCCCAGTCACAGGCTGGACATCACTGCAACCTTAGATATTGTTGCCAGAGAGAATTAATGGCCACAGGTTGCTAGGGGTTGTGAATTCTAATCGTGACTTTCTCACTTAACTGTCTTGATTCAGTAACACAGGGATTGATGTAAGCCTTTCTTTAAAGAGTGTTCTCCTTGCATCCTTCCCTGCCTCCTTTTGTCCCTCCATGCTCCCTTCCTTTCCCTTCTTTCTTCCAGTGCAGCCAAGCCTAGCAGGTTGATATAGCTTTCTCCATCTTCTATTTTGAGATAAGATCAACGTCAGCCAGTTGCGAGGCAGGGCTGTGTCCAAAGCCATTTCCAGTTCCACCCCCACTCAAGGGGCCACCATGCATTCTTGCCCATTATGGGTGCTACAGTGGACTCATTCGTGGACTCACTTCTTTCTGCTGCAAGAGTCCCTTGCCTGAGTGCTGTGTTTTCCTTGGCGCAGCACGTAAGACGGGAAGGAATCTTTACATGGAAATCTCTCCAGCTATGGGAAACAATTCCCTGTGCACATGTCCTAGCAAGAGATCTACTGCGTCCATAATTGCAGTCAGCACTTGGAATGTGGTGACGTCTCCACGTTTCATGACCAAAGATAGTATTTGCCATTGCTAAAGGGTAGAATAAGCTCCAACAGCATTAACCTATGGTCCCTTATCTACTGCTTTCGTCACACTGTTCATGTGCAGCTATTTGGAGAAAAGTTGTGTTGTCTGCTGCTCATGATGCCAGGCTGCCTGGCAAAGGAGATTTGTGCATTTGTGGTGTTCCCCCTATTCTCCTTTCAGCTTCTTAGGCAGCAGTGAATCAGTCTTTTGCTTTGTGGTTCTCTCTTTCCCAACTCTTCTGGTCTTGCACAAGCCTTTCCTAAAATCTATAAATGCTCATTGCAAGCTGAGCCAGGAGATGCTCAGTGCTTCAGCTTTGCTTTCTCCCAGGGAGTATTTAAACAAGGACAAGCCACTGTTCTATCTGATGAGAGGATAACGCACAGGGGTGCTGTTCTACCATGTTGTCCTCTAGCCTGAATGTCAGACCAAACTGAGACCGGTGTCACAATAAGCCTATTGTTAGAGGTGCCAGAATGCACACTTTGTACAGTAGCTTCCAATTAATCCTGTTATTAGTGAGTCCTGAAAACAACCGCAGCATATTTTAATCAAACAAAGCACAAAGAGTTCTCAGACTGGGAGGGGAAATGATGAGGGTGATTTCATCCCTCCATGTCTAATGCAGACTATGACAGATGGAGGAACCATGGGGAATGCTAATAAAATGGGATAGGGTGAGATCAGAGCCTTCACCAGAGGGAATGCCTGACCGCTCAGTTATCCTTCACCCCAGGTACCTCTCAGGCTGTTGAACAGGAGTCACTTGCTTTTGCAGCCATGACCACATCCTGCTCCTCCCACAATCTGGTCATGCACTGACTCCTGTCAGTTCAGTGCTTCTCACACACGTACATCTTTCCTTGGGTAAAGCTGCTTCAGGTGTCCCCTCCTCTAAAAGTGAGACTCCTGTTTCCAGTATCAGACAGGACACATTCACTGCCAATGGCTCTAACTATAACATCTGTGTGCCCACCAGGAATAGCATCTGCTGATTAAACACAGATGAAAAGTATCCATTTAGCACTGGGATTAATAAAATCAAAATTACAAAACAGGACCCTTCACCCTTTTCTTTTTTTCCTTGCTTTATAGATTTATCCAAGCTGGTTTTTTGGTTTCTTCTGGAAAGTGTAACTCATCTTGAGTTTTGGATGAACATCTTAATTGCACTCACCAGATTAAGATTTGTCTCTGCTGATCTTCCTCTAGAGGGGGTAAATTAGCCCTTTAGTAGCCCCATGGTAGCTTGGCTAAACTGCTTACTGTGCCGACTAAATTCATTTAAGGTTAGTTTGATAGCTTCCCACTAGATCGTGCAATATAGATATAATTCAAGACAATGAAGCACCATTAGCCTTTAATGATTGCACTTGAATCAGATTGTAGGTGGGTTCATGGGCTGAAATCCAAGAGAAGCAGTTTGCTCCAGGCATCTCTGCAGAGAGATGGAGGATGAATATGGGAAAAGGGGCATGTAATTCTGGGAGGGTTTTCAGAGGGGCTTCGGGGAGAAGGAAGAAAACGGTTTGGTAGGAGAGAAAAGGAACAACTGAGTGCTGAACAAAGAGAAAGCAACCACTGCCAGGAACATTTCCACAGCCCAGAAGTCAGGCATCATTCCAGCATCAAGCCCCCAGCCCTTTTTGCTGTGTTCTCAAGATGCTCCTGAGAGCAGCAGCCGTAGCTGTGCACCAACAGAGCTGTTTCCCTGCTGGGGTCCTGCTCCAGCACGCCAAGCATAAGCCCTGCAGCAAGGCTGGGGCAGCCTGGAGGATGGAGCGGAGGATCTGCCCCACAGGGAAGGCATTTCCCTGCACTACTAGACCAGACCAGGCACTCATGCAAGAGGCATATTTAAAACACTGTGTAATAATAAGTCATTGTTTAAAGAAAATCAAAAATTAATGAATCGGCTCCAAGAGATACAAATATAAGGAAAAATAAATAACGCACTGGTGCCCAGCCTGACAGGCAGTCAGTCCCCTGCTTTCAGATGCACAAAAAATTATTTCATTATTTAACTACTGTTTTGCCCATCCCAAGACTTACTATGCTGTGCATTTCATCCACTTTTCCAAGTCTGTAGCCCGGCTCCACGTGGTGCTGGGGGTGAAATGTTCAGTCCTCACTCCACCTGCAGTGACAACAAAATGTTTCTGAGTAGAGGAGGCAAAAGGCGCAAAGTCCATTTTGCAAGTTACCCACCAGCATCAAAAGGAAATCTAGATGAGAATGATGCAGGAAGTGAGGTAAAATTGGAAATGAGAATTAGTCCCACCCCATCGTGGAAGGAGATTTTCCAGCTTGCCTATGAAAAAAAAAAAAAAACAGAGGTGAGTTCAACTCATTAACTCAACATAAAACAAACCGCTTTTTTTGTGCTATAATAACTTTTCTGCCAGGTTAGCAAGTTGAATCAGCACAGAGGGTCCTACAGGTGCCAGCACATGCAAAGGTGAATGGCAGGATCTTAGAGGTTGGGTTGGAGAGGAAAGAAGCTTAGTTAGCAAGGAGATGATCTTACCCCATCTTATGGTACCCTTAGCCCATAAAACTGGTGAGACAAGGATTTGCACTTCTATGCAATTCTTGATCTGTATCTACATCTGTAGAAAACTGGATTTGTAATACAGCCAGAATAAAGTATAATCTATGGTCGATACAATACAGTCTCTATATAGTATAATATAATCTATACAATATATTGGTTATATATATGTGTGTGTGAAAAGTGGTGATCAAAGGTATGTACAGGAGTTCCTGGTTCCTTCAGGACCAGTGACCCTTGTTGTGGATTGCAATGGCTTCTCCCAGACGTCTGTTTGACACCTGGTGGGTTGTCCCTAGCTGAAGTACAAGCTACCTCCATTTCCTGCTGCTTTGGTTACGGCCAAGTCTGCTGGACATGGAGCTCCTCCAGCCTTCGTAGAAGATGCTTGGCCTCCCCGGGACCCGCTCAGCACCTGGCAGGATGGTGCTGAGCCCAGTCTCCTGTCCGTCAAGTCCTCTGCAAACACTCTCCCATACCCACAGTGGGGTAGAGCTGCCTCGAAGATGCACGTAGAACAGGCTGGCTCTTCAAAACCTGCCCGACACACTCGTGCTGCCCAGCAGGCTCTCCGGCAGCGCCAGGCTGGCCGGGGGTGGGTGCCACGGCCACATGGCCAGTTGCATCGTGAAACCCAGCCAGAGCTTCCTTTCCTTGGTGCCATTAGCCCTCCTCATTTGGGAATGAGTCACAGCCTTGGCCACGGCTTTCCCCTCTTCCAGAGAGCCCCATCAAGCTCATTTGTCACTTGCTGACTGTATGCTTTTTTTTTTTTTACTGGAGGGTGAAGCATATGGTGCATCGCTGTCTGATTAGCTAACAGCTTCCTGGTGCCTGTGGGAACTACTGTATCCAATGCTTTCAGAGCAGGTATTTGTACTACTTCTACCTGCCACTCTCCATATGCATCAATTCCTGCCTTCAGGATTTTATTTCTACCAGATTATAAAGATCACCTTACTCTCAATCCACTCTGTCTCCTGGATACATGTCAGCAAGAGGAGTATGGGTTGTGTTGTGTTTTCTTTGACTATTATTATATATTAAAACAAGATTAATTACAAAGACTCTGATTAACAATGTCGTGGTGCAGTAAGAGGACTTTCAGTTCCCTTCATTTAAGGTACTAAAGGCTACTCCTCCTCTTGTGTCCTGTCTTTGCATTATTTATATTTTTGTTCCTTAAGTAATTTTTCCTTCTGGTGAATTCTGCTGAGGACCAGCCCCAGAGCCTGCAGGCTCACATCTGCAGAGCAGCTCTCTCTCAACTAGTAATCCAAAAGTGTCCCCTAGGAAGAGCAACTGCCAAAATGTGCAGCCCCTAGAAGGAAGGTGAAGTGTTTCCTCCAGGTCCAAGACTGAATCCCAGCCCTGCCAGCAGTGCCAGGTTTGGGCAGAGAGAGACAGGCAATTCCAAACACAGTCAGGTAAATTAAAAATAAGCCCTCTGCCATGTTAAATATTTTAAAAAGCAAGGAATAAACAATCCTCTCTCAAAGATAAAAGACTGAAGAATACTTGTATATAATCTTGTCTGGTACTGAAATGATACAATATATAGGCTTATCCTGCATGACATATAGGATATTTCAATGCGGTTTCAGTGTCTGGAAACAAATCTTAAACAGAAGGAGAACAGTTTTCCAGTACTTTCCAAGGAAGCACATTCTCGCCCCTACAAAGTCCCCACACCTAACGTCCTAAGGCACAGTCAGAAAGGATGGTGACTTTACTTCAAGCCTTCTCAATACATTCTAATACTGAAATTTATAAGCTTCTGTTCACCTATTTTTTAAAAAAAAAAAAAAACCAAAACCTAATAAACACTTGAAAGTCTCCTAAGCACAGCCATTATTGCTTGGCTGCTTGCCATTTTAAAGAGAAAGCTGTTCAGGAGGGAAGACTTGAGCATTGCAGTCACACCGACAGGAGATACTTGTCCAAGGTGTAGACCTCCCTGAAGACAACAGCAATACATTATTGGTAAATTTAATCTATTGCATCACTAGTTTGATATTCCTAGCAGCCATTGCCAGAGAGTTCCCAAGGACTCAGTGATGACCCAATTCTTCTGTCCATGTCAGTGGTAGCTTGCCAATCAAGGATGAAATGAGATTGGGAAGGAAAGCTTTGGAAAATACCATCAGGCCTTTTGCAAACAGAAAACAGTTCAAAATTTCTAGCTTGGGTTCATTTCAGAAGTTGTCCAAAAAGTCTAGTGTCAGCAAGCTTTCAATTTCTAATGAAAAACACAAAAAATATTCCCAGCTGATGGAAAAAGAATAAATATAAAAATAAAACTGAGAAGTCATGGAGATATAGTAGCTTCCAGCTCAGTTACTGCCAATAAAGCGAGTGCTGTTGACTGCAGAGTATCCAGGATATGTTATTTTATTTGTTGATATTAAAGAAGAAAAAAAATCCAACAAATTGGGAGCATGGTGCAGAGAGAAACTTCCTGGGTCATAAAGTCCAGACTTCTAGTATCCCAGGCACCACATAATTGACTGCTTTTCATCTGAGTTATCTCCGGTCTTCTAGATGGATGTGGAAAAAATGCAAAACAGGAGAAGCAATACTAGCAATCAGAAAATAAAAAATGCTATGTTTTCTTTTCTTCTGTATCATAAACACAGCCACTTTAGCAGTGGGAGCAGCCATAAAAATAGCAAACTGTAAGGCTCCAAGAGATAAGGCAAAGACTTAAGTGTAGGGAAAGGTCTGATCAATTTTTGAAGAAATGTGTTGAAGTCCTAATACAGCTATTTCACAGGAGTGGTGGAAGGTCTCTTGGACAGAGGCACTGAAGGAGAGGGCTGAGGGCTGGGGGGTTGTTGGGTGCCTCACTCCTGCTGTGCTCTGCATCCTCTCCCACTCCTGCCTGATGGCACGTGAACACTCTCTGCTCATGGAGGAACAGTCTCAGGTTCAGCCCATGGTGATTAAATGCTAAGGTTAACATAGCCAGAGTTACATCGACAGAGATGGGAACACAGCTGTATCCTGCAGGGTTAAACCACGTCTCTGGCAGAAGAGATCCAGGGTTTCTCATTCAGTTCTCTGACCCTCTCTCTGCTCCCCTGAACAAGAGTGGCAGACACTAATGCTTGATCACTGGTGTCTTGAATAATGGCCTTGATTTCCCCAAGAGACCTGCTAATGATAATACCAGCCTGTGCACCTGATAATAGGGATTTGTCTTGGATATTGCTCGACGTGTTTAGAGGCAGAGAATGAAAAAGTTAATGAGTGTATTAATAACCATGATCACTGGGGGAGGGAGAAGTTCATATGAAGCTTTCTTGCCTCATAAAACCTTTCCAAACCTATGCTCAGGAAAAGAGAAAAGGCTATTTTTAAATACATCGTATTCTTAAAGTGGCACTTGCCTGGAATAGACTGAGCTTTGGAAACCATTGTTTAATTGCAGCCTAATAGATAAAGCATTGCTTTGGGCTTTGCAAAAACTAGAGTCCAGTCTCTCTGCAACAAACTTTGCACTGCTTGGAGCTTTTGATGAGAATTCATTTCCATAAATTGTTCCTGTTAAGCTGGTGGGTCCGTGTGGGAGCTGGCAGTGTCTCCTTTCCAGCCCACGGGGGAGATGAGAATCAGCCCTGTGTCTTTTACAGGAAGGGAAGGGAAAAGCAATAGCAAACTACATGAGGCAGAGGGAATTGATTGCAACCAGCCAGATATAATTACATTGTGGAGGACATTTAATATTTCATCTTGATCTTTGCTGTATCAGGAGAGTAAAGAAAATCACCATATGAGGGAGAGAGAGGCTGCGACTTCTCTTGATTGGAATTGTAAATTCCCACAAGCAAAACCATGAGGTACTTTCAGACAATCTGTACTGCTGTTGCCTGAATGTATGTGACCCAGATAGCAGGGAAAACCAGAAAGCCACTCCACCTGCTTGGAGACAACAGTGGCACTAAGCCATCGTGGCAGGTCCCAAGCACAGCAGGTATTTAATCCAATTGTACTAATGAATTCCTCTCCTCCCTTCACTCCTGGGTAGCTACAGACACACTGGCACAGGGCGCTCTGGTTAACCACTGCAAGGAGGAAAGAGCTTTGGCATCCCACAATCTTAAACGGCTCCATCCTCAAAGCCAGAGCTTTCAAACAGCACAGCGTGGGTTTCGGTTATGTCTGGTGTAAGTAACGTGCACGCACGTGGGAAGAGACAGTTACTGCTCTAGAAAGTTGACAGTGTTGAAAGGAAAAGGTGGAAGGTAAACAAAATCTCTGGAACAAGGTCAAACCGAAAAACAAGAGATAGCCTAGAAACAAGGATGCCTGCTATACTAAGGGCATATACATGCCCAAGGCATGCCCATCCCACGCAAATCCTCCAGGAAAGCACACCAAATCCCAGTAAATCCACCCAGCCTCCACTGCCTCCTGTTCCTGGTGTTTGGACCCCAAAATATGAGCCATATGTTTGTTGTGATGGGAGAAAACCAGAGGCAGCAGGTAGCAGGAACCTGAAGAAAGAAAGGGAGGACAAGGCACTACTGAGCATCCCTACATACCAAAATATCTCCTTATAAATCTGACTGGACCAACTTGCTTTTAGCAGTTTGGCCACCTACCACTGAAATGTGGCTCCCTGAGGTGGATCAGAGCTGGCTCGAGCCAGAGCTCATCAGGAAGGGAATAATTGTCCCAGGAGCTCCCCGTGTTTATCCTTCCTGCAATCTAAAGCTGCCAAACACGCCTCTGTTTGCCTTGATCACTTCCATGCTCACTCAGTCAACTGAGATCCAGCTCTACATATTAATTATCATAAAAGAGGGGGAGATTTACTCATTGCTCCAGATGATTAATCAGCTAGTCAAGTATAATCCATGCTATTGTAATTGCGGTTAAATAATAATGTTATATGCACCATAATCACAGCCATCATCAAACACCAGAGGAGTCTGGTAATACAAGCAATGTTGTCTCTTCACAGTCTCCACAACCCAAAATTATCTCCAATCTGGAATAAGTTCTTGAAGACAGCTCATGAGATCAAGGTCTCAGTACAGAAAAAAACCTGGAAACAGACCAGTGATGGACTCCAAAACAAAAAAGGTTTTATGGACAGCATATGGTGACAAGGATGTAAAACACTTTCATTTGTGGTTTTCCTGACCTGGTGCTGCATGTGTGAAGACAGGAGCTGGTCTCAAGGTCAGTACACTGCAAAATGCTGTCATGAGCATTGCCCCTCTCCCTGTTGCTGGCACACATTCCCCCTGGCCCCGAACACCCTGCTCACCCCAGGGTGTGAGGGGGAAGCAGCCTCTTACCGCCTTATGGAGAAGAGACAGGGAGGCCAAGCTCAGCAGTCCATGCATTCAAAATCTGCTCTTGAGGGTGATCACCACAAAGGGATGGAGCAGTGATCTGGAGAGAGAAGACAGATTTCTTGGCTGACGGCTCTCTTACAATACACCTCACTATTCATTTTGGTATGTGTTCTGGTTTCGGAGCAGCCTGTGAACAGTCAAGACAGTGAATTTGTTTAACAGAATTTACCAGCTTTGCATAGTTCTTTATAACTCTTCCTGATTAGCTGAGAGTGTACCCTAACCCTTAGATAACGTTCTCAGTAATTGCCCGTGCACTGGCCCTCTTATCCCACTGACCTTGTTACTTAATTTACTGCAGTGAAATGTCTCTGCTAAGTTTCCATTAGCCTTATTCAGATCTCAAACCAAATTATTAAAAAGATGACTATTGACTCCCCAATCCTATCCCTCAGCAGCCACAATGTGCATTCTCTCCCCATTCTCCATTTCATACAGGAGCAATTTCTCCTCCAACTTTCTAAACTAGCGAACTTCTGACAAGGGATTGGAGTTCTGACTCCGGAAGCTGGGCAGCAGCAAGGAGCAGTTTTCACTAGCTATGTATTCATATGAGTAGTCAAAGTATGTATTTACTGGGGAAGGCAGGTTAGAATGCCCCCAAGAGGGGTCCTGCATAAACATAGTGACTGATAGGCCATACACACACATACAGAATAGGCAAAGGCACTGTCTACCCAACAGCCTCAACCCCTCTCAGACTCCAAAGCTGCTTTAAAACATCTTGTGCACTTGCATAAAGGTCTAAAACCCGTAAGTTTGGGCTAAGCACCTGACCTCTGCCTTACCACTCAAGACAGGCTAGGCAAAGATATTTGCTCTCAATGAGCCTCATAGTACTAAATCTCACATCCTAGCACTGAATCCAAAAAGCTTAATGATGTAGCCGCAGCCCAGAAGAAAGGATATAACATAGAATCAGCATGAGAACTTACAGTCATTACAGCAGCTGTAAAAAAAGTGGCTTTTGTGGTTGTGTTGTTTTTTTTTTCCCCAGTGTATTTTGCCTGAGGCTGGTGGTGTTTACTTGTTGAGCAGCTCTTTGGTGGTCTGCGGGAAGCTGATCGGTCTTCTCAGTGGGACAGTTTTAGTTCAGAAGGGATAATTTAAGACAAAGGCTATCAGGCTGTTGTCCAGCTTATGAAAAGTGGCTGAGCCTGCTCAGGGGTTGCCTTCCAGTGGAATGAGTAGCTGCTTGACACAGGGATCTTTTCTCAGCTAAATAATGAGCTGTATTGATTTTCCTCAAAAAGAAAATTGGACTTTTTCAAACAACGCAACAAGCTGCTTGAGTCAGGATGTTGCTGAAGTGATCGTGTGACCACCGCAGGCTCTTATCATGAAAGAGAAAAAAAAAAAAGTCAACGGCAGGTTGCAAAGGCAGGTTACACTAGTGAAAAACAAATGTCCCGTCTAATACATTAGGTAAGTACCAGACTAATATGCCCTGCAGGGACAGTTGACATTCGCCCATTTGGACAACAACTGCATGAACAACCTTTGCACTTGTTCTTGTGTGTTGAGGCCAGAAGCCTCCAACAGGAGTCCCTCACCACTGGCTGGACACGTCTCCAGCAAGGAGCACTGAGATACTTCATTTTGGCCACCCAAGGGCCACCTGGTAGCTCGTCTCTATTAGTCTGGGCAAAACAACTCCAAGGGCAGAGCCCCTGAAAACACCTCTCCCCTCTTTCCTGAGCTGTTGAGCATTCTTGACCTCCTGAGGAAGTCTCATCACTTGGCAGAGCCCATGGGATTTTCCTCTTCACTAAGACCAGGCTATTCAGGTCTGGCCAGCACAGGTTTATTTCTTACATCCTACAGCTTAAAATGATTACCTATAATCTCCATTTCAATTCCCATACCTACAGCATATTCTTGAAGCTAGCCTGACAGCAGAAAAATATTCAGCCCATTTCTAAACTGTCAGTGGAATACGATTCCTGCCCTGGTACCTCTCCAAAGGTCGTGGTGGCCTTGCAGCTCTTTTGATCTTTCTGCAGGACACAGTCCACCAGCACAGAGGTTTTAGGCTGGCTGGGAACTGTCTCCATTTCCTTCAGCACACAGGGAAATACTGCCTCTGCCGTTGCAGTCACTGAGGCAGGACTTGAGGTGCTGGCCATGGAGATCATGATGCCCACAGAAGGTGCTGAGTGAACCCTTATCCGGCACTGAGCCCCCCACTGCTGCAGCTCATGGGGTCTCTCATCTGAGCTGCAGAACTGCAAGTGAAGAGAGTATCATCCTGGGAGGCATGGGGGGTGTGCAGGTCCCTCTTTCACACTCACTTTCTCACTTCCTTCTTCTCAACACCTTCCTCCATTCACCCACTGTAAGTACTTTTGACCCACCTTGTGCAGCCACCCTCATGAAGGGGCATTGCCTTTGCAGGACTGAAGTCTGAAATGGGAACAAGCCTATGGGAATGGAACAGGAGAGCCCCATCCCATTGCTCTGCTCCCCACTTGCTCCACCTCTCGCAGAGGGTGCCACTCTCTGTGTGCCCTTCCAGCCAAGCCTTGGCACCCTAATTGGCAAGGACAGGTCACTAGCAAAGGCAAACATCCACCCTACACTCAAAACGGATTGTTGCAGAGCATCTGAAAGCAGAAAGCTAACCAGAATGTTGCAAGTGGTCTCTCGTGATCAAGCTTCCCCCAGAAACCCAAACCCATCAGGGTTTGACTTGTGTCTCAAGTCCCCCAGGGCTGCCGCATCCTCAGGCAGCACCATCAGTTCCATCTCCAGTTCCCATCTACACACTCGCTGTCCCCCACAAGACATCACCAGCACCACAGCAGGCAGGAAGGCAGTGGGGGGTATTCCCTTGACATCCCACTCCCAAGGCTTTGCTGTGCATTGCAGTCTCATGCACCAGCTGCTTCCAATGGTCCCAAAAGGCAGCAGGACACCCACGCAACCACCACCTCTCCAGCAAAGCAGGAGGCATCTGCCACCTTGCATTCAGCTGTGATAAGGCAATATCCAAGAGCCTGACTGTTAAATGCCATAGCATCCAATTGCTCTTTACAGTTTTATTCAGAGATCAAAAAATTCCTGTCTCTGGCTCAAATGATATCTCTGGACTCTGGAATTAAGCACTTATGGGCCATAATTTCTCTTGTCAGGCATGGACACCTGTAGAAACCTACCAGGAAAAAAAACCAACCCTAGTCAATGTTTGCAAAATTAGAAAACCAAGGAGAAAAATCAACAGCAGTAAGCTCAGCAGGGATGAGAAGTGTTAATTTTGTGTTGGTAAATGAGAATTACAAGAAAATGGAAAATAAATAAAAATGCAAATTCAAAGTCATAAAAAGGCACAATTAAAAGTAGCTGACACACTTTCCTGTGTCAGATAGGGCTTCAATTATAATCACAAAACAGGCTTTTCTAATATTTTTCATATCAGTCATTTTTTGTGTTTTCTTTAGTGCATTATAAAATCTGGAGAAATATTACAATCTCTCCAGTAAACCAGTGTCTCATTATTTAAAGACAGAAGGCAAGAAAGATTTACAAAACCTCCTTCTTATAAAACAAGGTAGCAATTTACCTTCCTAGTGGGATAAAGAAAGATCATGCCAGTTAGTGATGAATTTGCCAGCATCGGGAATGGTCAGCAAGATGAGATGCTGCAAATGTGGACACGCTATAAGTAGCTATATCCGACCTAAATTTAAACAAAATTACTTTGGTGATGTGCGTAAGGAAAAAGGGCACCACGTTATTGCAATGAGCTCAGCTCCCTACTGCCTGCCTGATCCAGCTCCTGCAAGGTGTTTTATCCCCATGAATCGGTGGCAATTTGCTATCCCTGTCCCCATCGGCATTCAGGACTGAACAGCACATGGAAAGGAGGGGTGAAGAGCTGTCACCAGATTGTCACCAGCTCAGAGTAAGGCATCATAATCACATTTTCCAAAGATTCCTCATTTATAGCCCCTCTTCCCTTTAATCCAGACTGTATTGGTTTAATGATGAATGAGCTTCTTTTGATCCTTGTCATGGTTTAGGCCTCAACCACACCAATCCTGTTTAGTGAAGTAACAGGAGATCTCCAAAACTCAGATTAACACTGTTTTTTCCAGGGAAAAAAAAAAAAAATTGACAAATTTTACTCGCTGCCTAAAATATGAAATGCCTGATGTCACCTGATCATGTTCACACAACACCTGACCTCCTTCCTGAAAATGGAATAAAAGCTATCATCCCTTTAATAATTCTGCAGAGTGAGGCTGAATATGCTGATTATTTTCCACCTGCATTAATCATGGCCAAATCACGCTAGCAAAGGAAAATGCACAGCCTGCTGTTCCCTCTCAGCACCCTCCTCTCACCCTGCTCTCAGAATAGTCTCAGCCTGGAAGGCATCCCGCCAGTGCGATTAACAGTGTGAAATGGGGAAGTGAAGGAGATGGGAAGATGAAGGAAAAAGACCTCTTCTTCAAACTTAGACATGGCTTTTGGCTTATCAGAGCAAATCAGAAAAACCTTGAGAGCATCCTGCACTTGCAGACGTGAGCTTCCTCAGAGCTCATGAAATCCAGACAACTGCTGTCATCTTCTGCAGTCTTATTCCAGTCCCTGTCCATAGCTCCACTACAAACTTACATATCCAAACATTAGGTGCATGAGAAATTCCTGCCAAGCTTTTATTTTTCTCTGTTGTGGCTGTGCTTATTAAAATATTCAGTAAAGACTTAATAAATTATGAAGAGCTGCAAATGGTCAGCCTATTGCAGTAGATTTGGATGGAGCCCACCAGGACAAAAGGTAGGAGGAAAGCATGTTATTCCTTCCTTGACCAGATTTCTCTCTCCCAACTTTGCAGCTCTACAGAGCAAACATTCCCCTACAGCTGGCCAGGAGGCCCCCTTCACCATCAACCAAGAGCAAGTGAGGGCTCAGTGTGGTTCAACTTGCCTGAATGCAGGCATCTGAAACAGGCTGAATCCATCGAGTCCTGTCTCAGCTGGTCACAGCACCAAGGAGGTTCCTAGACCACCTTTTGGGAAGCCTTGGAAGACTCTCACCTGCTAGGCCCGGATTCTGGAGACAAAGTGAGACCGCATCTGTCTAATTTAGAGCTGTGAATGTCACATTTCAGGCTTGATTTGGCCATCACCACTCTCTGCAGGGAGCCAGCTTGTGCTACCAAGCGAGGAGAGAAGCACAGGCTCTGATCCTCAGCCTGCAAACTCCTCCAAAGAGGATCCCTGCTGTTGGCTCTCCTCCACAGCAGCTGCTACTGCGTCAGAAGAATAGGTTCTGCCAAGGAAGATTTTTCCATTTTCCTTTTCTTTTGCCAACAGCCTTGAGGGTGCTGCCACTTAAAAAAAAAAAATACACACATCCAAATTACATCCAAAAGAAAGCAGATATGAAGTGGAGGCGACCTGGCAGAAGGATTGGGTGACAAGGCCAGGAAGCAAGCAGTTAGTGCTGGGCTATTTCCAGATGCATTGCGGTCAGGCCACACATTAATAAGCTGCGACAGGCATAAAGATGGGCGAATGTTTGCCTATAAAGCTAGCTGCTTCGTGCATAGATACAGTCACTGAGAAGGGACTCAGAAGGACTCACTGAGTAGGGACTCAGAAGATGGGAAACCCAGAGTTCAAATAAAAAGCCTTCAAAGGCTCTTCGTGCAGCTGAGCATGCAGAAACACACACACACACTCCATGTACTGTGGCAAAAGGGTTAAAATGTCAGTGCATGCATCGGAGCACTTCAGACATTATGCCCGAGTCCTTCCCGGGCCGGTGCAAAAGTCTCTCCTCCTGCTGGCAGTGTCTGAGAGAGACAAAAGCCAGGCCTTGCAGAAGCACTTTTGCTGAAGGATGTTCCTCTCCCTCCATCCTGGAAATCCAGATCCTCCTAAGTCTTGGTAAAGGGAGGTTCACATTCTATATTACAGCTGTTTAATGCTATAAGGGCTGCATCCAAAACCTGCTGAAAGTTTTGTGCTGTGAGGTGGATCAGGCCAGCAGCAGGTATGTGGCATGGCCTGAAATCTCAGACTTGCAATGGTTTTGTTCTCTGGGAATGGAGAGACATGCAGCAATCTGCTGTGACAGCAGGTGGCTTGAGGAGTATTTACTGAAAGATGGATTTTCCTCCCCATCATGCCCAGAACAACACAGTCGGGCAAAACAAAGTGATCACAAAAATTACACGCGGTGACAGAACCAAAACATGTCACAAGAAAAATGCCTTCTGGTGTTGTTTTGTTGTTTTTGTGGGAGGCATCCCAGTTGGGTTCTGAAAAGCTCCCAGCACTCCCATCAGTTATTTGATCAGTTTAAAACAGCTCAAAGAAATATTGCAGCTTTCTCTCTATGATAGTGATCAGGCATGGTTTTGGCTGAAATAGCTCTTCTCTTTAGTAAAGAGGAATTCTCTTGAAGCCATCTAGCTTGAAGGACATGCAATGTTCTAGCTTACAGCGCGTATTGAAATCCCGTGAAGGTTAATTTGTTCCTGGGCAAGTCATCTTGGAGACAAGCCTACCTGGCAATAGCAAAGAAGATGCTCTGAGCTTGCAAGGTGAAGAGCTTGCTCACCACCCTCAATCCAGGGGACTTGGCCGACTTGACTGTCTGGCCCTCCTTGGGCCACCTTACAGCCCTCTTGATCTTAGGTATCATACCAAAGGATTTGTGTAATGGGCTAACAAAGGTGGTAACAGTTGAGACCCCTAGAAAGCCCCTAGTGAAACACAGCTGAGACCTACTGACCTTCTCCATTAGATCATGCATTGCTGACACCTGATGTGATCTTGTCCTTTCAGTCCCATCATGACATCATCTACGTTTTCACACAGGCAGAGACAGATGAACTGAATCCCATCAAGCAGACCCAAGAGAAAAATTTCCCTCCAGAGACATACTCTGTTTCATACTTAGAAACGCCTCCAATGCTACCCAGGGCTACTGGTGGCCTCAGTGCCTTCTTGTCTCTATGTTCTCCACAGACTCTGGTCATAAAGATAAGAGGCAGGTCTTTCCCTGATATACATTGCAAAGATGAGGTGAAACCATCAGGCAGGGCTGGAGAAGCGTGCACTCTGTAGGGTCCATGTTTCTGCACCACTGCCCAAGGTGGAGCACTCTGATCAGTACATTTCAAATTAAACACGCTCGTGTTTGCAAGCTCCAAAGGAAGTAAAAAAAAAAAATAAAAAATCCTCCTGTAAGCTTTTGGAAGGAGGGCCAGAGGACTGCTGGATCACTGCTTGGAAAGGGCAAAGTTGGAGCAGAGCTTAATATTAGATTAGTGAGAAGTTTAGATGGAAAACACTCCAAAACCACTTGTATGCTGTCTGAGTTAGTACTGAAGGGTACCCTGAAGGTTTTCAATCATTCGCAGGGCTTTGGCACCAGCAGCGATGTTTGCAACCTGAACTGGCTTTGAACACATTGTTCCCAGCAGCCATTGCAGCTATTGGCTGAAGAAACTCCTTGAGAGGCTGAGGTTAAGACATATGTGAAAAGGAAAGAAACCTACCTCGCTGCTTCTGCGAGATTCTCAGGAACAGTGAGCCGGAGCGGCAAGGATGGCAAAAAAGAGCCTTAAATAACTGAACAGAAAGACAGCTCTGATATGGCCTCTCTTGCAAGAACCGTTCCTTCTTCTTCTCCATTGATATTGTTCCTGCTTCTGCTTAAAAAAAAATAAAATATAAAAAAAAAAAACCCTACAGTTAACAGTGTGTGACTCCTTTTCTTGAGTATGTAAATACCATTGCTTATGGGAAACCATGGCGAGCCGCATGCCATTTTCCTGACTCTTAGAAACTCTTACATACTGTCAAAAATCTTCCCAGAACTATGACTGAAGATGGTCGCCAACACGGCAAAGTGTGAACCTGCAATTCAGCAGCCCGTGGGCAAATGCTCCTCGCTTGCATCCACGTTTTCCTCCAAAGCTGGTGGCTTTGGATTCTGCACAGCCGGGTTTCTGCCGTGCTTCTGACAGCTTGCAAGCACATCTCCTGCCTCCAGTGAGAGGTCCTCATCCCTCCTCCTCTGAAATGACAGGCTCCATTAGACCGTTCAGAATCACATTTGGTTCTCATTTTCTAACAGACATCCAAGATAATATTTTTAGAAGAAGCTATACTGGTATTTGCAAAAAATAGCCTTCTTTGCTTTTAGCCCAAATGGGGTCTTTTCCAAGTTTTTTTTTCCTACTTTAGTCACGTCTCTAAAGCTGTTTGCATTAAACAATCCCATTCTAGAAGCACATTAATCAGACTCTCTTTGGGCTCCTATAGGATGTCCTTCCTCTGTGTCGCAAGGCAAAAGCACAATCAGCTCAACCGTAACCTAATTCTCTTCCCCAGTAGAGGAAGCCCCAATTTGAGGGCCATGTATGGGTGACAGCAGCTTCAGTCAGTGTTTGCATGGTGTCATTGATGTCCCTGCATCACGAGGAGCAGCTTCCCAAGATTGGCCCACCACTGCCCCTACCAGTCCCTCGTGGGCGAAAAATGGGGACCGACGGCCTGGTGCAATCCATCAAACGGAAAGAAGAACCTCCTCCAGCATGGGATGGCTTTGCCAGGTGCTGGCCTGGCTGCATTGCTGGCAGGGGCCATCAGAAATCTGCTTTGGGAACAGTTTTCTCTGCTTGGCTACGTTTTCGGCTCTGCTGAAAGTCTGGCAGGGCGAGAGAAAAGACATCCCTGATGGCTGTGGGGGCTCTGCTGACTGCTGGCAATGAAGCTTGAGGCAATTCAGCAGCACAGAGGTGAGCCATAGAAACATAGACAGGTTTGTTTGGGTTTTTGTTTGTTTTTTTTTTTTAACAGATTCCTAGAAAAAGGGCCTGGGTTTAATGAGGTGTTGCAGCAGCTTCCAGAGGCAATGCAGGCACGGGGCACTGGTGACTGCAGATGGGCTGGCACTGAGCTGTGGACAACCCATAGCCACAGGAACAGAAGAGCAGAATAAGACAGGAGCCCTTGGGACAATAAACCTATATATCTCCCTCGTGCTTTAAGTGGCTGGAGAGAGCCCGTGATTGGCCGTGCCTGTGAATCCATGTTTTAACTTGCATGAAAAATTCTAAATAATTTAACTAAGTAGCCTTGTGCTAACAAATGAAACCATATCTACTCCTGCAGGAACAGAGTGGATTTATTTGTCACTCTAGGTTGTCAAGGAATGTCAGGATCTTACAGATAAAGAAAGACACTGTAATATTGATCAGATATCTGAATCTGTTTTATAAATGCAACGTGAATTCCTCTCTCTTCTATAGCGAACTGGATCAAACCCTTCCAGCACTCAGGCAGGCAGGTGCAAGCTCCAAGCAGATCTTTGGTTTGACCAAACCAAGGCTCATTTTTTCAGTCACCACTCACTGGCAGGTGGATTTTGGCAATGAGACTACTTTTAGTTAAGTATCTACCTCCAAGGCCAAGCAGCTGATTTCTGACAGCTCCGTACAGAAGCTTGGGCAGGGGGAAGGGGTGACAAAGGCAAAGAGAAAGGTCCTAATGCTCCCAAAGGTGATAAACTGCCTACAAAACAAGTCAAGCCCTGCTCAAAGGAGAGTTGTAGAGAACCACAGAGAGAGAGGCAAAGCTCATTTTCATAGCAAGAGAGCAGACAATAAATAATCCAACCAGCACAAACTGACCAGCATTACAAGTGACAGGGCAGGCTCCAAGTGGCCCATGTCTAATTTACAAGACTGTACTTGAAGTTTATAACGAAATTCCAGATATTCTGGTTTATCTATGTCTCATTCAAACTGTGCAAGCAAACAGCTGAGAGCTGAGAGCTGCTTTCTTCCTCGGGACTGACAAAAAGGGAAATGCCAGCTTCATTAAGTTTTATTATCTGTTTTCTTCCCCAATTAAGCCACCACCACCCATAGAATCATAGAATCGTCTAGGTTGGAAGGGACCTTAAAGATCATCTAGTCCAACCATCAACCT
>JAHREE010000098.1:3189617-3252049 GCA_033628505.1 Tringa tobata
ATGGCTATGATTCCTCTATTAGCAGAAACACATAATGCAGTCTTAAATTTGCCTTTTTATATTATTTATATATTTATATATATATATAATATAATATAAACCACATATATTATATTATATATACATATACAGACAATTACAACATTAATGCAGTTTGTATTTTGTACAGTGTATTGGACAATCCGATTAGCATCAGACCATGGCACGATATGGTCCCTGCATTTTTAGGAACTGGATGATGAAGGAGGGTCCTCCTGCAACAATCTGAGGTGGAAGGTGGCTGAGCGGGCAGTTCTCAATACTCATTATTGACAGTTTGCTGCAAAGAGCCAGCTCAAAGGGAAGGCTGTGCAGATTGGGGTTGTCATTCAAATACAGTTCTTCCAGATTCTCCAGTGTACCTGGTTAAAATAAAATAATACAAAGAAGTATTTTTTTGATTCGCGCGGTTTATAACTTTTAGACAGAAGCTCTAAATCCACTTGAAGATTCTTTACTATGTGGAATATCGAGTCAGTGACTCATCTGAACTCCCATCTCCAAGCAGCAGAACCTAAGCAAGAACCAATTTGCTTTAGTTTCCCTGTAAAAATATCCATTACTACATGTCCTTTAGATAACAACTGAATTGAGAATACACAGAATAAGAGAACTGAGAGAGACTTCACCATAACTGTTCGGCCAAGTGCTTTGCAATCACAGGCAACAATGAACAGCTATCTAGTTAGAAGGGCCTAGAAAATATTTATACGGTACAGTATGTATTATGTCTATAAAAATATCTATGCCATACCTTTTATTTAATTAGAATACATACATTATAAAGACCTGAAGCTGTAACTCTAATGCACCACAGGAAGAAAGCAGGAGAGATCTCTGCACAGCACTGAATTTATTAAATGCAACTAACCCCTGTGAAAAATTCCTCCTGAATACAAATTTTACAACCTGCCTCTACTGCAGATACTGCAATATAGATTAACCAGAAGATGGAAAACGGACTAATTTCTTCTTTCTTAAGACTTGCATTCCTCCACAGCAATCAAATATCAAAATTAATCCCTTTGACATACACTTCCAATGCACAAGTCCTCCTCAAAGCATTCCCCATTTTCCAATCTTATATACCATAAATACCTCCTACAACCTAAAAAACTATTTCGCCTTTCACAAGAGAAAGCAGTAGCCAGGGTTCTAGGCATGGAAAATGAACAAAAAGAAAAGGCTAAGATACAATAGGCAATAGCTGATAACTTTAGATGAAGCAGTCGCATCTGAAAATAGTTAACTATTCTCTAATCTGTTAAAACAAACAGCTTTAATAACCAAATTGTGCTCCTATAATAGTATTTCAAGTTTACTTACATACTTTAAGTCCCCAGCTTGTTTCCATAGTATCCAAAGTCTCTCTACTAACTTATGAACTAAATCACAAAGCTCCAGATCTACATTGTTTTAGGCCTTTCTCACACTGAGGCATACACAAGATGAGCAGAAGCTCTAACAGCTCTTCACTAAAGATGCTGGGAGGGACAGACTGTCTCAGCCTTCTCCATCTGCACATCACTGTTTCTGACCACATCTTGCTTTGTGTAGCTTCTCCCATCATTTTTTCCTCCATAATGAGCTCCAACTTTAAGATTTTAACTTAAGTGCTCAGAATCATTCTCTGGAGGTACTTGGGATTGACTATAAAAGAAATGGGGGGGGAAGGGGTGTCTCAGTTTTAGATGCTCTGAATCTCATTTACTCTGGATGTCTCAAGTAGACAAAAAGAATCCCATTCCTCCCTTCCTTTTTGTAGATTTCCTTCACTTTGTTCTCTTATCTCATCTAAGGTGAAAAATAACACAGTGGCCTACAAACAGGAATGTGTGCAGAGGGACTGTCAGAAGAAACGTTTGCTTCAGCTGTTCACACCTTACACAGGGTTTTGTCTCCACCATGGAATTACAGCAGGAGCAGCACATTTCCTTCCTGACACAGCCCTCTCTCCAAGAATAGGTTTATGAAGCTGAGTGACTGATAATACACAAGTTGTGGGAGAATTTGGAGAGAAAAGGAATCTTGCTATTCCAGGTTAGTGTGTGTTTGGCAGCTTTCTGCAGAAGAACTGAAAAAAGCCAGACCGTTTGTTTTACCACAGTTTGGCAAGATAAGGATTGTACACTGTAGTGCTGTTCCTGTGGCACATGCTTCACATCAGGTTGTGAACATCTAGAAGTTTCACATGAATTTTGTGGCCTCTACTTGAGAGCGCAATAGATGCCTATCTTCTGTGTCACCGACTGCTTTGGCTCAGGCTCACTCCATAAAACCAGAAAAAAGGGATCTTACCAATTTCCTCAGGAAGGTGTGTGAGAAGATTCTCTCCAAGCCCAAGGTGCGTCAGATTGGTAAGGTGACCGATACCTCTGGGAAGGGTGGTCAACTGATTATTAGTCAGAACCAATTTCTAAAGGGAAAAAACACATTTTTAAAAATCAACTTAATGGCCTTTGCTTCAAAAGACAGCAAGTAAAACAAGAAATATAGCTGATAAATTGATGGGTTGTGCTCTCCAGCATTTGAACAAAAAAAATTCTACCCTTCAACAATATTAAGCCCCACTAAACATAAAAATAAAATAGTGCATAGTAAAATACATGCCTAAATATAAAAGCTTTCATGAACATGACTGAAACCAGAGGCTATTCCTGTGGCAGTATTGTATTCGGGTTGCAACAGTTAAACTCTTCAAAATTTTTTTGTTCAGTATTAGCTGATACATCTGGGGAAGAATTAGTGGGGACAGATTGTGGATGAAGTTGCACAAGATTCTTAACTTTTCGTTCTATGTCCAGTCCCAAATAGTTTCCCTCATCAAACTAGCTGTAATTAAATCAGCATGGTGTAAATAAAAGACGTAAGATGTTTATCTCGGTCCATTATTGTTTCACCTGCAGATCCTTGAGGTAAGCTATTTCATTTGGCAAGGATTCCAGTTTGTTTTCCTCTAGATCTAGCTCTCGGAGTTTCCGTAGATTTCCAATTCCATGGGGAAGTTTCTTTAGTAGATTGTTTGACAAGATAAGAACCTCAAAAAAACAAACAAACACACAGAATTTCAGCAACGTAATCGGTAAATAATGATGAACACAGGATCTTGTTATATTTTCAAGTAACGAAGTCCAAGATTAGCCTACAATCAAATTATGGAAGCAAATTGCAAAGACTAAAAAAAATAAAATCATTTTTTGAAAGTCTTTAATGATAACAAACACATAGATTTATGACAGAATTATTTTAAGTATTATTTTGCATACTAATAAATGCAGAGCAAAAACAAAGAACATCTTATTTCTTCAAATGACCAAAGAAAAAAATATTCTTCCTGGACTTCCCTATCATTTTGTTATCCTTCCTCATAGCTATCTCACAACCGTGTTTTATATTATTTCCTGTGCTTGCCAAGTCCTCCTTAAAAAGCTTGATATTTCCTCTTCTCCCTCCGTCGCTTGGATAGGAGCAGCAGCAGGTAAACACAGAGATGAGAGCACCCAAGCAGAACACTGCACAGATACCCGCTGGCTTTTCAAAACAGCCTCCTATCACACTCCCACCCCTATTATAGTGTTATCCTCTTGTTTTTCTCCTCCTTTCTAAGTTGGATTATAAACATCCTAGGTTCAAGAAAAGTATCCTTATTTACAATGCCATTTAACAGAGTTATTCATTATACGACAAGCAAGTTAACAGAGGTCACATTTCTCCTCCAGAGAAGTCGAACAGTCCAAAGAAGTGATCAGGCAGGCAGTTAGGTAATTAATTACCGATTAAACAATGCTATTATCTAGTTATTTAACAAGGCACATTGAAACACAAGGATGTGAAAGGGCACCTGGGCCCTCCTGCCAGCCACGCAGGGCTCCCTGCCAGGCCAGCCAAGGCTGCAAACGCCCGACTTCTACCAGCCCCAACTCTCACAACCTTCACGTAACGTGGAAACACCAAAGGCAGGAACAGAACAGAAAACAAGGCTAAAAATCAAAGTGAAAATCAAAATGAATAAAAGCCAAAATCTTAGCATTAGCACAAGCAGTATTTCGGTGGCCTTCCTTTATGCGCTACGATATACACAGAATGATAAGAATAGTAACATTTTAATTGCGTATCAAGAAACAAAGGCAGGAACAGAAAATATTACCTACACGCAATGCAGCTGACTTAGCACTGCTGTGGGAACCTTCACTTTTGTGTAAACACTGCCCAAATAGTTCTTTGTATTTGACTCTCTAATCACAGAGAAAAATAGCAGCAGCAGGTCTGTGGACGGTGCAGCTCCGCAGCTCCGGCAGCTGGCAGACCACCAGCAAATCCAGTTGTTAGAGGTTACTGACTTCCCAGTCACATCAACCACAGCCTTAACTTAAAGGAAACTAGGCTACTAAATAGCTATTACTCAGACATATCATTCCTGACCCAAACTACAGGAATAATTAATTACTCGGAGCAGCAAACTGGAAATTTGCAATTTCAAATATGCCGTTTGCTCTTGTGCTTTAACAGATTTCTCCCAGCAACTCACAGAGACTACGAAGTCCCCTCAACTGCCCAAACAAGCACCTCTACCTTTGCATCCCTCCAAGGCAACTAAGTTTGTCTCTGCTGATGGTACTTCAGGAAACAGGACTAGGGGACACAACAGGTTTAGTTCACGGTTCCATGAGTTCTTCCCCCTCAAAGGCTGGGAATTCCCACCCGGCTGCCTACAAGGGTCACAGTGCTACATTCAAGCCACCTCTGGCTGTAAACCATTTCATTACGTGTTGCTGATCTCTGCTGATTCCATGCTGGTCTCTCCAGGAACTGAACCGAGTTCAGTGCCATTACATTTACAACAGCAACTTTCTGTTGAGAAAAATTTTCTTTCTATATAGTTGAAAATATATATGTACTTAGCCTTTTGTACACACTCATCTAGAGCCTAAAGAGCAACATTTAAAGAGCTGCTGACAACAACCATAAACAGATGCAACACATCTATTTAAACAACATACATATACATATTTATTTGTCTTTATCGGACCCAAAAGTAATAATACTTAAACCTGAAGTAGAGAACGCCTGTTTGCAAGGATTCACTTAGCTGTTCATTTACACTCCTCTCACCTCAAGAGAAACAAGGCCAGATACATCCTCAGGGATTTTTGTGAGCTGATTAGTCGCTAAGTTCAGTTCTACCATACTAGTCCAAGTCCCGAAGTCCAAGGGGAGAGACGTCAGCTGATTGTCCTGTGATTTAACATAGCAAACATTTAGGGTCTGCGCTTGCAAGAAGTCAGCAAGGCATCTGAGAAATTTAACAAACCACTTACAAAATACTTCATAACAAAACAATCGATAATTACATCAGAAGAATAAAGTGTTGATAATTGGCCAAATGTTTTTTACATTACTCTAAACATAATAAGCAGTCCCAGCCTAGAGTTACAGAATTGACTCTGTGTTCCTAATATGAACTGAAGTGGAAAAATTGGAAGTACATAATTATGAAGATTTCACACATCTCAGTAGTTAAAACATTTTTTTTGTCCTTTCATTACTGAATATAATGGAGGCTGGGAAAAAAAAAGAACAGAAAATTCACTGTAACTTACAAAGGTGCTATCAGCAACACTGGAATCCTAAAAATATATGCAGTAAAAAAACCCAAAAAACCAACCAAACCATCACCCCACCCCCCCCACAAAAAAAGCACCCCAAAAAAGAAAAACAAAAAAAACCAAAACCCAAACAATGCAGGAAAAAAACCCAAACCACCAAACATACCACAAAAGAAATATACCCTAATGGTTCAGAGTAAAAGCATCTGAAATTAATCTAAACACCGTACTGCTCAAAATGTTGCTACAAAATTTGATCTAGACTAAACATTAAAAAAAACCCCACAACAAAAAACCCACCCTAAATAACCAGGCCATACAAAGTCCTGGTAAACATACAAAGTTACAAGTGGGTATGTGATAAAAAATGGCTTTAATGCAAATTGAGAATCAATTTGTGCCACAAGATACTCTAAACCAGTAGCTGAGCTTAGCTACTGCTCAAACACTTTAAATATACACATATAGTTAAAGAACTTGAAACAAACCCGCTCATAGAAAAACATCACTTTAAAAGATTTAAAGGGTTTTTTTCTGTGCTCTACAGCTACTGCTAAAAGTCTCCAAACTTGGGTTTTGAAAGAATATATTCAAAAAACATATTTTACATAATTTTGTTTATAATCTAAACTGTAACAGTAGAGGGGGGAAAGAAATAAGCTACTATACGTGCTCGTGTCCCACGTGAATATTCAAGAACTATGCAACCAACTTTCTTATATTCATTGTTGAAACTCAAGAAAATGTGACAAAAGCTTAACAAAAATAAAGACAAATCAATAGCATCTTGATAGTACATTTTTAAACTAATACAGTGCTGTTTCTATACGTGACAGCAGCAGCATCCACTTCAGCACGATCAATTCATTCCTTACATCATTAAGTTTGCCAGAATTCATGGAGAAGCAAACAGTGCTCCTCATTGATTTTACACACAGTAGCATGTTTCTGTGCCTCACCTTCATGTTCAGCTTACTTAATACTTTAGCTCTAGAAAAAATTCCAAAGGGGATTTTATTGATGCGGTTGTGCTCCATATTGAGAGAGTAGATTGTGGAGAACTGGGACGGGCCACCCACAGGATAGGACTGGAAGCAGTTCCTGGCCAGTGTTAAACTAGTCAGTTTGACAAGGCTGGATAAAAGACCCTGTAGAGAGAAGAAAACCACCCAGGAACTTAGGACAGATTTATTTGAATACCACTTTTTTCCCTCATGGGTCTAATTAGAAATGTTTTCCCACCCAAGTCTCCATCCCCCAAATAAGTATTGCAACACATAAACCAGTGTTAAATTTGATAAAACTTCCATCAGCAACAATCTCTGCTCACAGGCATCAGCCTTTACCTTATTTCCCCCTTTCTCCATATATATTGCCAGATACACACACAGGAAAAAAAAAAAAGCAAGCATATCACATTTAAAAGCACAAGTTTAGGAGGTTTTGTAAGTCTTCTCCTCCGAAAGGAATTTTTTTAATAACACATTGGTAGACCTCGGGCAGCTCTGAAGCGGGCAGGGGCTGGCAGGGGTGGTCACCAGCGTGTCCATCCTGAAGAACGGTCCCGGCTTCGGCCAACGCCACCACCTGCAGCTCGCTCAGTTCCGATGCGGGCTCACAGTCGGGAGCAGGGCCCAAAGAAGTATCAACAGTGTGAGCCATTTCTCAAACTGGTGTTTGATACTTCCAGTACAAATATTTGTTAATATCATAACAATCCATAACATGAACCCATCTGGTAGGAGTTTCCTTTCAGGCTTTCACAGTTTCAGATAACCGGGCAGGACAGAGAAAATGAATGGAAAGGCAAAGTTTTGGAAGTTCGGGTTTTTTCCCTCTTTTCAAAATATCCCCAAATAGCTATTACTCCACTTCTTTTTATTCCCCTGCCCTAAGAAATAAAAAGCAAGAAGCCTGGAGTAAACTGGGTAGCAACGGTTGCCCATTGAATCCAGAGTCTCATTTCACTTCGCAATCTAATTAGATTCTACAATCTCAGCAGCGCGGATCTGGGAGTTTATCTGTTCGGTACGTGCCAAGCACGTTGCTGGAACTGTGGGGATGAATAATGAGATCTAAATTACTGCTGAAGTGTCACCTTTGCTTATTACTATGCCAACTTGAATTCAGCCCTATTTGCTTAAGTGTTGCACAAATTGGAGATTTATGCACGGCATTACATACCATAAATAATGCAACATCTGCAATCAGGAATGAGCAGTAACGAGATAATGATTCCAACCATATTCCTAATGTCAGTATTTCTGGGTTGCAATTTCAGTGTTATGTTCACTGTAAAAGCCTTAAGAACATGGCTTTGCTGTTTCACCAGGAAAGCTCTGGCTACTTTTCTAAATAGTTTCTTAACATTATTGTAAATAAAGCAGGATTAAATAGGGACTTGTCTACGTGTCGTGGCTAAAACTTGGAAAGCACTGAAATACAATTCTGGGGGCATCTCGGCAAATATCAGTGAAGCAACTTCCTCCCTCAAGCTAATTAATGGATCTTCAAATCAGTATTAATCTAACCTAATCATTAACTAGTATAATCTTTGATTAGGAAATACTGCTTCTAGCTATATTTAATTAAGAGATATTCCTTGTCCTAGGGTTAAGGCAGTCCCTGAGCTTGGTTACAAACACACTTTATTGCTTCAAATGGATCTCGACATTTCAAAAAGCCATTTTTGAAGTCTGCTTCCACACAAAAAAAATATTAAAAATATGTTAGCTAATACACTCTAATAGCCTAGAGTAATTAAACACATTCAAAGGGAAGCAAGAGAGCTTTGGCAATACAAAGAGAACAATGCTCTTGTATCTAGGAGAGCTGTGGCAGCGTTGCCTTCTCCCAGCCCATCCTTTTAAGATAAAATATTTATTAGGTATTGTGTCAGCAGCTTCAACTATGTTTTGAAATTCAGAAGTTTATTCCACAAATACAGCTCTTTGTGTTATAGCACAGAATGTTTTACTTTAAACAGATTACAGTATAAACTCTACACTTCTGCAAGGTAGCAGCTTAAGTGTTATCATATTGTTGGCAAATGTACGTGAAGAAGGCAGTGCAGTCACAAAGAGTTTCGTATTATGACTGAACGTATTTTAAAGCAAGTAAACATCCTCACATTAGCTTTTTGTAATTATACTGTAGTTGCTTTTATAATATGCCTGGGTGGGGTGGGCTAGCTTAGCTCTCATCTCAAAAGCTGCCTGGTGGCTTTCAGTCAGTAGCATTTTCTTAAATGACAGTTTTACCCAAACATTTATTGAATTCTCTGGTTTCAGTTTATCATTGCTGAGTTTGGAAATTTATCTGAAGGAAAGTACTTACTTACTGCACTTTGTTACTAGGAATACTTTCCCTAAATCCAAATGCGTTTTTTTGCTTCTGTGTATAGTTTCCTGTATAAGTCTTAAGATATATTTTGAATTATTTGATACTAATAATTTATTAAAAAAAAAAAGAAAAAACATAACCAAAACCAATCACAAAACCAAACAAACAGCTTAGAAAAGCAGTTTGGACCATCATTAAAAAAGAACAAAGTATGCACTCTATGTTGTGTCCTGAAACCTTAATCTCCAAACAGTTCTAAAGCAATGGAAGAAATATCCAAACTAAGAATCAATCACATCAGATTTTTTTCTGTCACTGGAGCAATTCTGCCCAGACAGTAATGCTTAAAAGTCAAACATTTTCTCTAAATGTTTACTAGCACCAAAAGTATGCAGCTGAGCATCTCACACTCCGCTGCCCTGATAAATCAGTTTCAAGAAACTAAGAAAAGGAAAATCAGGATGAAAGGTATAACCAATGGCTTAAATAGTTTCAAAGTCTGCAGACATCAAAGCTGTTATTTAAGAAATGGTCTGTAACCAACTACTATCCAGGACTGTGAAACTGGAGTCCACAGGGGCACCTTTCAGAGAGCTCTAGGGAATGAGCATAGAAAAACATACAGATGCGCTGGGGAGTCAGACTTTCTGCCTCTCCATCCCACAGCTAACAAAGCACTTTGCTCAGGGAACGTGTTTTGTGAAGGGAACGTGACAAGGCGGCTCCAAAACTTCTAATTATGGACATTTTCCTTGGTCCCACACTAAGCTTGAAGCGAGACAGGCCAAGGTAAAGACAAGCAAGTGCAGCAGCTACAAACAGAAAAGCAAGAAAACACGTTCTCTTCCCCTTTCTCCTGTGATCCTTGTGGAGTCACTGGAAACTGAAAAACGATGTAAATTTTTATTTTTCATAACTGATGGAAGGTGTGACAATGAGTTGCCAGATGATACTGCACTAGTGCCAACACCATGCTTTTCCACGTTAAAATGAGAATATGTTGCTGTGACAAGCTTTACCCACTCTCTTAAAGGTCATTCTTGCCCAATTAGATAGGGAACAAGATATCCCATTTTCCATTTTTCTACTTCTTCCCTACCTCCATAAAATAGAAACACTGAGAATCTCTTATCTAGCTTGAACCTGGACTCCTTATTTAAGGTTTTTTAAAGAGACAGGAGAGCGAACACGATCACAAGTATTGCTCCCACTTTTCACTGCAGTTGTATATCAGTTTTTCTATACTGTTAGACACACCGAATACGTACAGAATTGCAATATTTCACATTACACACATGTAGAACAAAACAAAGGATAATTTGTGATGTTGTGATGAGTTGTAATGCAAGATGAAGTAATTTCACATGTTCCAATCCCTCTACAAAACCCCGATGCCTTACAACAACATTCCCTCCCAAATCCACCCCCTCTAATTCTCACCTCCGGTAAAGTAGAAATGTTGTTGTTCTCCAGGTTCAGTTCATCAAGTTCACTGCATTTTGCTAAAGACTTCGGGATTGCTGACAGCCTATTGTACCTCAGGCCAAGACGACTTAGACTGGACAGATTTCCTGCAGGTAGGAAACAGTTATCCATATATCATTACATTAACACAAAGGCACAGAACAGGCTTTGACTTCTGATTCTTCTGTTGTCTCAAAGTTCACTGTTCAAACTTTTCATATGGTGAAATAGAGCAATCGTCCAAAAATAGAGGATTCAGAGGTTATGGTGCTTTCCAATGCTGAACTCGACCATGCAGTAAAAGTACATTGTGCATATTACACATTCTGAAGTTGTGCATGATACAGTAAGCAAGCAAGGCCTATGTCCTATTGCAGATGTCCTTCTATCCTGATCTTTGTATCAACAAACAACTCTATCATTTTCCAGATCTCCGCAAAATAACTTTTTAAAATTACAAATAGCATCATTCAGTGCCATGACTCATATTACCAGAACTTGGGCATATATCACACTTCAACTGGCAAAATAATTTTCTCTACAGGGAAACAACCCCTTTACCATCCTCTAAAAACAATGAAGTCTTTAAGAAGTTATTAAAAAAAATACAGTTTTCTGAATGATACTGAAAGAAAAGTCTGGAGGAAGTCCACAAAAAGCTGGACAATAATGCATGCAAAAATCTTACTGAATAATGCCAGATGGACAGTCCCAGTTGATACGTATTTCTGTCAGGAAAAATAGTCTTGAGAAACTTGAAAATTTCCCATCAGAAGTTCTTTTTAGCTCCAACCACTAACATCTAACAAGTCCTTAAGACCAAAATCAACTGCTTAAGGATGTCTTTGAACTATACAGTACTGTGGCATTAAAGACCCTCCTGAAGTAAGACCTGGAACTTCACTGCAAAGTCAACTGGCAAGTAGTGTGAAGAACAGCGCTCAGGCTTCCGGCTTATTCACCTGATCAGAAAACACAGAAGCTCATGTACAGATTCACACAATGAGTCTCTCAGCCACTTAAAAAGCATTCTACACTCATTTTTACAACCACTTGTAGCACATTCGTTCTGCAAACTGAAGCACCAGAAAGACACATTAGAAAAGGAACATAACATTTAACAACAGCAGGGAGAATAACCATAAATAATTTAAAAAGATGAAGGGAGCTTAATATGTACAGTCTGTCTAATCATGAAACGAAAGATAAGTTAGTGCCAATACCTATGTACTTACACAATTGGAACACAGTGAAAGAAGAAACAAATGTAGTGTATGAAATATGCTTGGAAGCAAAGGATGAAACAAAATAAAAAGAAATGGAAAATGAAAATTAATACAAATGCTACAGTGGGATCTGCTAGGTGGAAGAAAAGTCTCAATAAAGGAAGTGGCAAACTACCTCCTTCTTGAATTTCTCCAGCCTAGTAAAAACACACTGTAAGAATGACTGAGTAGCTGGGAGTATAGCTAATAAAAACTGGAAATTGGGAATGTTGTATGATTCACTGTAGTTACTAAAATGGAGATTCACAAGAGCACTGAAAGTAAAAACAAACAAAACAAACAAAACACACACACAAACCGCAAACACAACCAACCCCAAAACCTACACATAACAAAAATTATCCAGGTCTTATAAATCAAGACGTTGAGCTGATAAATATCAGATATTTAGCTAACGAGCTTAGCAACAAATTGCACTTGTCAGTAACAAAACAAAAGTTAAACCAAGAGGTAGTTACCCGGAGCTGCTTAACTAGTAGTTCTCCCTACTGGGGTTTTTATTGATATTTTTTAAGTACTTTCTTTCTGAGCAAGTATACCTTGAGCTTTTGCAGAAGCAGAAAAATCAAGTCTTTCCTTAACCAAAAAAAGGTATTTAAAATCCAGGGCTACCAATACTGGTCTTTTGAGGTTAAATCCTATAGGTCATATACACACTAAAGAGAATAATTAAGATCTATTTTTGATCCTACAATCCACTAGTATGAAGATGCACATTTGTAGATGATGTAGCTATTTCATGCCATATTTGGTAAGAACTGGCATTGCTGGCTGTACAGGAAACTGGTCTGGCTTCACACAATACACACCCTATCGTAAGGTACTCAGATCATTAAGGGTTCACCACTCTAGGAACAGACAAAGCACGTCCTGACTGCTTTTCTCTGTATGGGTATTTAGCACTTTACTTAGAAAATAAAATTACAAACTTTACACAAAATAAATTACCAATCTACTATTCTTTTTCATTACTTAAACCACGAGCTAGATGCTGATCTTGATTTTTCCAGGCACTCTCAAGGAGGATGAAGGGGGAACGGCTCTAGCAGACAGCATGATGCTAACTGTTGCTTAGCAATCCGATGTCACCATGCCAATTCCCAGATTGCGAGCACAGGTTGGATGTACGCGGCTCGCTTCCTACCAGCAACGTGGCATTTCAGAAAAATGAAACAAGGCAGCCATTAGGGAGAGTCAAACTGTACCATAATTTTCCAGGAAAGAATGACACACATTGGCTATCCTCGTGGCATTATCAGAAAGGAGGCACAAATAGCAGCTCTCAGTAATTTTTTTTTCTTATCATAAGTAGCATTTCTCAATAGGACTTTATCACTGTTTCTCCACTAGTTATCTTTCTCCTCCGTGGGAAAGACATGCCACAGATACAACAGAAGATGTCCCGTGTGCACCACGCTCCTTGTGTTTTTACACACCACAGCACTAACTACAGCTATTCCTGAGAACTGTAACAAAAGCAGCAAGATTTCAGCTGGAGCTTCGCCAGCAGCACCTCTCCTGCTGCTCCTGGAAAGGCTGCCCTGCACCCAGCTGATGCAGGCAGTACGGGCCACCTTCTCATTTCAAGCCAGAATTCATTTACAGCCAATTTATCACCATTTAGTCTTGTGTCAAAAAGACTTAGTCTCCTCTTCACAAAACAGGATGATCCTTAGAACTCTTCCCTCTGCTCAGCGTGTTAAAACTTATACCCCCCCGGTCCATTTTTTTATTTTTTTTTTAAAGGAACGCCCAGAATTTTAAACATGAGGAGGGTCAGATTTAATGTCCAGCACAATTATATCAATTTTTGTCTCCACAGTGCATGGGCCAGCCTCCAGGCAGCTGGGTAACACACTCGGGCCTCATCTGCTCTCCAACCAAGTGACAAAATCCGTTTTAAACCAGAAATTGTTACAAGTTCCTAAAGAAGACCTTGCACATTGCACAAACAAAAATGATCCCACTTACAGGCTGCAATGAGATGCACCCACAAGCGCTGAGGGAGCTGGCAGATCTTACTGAGAAGCCACTCTCCATCATCTTTGAAAGGTCATGGGGAACAGGAGAGGTGCCTGGGGACTGGAGGAAAGCCAGATGGCCAGTGGGTTAGATGAGAGGACAGTGAGGTGGACTGAGAACTGGCTGAGTACAGGTTAGGGGCTGACCTGTTGGAAAGGGACCTGGGAGTCCTGATTGACAGCAAGTTGACCATGGGCCAGTAATGTCCCCTTGTGGGCAAGAAGACCAATGGTCTCCTGGTGTGCATTAAAAAGAACGTGGACGGCAGGTTGAGGGAAGTCACCCTCCCGCTCGACTCTGCCCTGGTGATACCACATCTGGAGTTCTGTGTCCAGTTCTGGGCCCCCCAGTTCAAGACAGACAAAGAACTACTGGAGAGAATCCAGCAGAGGACTACAAAGATGATCTGAGGACTGGAGCACCACTCTTAGAAGAAAAGGTTGATAGACCTAGGTCTGTTTGGCCTGGAGAAGAGAAGACTGAGGAATGGGATCTTATCAATGTTTATAAATATCTAAAGGGTGGGCGTCAAGAGGATGGGGCCAGACTCTTTCCAGCAGTGCCCAGTGACAGGACAAGGCGCAACGTGCACAAACTGGAATGCAGGAAGTTCCATCTGAACAGGAGAAAAAACTGCTTTACTTTGAGGGTGACAGAGCACTAGAACAGGCTTCCCAGAGAGACTACGGAGTCTCCTTTTCCAGAGATATTCCAAACCCGCCTGGACATGATGTTGTGCAACCTGCTCTGGGTGAACCTGCTTTGGCAGGGGGGTTGGACTGGATGATCTCCAGAAGTCCCTTCCAACTCCTACCATTCTGTGATTCTGTGACATGGTTAAGTCTAAGAAAAAAGGCGAGGAAGGTAACAACTGATCACGATCAACTCAGTCAGACAGTCATCAAGATCTTTTGCGGTTGTACTTTTGTCACTGAAACCATACTTCAGCAGTTCCTCTGAAAAGGCCCCTTGCAGGTACAGTGACTCAGAAAATGCAGCACTAGATGTTCACAAATGTGAACAGTTTGGTAACCACAGCTGAAAAGCAGCTACTAGCAGAAAAAGCAACAAATTAAAAACTTTCTGATTTGTTTTCTTACAAAGCCTATTCCAAAAATACCTTGTAAACTCAACTGTCCCATCCATTGGTACTTCTAAAAATATACTAAAGCCTGACTAAGCCCTAAATTTATGCCAGGCCTAAGAAAGTCACAGAAATATTAAGTTCAATTTTTGGTGTGAACAATCGCTCTTGGGAATCAGGTTTCACACAAACACCTTTGTTTCAGGCCCATTTTCTCACCAGCAAAGCACATGAACACCCACCAGTGGGCTCCACTTTGCCCAGCTCTCAGGTTTGAAGCAACGTTAAGTGCAGAATTCATAACCACTTCACTGGAGTGATTACATGTCTCTCTCAGGCTTAGCTGTTTAATTTACACAGAAATGAATTAAAAATTACTCGGAAGCATGCAAATCCAGAAACATTAAATTAAACTTGGTTACTTTAAAAGGGACTCTAAATAGATGGTTTAAATTAAATTCTTTATTCAAGTTCTCTCAAAAATATTAGTCAAAGAAAAACCAGGTGTTTGTGAATCCCAGAATGAAAGGAAGACTGAAAATAAAGCAGAAAACCGTGCTTACAAACCCACACGTTTTAGAAAGACCACCTTGAAGTGGTTCTCCAAGTAGGAGCAATACATTGTTTTCCTGAATATTTCAAAATCAAGTGAAAGAAGATCTGGTGTGTTGAATAACAAAGAAATCAAAATTCATAATTCAAAGTCCTACCAGTGTTTTCTAAAGGGAGTGGCAAATGCTCTCTTCTTCTGAGATTTACGACACCTCTTCCTTTCCCTGCCTTAGTTTAAAATAATCCTTGAAATTCCCTATCCTTAGAGGAAGGGTCAATTACTTAGCACAAAGCATTACTGCATCATTACTAAAAGATGGAATAATTAGTCTGTTTGATATCAATTAGTTCATCAAGCTAGTTTGCTATCGGGATCGGTTGCTTTCTCCTAAATAAAGTAATAGCGTGAGATCAATTTAAAATCTGTTTGCTAGAGCAAACTCTTCTGCAGATAACATTAAAAGCACAAATTGCACGTACAAGGGCCGTGCACATCAAAAAGCCATAAGATTGCAATCAAAAGTATACGTGAACCTCAGCACGCAACAGATAATTGCAAGAACTTGCTGCAAACAACACAGCACTAGTATTTCTGATGGTCTAATTTCTATAAATATTCTTAGATTTTGGTTTGACTAAACTCTGCACACAATGAGTAGCCACTTATTAAAGAACATGTTTTACATGATCCCAGATTATTTCATAGAGCGCAGTGCGCTAAATTCACTACAGAATCTTCTTCTAAGAAATTGCTGTTTTGCATACAAAAGGTACCAGATGTCTTTTTTAACAAACAGAAAGCAAGAGGCACATCCAAAATTAATAAAAGTTTAAATAATAAAAGTTTAAAAAAAATCTAACTTGATGTCACTTTAAAAAAAGAAAAACATACATGAACTAAGCTTAACACACCATAGCACATTAATCTTGTAGTAAGAATAACAAAGAGGATAATATGGAAGAAAGAGTCAAAAGTAAAGTTCAATGAGTACGTTACAAAGCAGGGGTTCTTAAGGGCTTTTAAAGAGTTGAAAACTGTATAGGAGAGACTAGAAAAGCTAGTGATGGCCAGCTATGGATAGAGATTAAACACTGTATTCAAATATTTCAGCAGTGCTCCTAGCCCAAAATAGCCTTAAATCAGAAGATGCCTACACCACACTTTGTACTTACTATGTATTAGTTTTTCCAGATGTCAGCTATACTCCATGACAATTGTTGAACAATTTCACAGATTTTTAGGTGAAAGGAGCTTTTGACATGTTTAATCTAATCTCTTGTCAGAAAGCAAACCATTTCCCCAATAGCTGCAGACTGAAGCAAAAGGCTTCAGATAATCCTTTTCAACCTTCAGTTGCATTCCACGAGCAAAGATGACGCCTGCCAACGTCCAACACTGCGGCAGCACCAAGTGACTGGTCCAGCAAGACCCCCTGAAGGTGACCTCAGTGAGCACGTTGCATATGAAAGCAGAACAAAATCCCATAGTCATTACTCATCTGAGCTGCGGGCAACTCATTCCTAAACCAAAGCCTATAGATTGGTATGAATGTAAACCTGTGTCACCAATCAATCACCCACGGGAGGTCAAATGCTTTCTATAACCTGCAGGGCTGGAACATCCCTAGTGTTTAAAATGCTCTGGCTAAAGGCTGATGTTTTAGGAAAATTGGGAATGGAGACAGAAAGGTGACGGGGTGGGGGGGGAACCACTCGGGAAAACTGTACAGAACAGAATCCCTCCTGATCAATGCTACCAACTACCAAAGCCAAAGCAGTAAATGTAATTATACTCTTCCAAATAAAAAGTTATAGTTGAACACAACACAAAGATTGATTTATGAACCCTGGATTTTACTGGTTTAACAGTAAAGTGATTTTTAGTGTATTTTAATTTTTCTTTCCAGCCACCGATACCTCCTGATATATCAGGCCAGTGTAGGAGGCAGACTCAGACTCACGAATTACAAGGTCAGCAGGACCAATCATTTTTTGTCCTGCTCAAACCGACGTGCATTATCCTCCTTACACAAAGTCTAGCAATTCTAAAAGATGTTATCTATTAGAAAGCCAGTTAACACAAATTTAAAATTAATCTCTACCACCTTTACTGCTATAAATGCCATTTGGAACAAGCAAAGAGATCCCTCTCTATCTTCAGTCTAACATATCAACCAAAGACAGGTTTCCCCTCGTTATTTCAAAATTAAGGCTACAGCATGACAACGTTAGCAGTTATTTGTTTTTCCGCTTTGATTCAAGACCATAATCACCGCTGACTGCAAATGTGTGAAAGATGCTGCCAAGATGCTGGCAAAACTCGAGTGACAGAGGCTCCAGTATCTGACAGGCACCACACACAACACCTGCGGGAGGGCAGGGAGCACAAACTCCCACTGACACGTTTCTGAAACTGTCTAAGCTATGAAAATTCAACTTCATTTAACGTGAGCTCATCAAAATGCATGTAACTAATAGACCTGCTTGTCTCAATTCTGATGTGTTCCTTTGAATCACTCCTGTGCCTGCTTCTTACATAAAGAAAATAAGATTATGGGCTTTTTCTTTCTGCAGTACATAAATCACTCTGGAAATGCTGAGCTGCAGTTATAACGTATCTGTACACATTGGTGTCTGCATCTAATTACTGTGTGACAATATGTACGTTCCCTAAAATAAACTGTCCCCATCCTAGTCTTACCAACCAAAATACAAAAAATATTTTCATAAACACATATCAAATCAATAAACTCAGAATTAGTAAGCCCATAGTAGCCAGCCTGACTTTTACAGAAAAACCATACATATGTATTTAACTATATCAGGCTTGCATTAGAAATTTATTTATTAAAAGAAAAAAGAGAAGTTATAATTAGCTGAAAATGATACTAAAACACTCCACACTGCAGAGTCAAAAGCAACAGTTGGGACATATTTGGGGCTACTAATGAAAAGTGTTACATTTTACTCAATTCATACCTCATGCAGTAACACAAAGCAAATGAAATTTATTTAATTTATTTTTTCATTGGCAATCTTATTTTCCTTTTCAACTATTTAAAACCTTTCTGTGAAAATTAAAGATTTTTATAAATGTAAATCACATTGTAAGAACAGTTTATACCTAACTGGTAATGCAGGAAAAAAAATTAACCTTTCCTAAGTGATAATGTGTTCAATTTTTCGTGTAATATGTGAATATACATATATATATAATTTTAGATAATTATGGAATAGCAGAGTTCTTGCATTCAGGCCAGAGATCCACCTAGTACCTTCCCCTTGGAAAAATAATACCCAACAGCAGATACCAAGAGAAGGACCTAAGAAAAGGGACACAAGAAAAGCACACCCTGAGACGTCCCCAGGAGCCAGGGGAAGGTTCAGCAGCGTGTGGCTCAGCGACTTCCTGAATCTATAGCAGCAACTGATAGGTTTTTATTCTGCATAATTGTCACGTTGTCACGTTAGCCCGTGAGCTTTTAGCAGCAACCTGTGTGAACACCCAGACCCAAGCAGTGAGCAGCAACTTCCCACCTACCCTCTCCTGCCACTCACTATTTTCTGGCCAATTTCCTTGCTTTACATTCACCAAGTCTAGAAGTGAAGCCAAAAAGAACCAGAAGCTTCATTCCCTTTATGAGACCACCATGAGAACTAGCAAAGGCTTTTAGTAACCCGAAAATGAGAATAAAAGAACGGGAGCCCCTGCTTTCCACCAGATAAAAGCTGAGCTTACTGTAATTGCCCAAAACTAGCAGAATCTAATTAAAAATGTCTCCTTAACAACACAGTCCAAGAACAAAACCTTAGACAAAGCACTGAACGCTGATCGGATCTCCCAACGTGAGCCTGTGGAAATGGGCTTGATCCTGCAAAGTACTCGGTGCTCACAGACCAAAGAACTAGGTCCTGTGCTTATATTTTAAGAATATGAATATTGCCTTCAAAGCCGGAGGAAGAGCCCATGCACTTTGCTCCATCAGGGTGGCGAGTCACGAGTAACATCAACCCATCGGTCACGTATGAACATCACCCCGAGCATCGAGGGAGCTGCAGGTCCTCTGCTGGCTCTCATCAGGACCGGCGCATTTGCCAAACGTTTCAGAACAAGATCTCTCCAGTTTTTTTTATAAGCCTGCTAAACTTAAAATACTATTTTAAACTAGTTCCAACTTTTTTTTTTTTTTTTTTTTTTTTCAAAAATATCTTTACTAGGACTTCTAGGGACTTAAAGCTCTCAACCCCAGTTTGTAGAACCTGAGCTGTACCAATTACATACGCCCGGGTCTGGTCACGAGGCTTCACGTTTTATCAACTATATGTTTTAAAAACACAACAGTGCTCTCAGAGGTACCCTGGGGCCGAATGGGCTAGAAGACTAGTTAGTAGCACAATTTCAACCAGCCAAAATGGCAAGACTACTCCGCATACTACTTGCTTCCACAAGATTTGTGATTTCAGGTTCTGAGCTCGTGTGTTTTAGCGAAGGGCAGGAGCATAGTGCAGGGCTTTGAATGTGCCTCTGGTTTTCCCAACCATCCCTTAGGAACAGTGCCATCTCAGACACTGGAAAGTGTGTCCAGTGCCGGAATTTTTTGTGCTTTTAAAGCATCATTTTGGAACATTTACAACTGACTATTCTTTTTCTTATTAACATGTCTGTTGCCTTAAATGTCCATGACTATGGCACATTTGACTATAATCAAACTGCACACGTAAACACACAAAACTAGAAAATTACAAAACACACGAAGAATCTGAGTTTTTTAAAAGTTATAATGCTGTTTCTGTTGAATTTCTCTCTCAAATACGTGTTTCTGCACTCTGAAATAAGAAATTGTGAACACATTTGTACAGAATGATAAAATGAAAAGTTCAAAGAAGGAACACTCACAATGTGGTATTTGCAGCACAAACTTTTCTAAGCTAACTTGTAATCCAAAGAAACTCTTTACTCCACCCAAAATTTGCTTTCTGTCTCAAAAGTCCAATTATTATTTTTAACATAAATGGTATGTTCTTCATGTTCTTTTATATATCTTTTGGATATATTAGTGAGCCAGCTAAGTACATAGAGATAAGACATTGTGTAAATAAAAGTAGATCATAATTTCTCCCCCCCCAAAAAAAAAAACCCACGGGGGTGTGTGGGGGGAAATCTGCAATTAAAACACTAAGCAGCTGAGATCCCACTATGATTTTGATTCTAGACTTGAGACTCTTGGAATGTGCTAAGCCGTTCCACAAAGCTCATTTTTCTTACAGGAAGTGATCTAATATACGAAGTACTTTGCAATTTTCAATCAACAGAAATACAGATATGAATGTATTAAGCCAATATCTATAAAGCAAGACATTAGGTCACTTCCTGACAACTAATATCTAAAATCGACATTTGTTACTGCATGAAAGCGTGCTTATAAAGCGTCAGTTGAAACAAGGGCTTTGTATTTTTACAGAGTGGGTACATTGGCTCTGCTACCTCTGTAATCACTGCTGATGCATAATCCCTTCCCTGCCACTCCCCTGCGTGTCACCCTCCAACATCCCTTCCCCGCAGCTCCGCCGCACTTCACTGCAGGACTCTCAGCTAGAAAACAAGCCTTTTCTCCCTTTTTATTTTTATTGGCTCCTCTAGAAATCTTTCTGCAGCAACACCAAAACTTGGTTAGCTAGTCCAGCAGTCAATTTAAAAAGCATTTTGCATGGATTTTGGGTGGGGGAAGGAGGGCAGGAGTCCTTTTTGAGGGGAGGAAGAAACAGAAAAGGAAGGGGGCTGTTTGTTTTTTCGAAGCAGCTTGACAAAAACATCCTTCTCAAGAAAAAAAACAAACAGGCCTCCATTAAAAGGGTGTCGGTGGGGGAGGAGAGGACAGACCTGGCAGTAATGGAAAGTCTGTTCCATAACAGGAGGCTCATAGTACATTAAATATTTATAACGAGCAAATGCGCTTGGTCTTTCTTGTACCAGCTCTGTGACCCCCACCCCAGTTTGACTGAACTGGGGAAACATTAACAGCACTTATATATTAAAGTGTAGTGAAACCTGGCAGCGTGGAAATGTTGCAAGAGAAGGCGGTTGTGCCAAACTCCAGGTAGATACCCACGAGCAGGGGGAAGGGATGGGGAGGCTGGAAGGGCTCTCCCACAGCCCCACCACGCACCATCGACTCGCTGGGCTCCTCTCGCTGTTCAGAGTCTCTCACTGAATAATCCTAACCACAAAGCAAGCTGTAATCTAAAAAAATCAAGCCACAACTTGCTTTAATGTTGAACCAAAACTGCGATGACTAAGAAATAAAGCCAATGTTGCTGAACTGGCTACGGCTGCCTTGTCTGTAACACGCATAAATGTAGGTTGATCATTATCATTTAAGCTGGAGTTTAAAAATTTTCCCTTCGGTGTTTGGTTCTGGCTGTTTGTGAATTATATGTAGCACAAATACTGATTTCTGATTTTAATTTTGTAGTCTAAACAGAAAAGCTCAGCTACTACAGGTCGGTCAATAGAAACAACAGGTATTTTTCCAGTGGAGCAAAAACTGAACCAGCGTAAGGTTAAAGACACGACGGTGCACTGCTGCCTCTTACCATTATTCATCTGTCTTTGGTGGTTTGTTGAGCTATACAGCATTGATATTCAGCTCAGATAAGCATGTAAAGAGACAGCCATATACATTTAAAAATAAGTAACTTAAGAAAAAAAAAACTGCAAAGACACTGCAAGGGAAAAACAAACCAAAGAAAACAGGCAGAAATCCAGTCCAACCAGGTAGGAACCTGACTCAGTACAAACCACCTAAGCTTACAATAACTTTCTGAAGAAATAGGTGAGTCCTAACTCTCTTGATTGCAGAGTCAGCAATTCCCTGTCTATCAGAAATTGTTTGCCTGCCCAAGTAACCTTGTGCCTCTCCTACCCAAAGACCTTTCCCAGTACACACAGTCTTGCAGCATATTATAAGCAAGATTTTTGTGGTTCTCTGAGAAGCTCAGTGACTGCCAGTCACTAAACAACTCAAAATATTGAAATATTTTTTTGCACCAGAATCAACAGTAGTAGTCTATAAGCCCTGACAATGGAAATCTCACACTTGCTTAGAGATCTTTCCCCATAATTAGCAGTTTATCCAGAGAACTCAATTCCTAAATATGACAGGTACACTACACATAAATTTTATTTAAAACAACTTTCAATCAGATTTACAAAATAGCTACAAAAATAAAGGCTGTGCTTACGAATTGTGTAAGTTAGATGCAAAATCCAGATGGAACGGGATCCCCAGAGTTTAAAAATATCATCAATCCAGGAAGGAAGTTTAACTCCAGTGGATACTTTATCAACATAAACTCTGTTCAGGTCAAACTTTCTAAACAAAAAGCCACCGTAGCTCTACGCTCAACAATTTAACACCAGAAGAAAAGCTGGAGTGTTGTTAAGTGGTTCCTCACTCTTCTGCTCATTCCCTTTACTATGCGTTAAAATACATTAACAAAACGTTCAGTATAAATATTGTTTAAGTGATAATATTCATTCTTCTGAGTATGTTCTGGTGATGAATAAGAGCTTGAAATCATGATGGCCTTGTTTTTTGTTTTTTTAAAATCACAGCATGCATCTTTCTCTGCCATCTGTTTAAAATTGATTTAATTAACTAGAAAAAGTCATATTTTGTTGTTTCATCCTATATCACATTCTGAAACCGAGCAGGACAGTGCTTATTTCAGTCTTACTTCTAATCTAAGTTGTATTTTATTCCATTAGAACACGGACTTTCAATGTTTTTTTTCAATTTTTCTATTGAAAAGCATAATATATACAGAATTCATTTCAAACATTTATCTTCTTAGTTCTATTTTTCTTTAGCCAAAGACATTAGTTAAAACTATCTGCCAAAGTATCACGCTTCAATTAAGTCTTTTAGCCTTTTCTCCTTTATATGCTCAATTTCATTACAGCCAAGCTATAGATATTTATTTATAACCACAGAACACCTTATATCAGAGTCAGAAGTGATGGATTTTTTTTCCCCTTATAGCTCTCATTCTTAGACAATGCTGCACCTGGCAGCACCGTTAGATTTAATATCATTCAGCAAGCTAGAAATGACATTTAAGGTAACACACACACCTTAGTTTTGATCTCAAGTGCAAAGCTGCCTTGAGCTGAACACCAGTCATTCCACAGTCACCAACCAAATACTCATTCTTAAATTTGTTCCTCTTACTGAACATTTTGAAATTGTAATTTATTTTCTCTTCTCCAGCCTCTTCACGTACCTATGGTTTCTGGCAGGTCCAAGAGCTCATTGTGCTGCAAGTCAAGGTTGGTGATCTGCGTGCAGCTTCCAATCTCTTCTGGAAGATGTTCAAGCTGATTGTGCGCTACATCCAGCGTTATGAGGTTACACAACTCACCTAAAAGCACACAAGAAAACCAAAACATCAAGTTCTTTAATGTACAGCTCTAGACAATGACTTCCAAACACAGATTAATAGAATCAGAGAGATTTGGGGATAATCTGAAAAAAAAGCTATTGCTACCATAATAAAATAAGGCATTACAGGAACATAATTTCATCAGTCATATCTAAAACCTGATCAACAATTTTTTAAAACTCAGATAAAGCTTTTATAGATTCTCTGAAGAAATCTCACTTATTTATTGATTTTCTTCTGACAGTTCAAACTGTGGAAATAGAGTACAAAACACACTTGTTCAGGCTGACCAGAAGTTTAAAACTTCACAGAGTGAGTGGGCTGTATTGAATTTTGAGAAATTAAGATCTGGTTTTATACCGTGAATTGCTTTCAGGCACAAAATCAACAATTAAGAGACATCAAAATTATATGGCTGACAACCTACATAATCCACCCAAAGTCCCAAGTGCTATTTTTAATCATTTTCAGTCATCACAAAAAAGGCAACATATGATAAGTAAACTGTAAACCTATTTACGCAGATTATTATATTTTATATATGCAAGCAGAGCTAAAGCAAATATAAGTTTGAAATAAAAGGCTTATCTGTTAAGCCTTAAAAAAGATTCAACTTGCTTAGTTTAGAGCTACTTTACACTGAACTGCTTCATTCCTGACATTTACACCTTAATTTAAAAGTACAGGTAGGCACAACTCTCTATCTACAGTAGTTTCACCTGTTTTAATGACAAACATACTATGTTCTGAGCAATAGCTTGCTGGGTTTAAAAAAAAAAAGTGTGCATGAATGCAGGTAAATGCATTCACATCTTTTGGCATCCAATGGAGGTGAAATTAATGCAAATGATTTGAACAGCTTCAACTCTATCCAGTAAAGATGAGGTCACTGTATGTGTGTATAAGAGCATGACTCAGTGAGTAACAAATTTGGAAGAGTAGCAAATTCCTTTTGAGGACTGAATGTCTATTTTTAAGCTTCAGTGTTGTATCTTTGACACAGTCCTTTAAGGATTTTCCCACAGGCCTGTAGGACAAGCTTGGGCAAGTTCTGACGTGTAGACGTCTGCCTGTTAGATCAGAAGATAATCACAAATAATGGTGATTGTAAAACATTGCAAAATATTTACGAATTCAGATTCTGTATTAAGTTGCAGGTGTCATGTAGCCACAACATTTACTACATATCACAAAACAGTTGTGAAAAGCCAGCAAAAAAAAAGTCAAACCCAATAGCTGCATTTATTCTTTTTTCTTAGATAGTTACCATATAACTGATCTTATTTCCTACATTTATTAACCCAAATTGGGATGCTTTTCTAGAAACTAGGCAGATGGAAATGTAAAGGTGGTTCTTAAGCAGCTCATCATCACTGTATGTGTGTCCCCTCTCAAATCAGCATTCAAGTGTATTCCAGGCAACCAGAGTCAATAGTCAAAGATGCTGTATCCAGCAACGCATAAACCACGTTTTAATGCCATTAATATGCAGAAAAAGGAAATTTAAGAAAAAAGTGAGGAAGAGTTAACGTTCTGTGGTAGGAGTATCTTTTTGTTATTCATGAAAACAAGTGGGCTAAGTGTAGAAGGCAATAGAAGGAGGAAGAAAAGCTTGAGAAAGACTTTAGAATCCCTCCCTCTAAACAAACCAACCAAAAAAGAACCCCACAAGATAACTCAGGAAGAACCCCTAAGATAACTCAAGAACATTCCCACACCTTGGGGCAATAGTTTTCACTTTATGATTGCTGTTTTCATTTGTTTTCACTTCAGACCCAAACCAATGATGTCAAACTTGAAATGTGGCATAAATTTCATTTCATCACACCGATTTCTCATTTACTTGACTCTTCCCACTCTACATCTGCTGAAGTCGAAGAAAGACTTGGGTTTTTGCAGCAACATTTGCTGCACTTCATTTTTGCACCTGCTGAAAACTTTGACAACAGCAAGCTACATGTTTGAAACAAACATCTCACCAGCTAATTTTGCAGTGGGAAAAAATAAAAGAGGTGCCCATATTTATTTAGCCAATTATGGGCAAGCTAACAGTTTGGTTTAATTTGGATAGCTGTACTTAATACTGTTACATTAAAAATACAGGCATTATTTTTAAAAAGCAACACTGGTAAACAATAAAAATTTTGAATGTTAAAACAGACCGAGGGCTGCCCAACAAATTTTAGACTTAAAGCAGAAATCAAGCAAAAATTAAAGCCCGGTGACTTAGGGAAAGCAATTTCAAGAGATATTATAATATTCAGCTTTTAGTTCACATTGCTCAGTGAAGAATCTTGCTCTTGGACACAGTAATACTTACGGTTTCACAGCATCTCACCAAAATGTTCTTTTCTTTTGCCCCCAAGGGCAGGAGGAGAAGGGAGGTGAAGTGCTGTTGGCACTGAAATTCTTTCAATACTTTAACTTGGATTGTTGAGACACAACACAGAGAGCGTGCAACTCAACAAAAAGCACTCAAGGTACATTTCTCCTGTTATTCTCCATGACATACAGAAAAAATTCTTACACGCAAGACGCTTAACAAGGTGAAAAATGTTTAGGTGATGCAGCAGGGGCTCATCTTCACGTGCAAAGGCACAGAGAGGACCAGCATTGGGCGGGAGAACTGGGCTGTCCCAGGAAAGCCATTAGCCCCATGGCCAGCGTGAGACCCATCACAGTGTGTAAATGGAAAGGCTCAACACAGCACCTTGAAGACTGAGGGCTGTTACTGCTTATGGGGCTTGAATACCTGCTATGAGGTCCAAGGAGAGCAACCCGGGACACTAAGAATTGCTATGGGACCTTAAGGAAGGGGAAAGGGAGGAATCAATGTGGTTTAAGGGAGGACAAGTGTGGGAAAATAGAGGGATAAGTAAATAGAAAGGTCCAGCCCTTTACAAACCAATGCTGGTCACACCCTGTGCCCGATCAGCACCATCTGCCCTGTCTTCTGCTTAAACTCTATTTTCCTGGCTGAGGGGCTCTCTGTTCTGAGTCACAGAGATATGAGTACCAGCAACACTGCCGTCAACCAACACTACTGAAAACATCTCGGTACCTGGGACCAGAACCCCTCTGCCACCAGGCCACCAGCTAAAGAACAGGGGCAGCTCTTTCACCGTCCGAGTGACAGCAGTGATTTACCCCGTGAATGGACGCACTGTGCCCTGCACTGCTGCACAACAGCAGCTCTTTCAAAAACTATGCCACGATAAACACATGGCACAAACAATTGATACAACAAATAATGATCTGCAAGAACAAAGAGGCCAAACTTAAGGCCATCTGCACAATGCTGTTCTTAGGAGCAGATGTAAAGCCGGCTTGTTTCAGTGACGGAAAGCGTCGTCCTCATTGTCTGAACAGTGGCTACTGTACTGAAGGAAACGCTTGTCAAAAAAAGTGAAAATAAGTTTCAGCAAGATACAGCTGAAGTCTGGCACTTTTCCTGGGCCAGGGTAAGAAGTATGTGTCAAAATCAAAAATAAAGTTTTCCTAAAAGAAAGATTTACTCAAGTACGAAGAGAAAAAACAGCTAATGAGCAAGGAGCTTAGGATCTTATTCACATTAAAAGAATCAACATTTGCTTATTTCTGGTGTACTACATAAACTTTGCCGAAACGCATTTGTATTTTAATCAATTTAACCGAAATATGCCAGCGATCTATGTGCTGCAGCTCGAAATCAGCCTTATCCAGAGAGCAGTTTCTTAAGGAAAAACCCATTCCAGTTCATCACGTGGACAACTCCAGCATCACTTCACCAACGGACTGTTCAAACACCCGAAAACACCAGAGAAAGGCAGCACTGCTTCAGGGAAATGCTAATCACAGGTAAAATGAACTAAGTCTTTTTGCCACAAGTAACATCCAAAATAGGCAAGTCTTTAGCTCGCAGTAGCAACTAAAGGATTCTCTACAGACTACCTGCAATTGCATTGAAGGGACAAGCATCCTCAGGACAATTAAAAAATAAACTAGAAAAGTGCTGGGGTTTGGGGCTAGTTGGGTGGGGGTTTTTGATGGAGTGGGTTGCCTTTTTTTTTTTAATAGTACATTGCACTGTAATTGCAAAGGAAAAAAAAAAAAGCAATTGAAGCTCAAGGTCTGCCAATAAAGCAGACAGAAATTGCACATACTAGCTGGCTTGACAATAAGAGATTTTAAAGTAGAAGTAATTCCCCATATGAAATACATAAAGCAGTTCCTCTGCAAATAACCTTCACAAAAGTTAGTTACACCCTATTGTGTAGTTTTAAAAAACTTATATTTTAAAAGGTTCTACAAGATAAAAGTTTCAGACGATTCACACACATTTTTCAGATAAAATAGTTTGTGAAGACTCCCAACCACCTTCCAGTTGAAAACATTGGTAAAAATACAGCTAAGTATAGAGCTCAACAACCTTTAAAAAAGGTGGGGTGAGCAATCACCTCACTGTTGTTCTCATATACACGGAGACTAAATGTTATAGTATGACAAAGCTAAATATACCTGCTGAAAAAACCCCCAGCATTATGAAATGACTAATGTTTTCTGCATAATGAGGCAGAATTATAGTCCCATTACATGGCCAACCTGGAAAGCCTGTTACGACAAGAGGCCCAAGTTACATGCCCTGACTTACATAACTCTGAAAATTCTTCTTGGCTATTTAAAAAACAAAATACGACTTCATTTTAAAAATATACAAGGACACACAAATTAACAGTCATCTAGGGAGAGAGTACAGGTCAATAGCAAAGAGGCTTTGGTGTCTCCTGTCACTAATTCACACAGTGGGCAACACTCTTGGACGGCAAACACAATTTGTAATACAGCCTGTTTTCCACTGGATTAACTCCGTGCCTGCCCAGGCTTAAGCAGATTGAAAATTATGAAATCCTTCACAACATGATAAATCCTGGGCCAGATGACACAGCAAGAGGATCAAGACTCTTATGGAAAGTACAAGGAAGAGGAGAATGCAAATATTAGTGGGACTTCAGGCTGGTGTGTCACAACACTGGCTGTAAATTAATTTCTAAAGAATAATTATCTGAAATCAGCAATGCTGGCAACAAGTTACAAATAGTTCCCATAACTTTGGTAGCTATTCATGTCTCACTAGGTTTTCTGCTGGCAAAAAAAAAAAAACCAAAACAAAAAGGCAAAAGAATTTTTAGACTGCCTATAAAACTCTTTGGGATAAGTGTCCCGATTTTAGGAAATAAACTCAGAACACTTTTACAGTTTCAGAAACTTTTCCCTCTCTACGATATTTGAGAATATCACTGTAACAGACAGCCTGAGCTCGTTGCTGTGCATTACCAACCGCCCAAAAGAACAGTTAAGCAGAGCTATTTAGAGCTATTTTGAATTAAAACTGCACAACTAGAACTTACACAGAAGAGTTACTGAGTAGAAAGAATGCTGTTCTAATACGGTAACAAGTGACTTACATACCAAAGTTAAAATATTCATACAAGTAAGAAATAAGCACAGTTAAATATTTAGAATTTGCAGAATGTGCAACAGGATTTAGTTATGGGAATCACTCAAAAATGAAGAAGCTCAGCTCAACTGAAAAGAAACTCAAAATCCGGTCTTAAACAAGCTTCAACAAGACACAACAGCAAAACACTTTGTATTTATTGTTTATAACTGAAAGTAACAAATATAAATAAAATTAAAGACGTGTTCAAACAGCATTTTAAACATGTGAAACGTAGGAGAAACAATCTTAGCAAGGGCTCACGGCAAGATTTGAGCTGGGCAGTAGAATAAACCAACAGGAACCTCATGAGATGCCAAGACAAAGGTGAATTCTTACATCTGGCATGGAATAGCCCTGTAAAGCAGTACGGCCTCACACCAGCCAGTGAGGAAGCAGCTCTGCAGGAAAGGACCTGGTGAAGCTGAACGTGGGGTCACGTCTTGGATCCTGTCCATTTTGAGTGTGGAACGAGTGTGCTCGCTCTCAAATAATAAAGACTAACCACCTACCAGGCTGCACGAGCAAGGGCAGTCTGAGGGAAGTGCTTATTTCCCTCTGTTCAGCACTTCTGGAAGCATTTAAACAGTTAAAATAGTTGCAGCATTGATATTAAAAAAAAAAAATGCTGGACTTCTAACAAGCTGTCAGTATTTACTGGAATTACACTTGGGGCATCATCCCAATAAGCTCTGCGAGTAGATCAAAAAGGCAGGACTACTTAATCATTATCCTAAAGCCGGTCTGAAGAAAATGTAATCAGGAGGAATTTGACTAGCTGACAAGACGAAACTGCGTCCCCACAAGAGCTTTCACAGGAATCAGGACCCAGACGCCAAAGCTGAAGTCGGCCAAAATCCAGTTCTCCATCCTCCCTGCAGCCCAAGAAAGCAACCAAAGAACTGGAGCAAACAGGCAGTTATTTTCTCTGACTTCTAGGGAGCAGCACACACATATCAGTGCCTATATTTATTCCACTTCTGTTCACAACTTCATGCTTTTATCACATTAGAAAGCAAAAATACAAAAATATTCTCAACCACTGTGTTTGCAGACATTAGCATGCCAACTAAGCCCAGGAACACAAGTTGATTTCCTTTATACTGCTGAAACAGAAGAAGGGGTTCTTATATACAAATAATGTAAAGAAGTATTTCTCTATATTGTCAGGTCTAGTGAAAAAAAAAAGGGGAAATGAAATTCAGAACATCACTGAAAAGCTGTGCAACTAACAAGTCATTTAATAAGGAGGCACTATATTCAGCATGGAGCGAGTTGACATGAAGTGACACAGCTGCACACATCTGGTTTGCTGTCTATGCTACAGAAAACCAAACAGGTGCAAGTGTTATGAAAAAGAGTTTCAAAGTAGTGAAGAAACCACAAATGATCTAAATATTGGGTAGATGGGGGAAGGGAAGAACAGAAGAGAGTCTCAGAGACATTCCAAGTCTGGTGTAGGCAGATTCCCTGAATTACAATCTAAAAATATTTCCCTTGCAGAACAGCCCTGACCAGATTCTCCATAGAATAAGAGTTGCATTCACGGACAGAAAACACAATATTTGGAGTCTTCAGAAACTTGCAGAAACTATGCAAATGTAATTTCAACCATGTTGACAATATTATTTTCATTTGAGCTGTGTGTGCTGAGAACACGAAAAAAAAATCCCAAACCGGTATAAGATGCAACCGTGTCTTTGCAAAGAAAATATTATCAACTTGATTGTGCAAAACAATTCCTTCAACACAACACAGAGGAATGCAATAAAATTCCCGATACAAGAAATGCAAAAGGCCTGCTAAAGTATCAGCCTGAAAACTGAAGCATTTGCTTGGCCTCATCCCAAGACAGTTCCTCTGGTTTTCATCCTTCTCGTGCTGACTGTCTGACTCACCAAAGCGTTCACATTCTTCCATTCTAATCTTCAACTTTTTGATCTCAATGGAATGGACAATTTACCAGATATGGTGATGAAGCTGGAGTCCACCTTGTGAACTCATTTCCACAATCATCCCTCCAGACTGTGTTTTGGCAAAGCTTCCACACGGAAACCTTTCCCTTAAGGTTTTATTTCATGGATGATTCAGCAGCTAAGTGAACAGGTAAATTCTTCTTTTGCACTCTGTATTTATATATAAATTCAACATCTGCATAACAGTGACCTTTTGGTCAAGAACAACGTTCAAAGCAAACTTGCAGACCTTGCTATAAACGTGAAACATTTATAGGAGTTTAAAGGAAAAAAAAAATGGTCAAGCCCTTGGAAGAGTAGTCTACTGAGAATTAGCAAAGCAACAAGCTGCACCAGGCTCAGGAAATCCCTGATATGAAAATAGCTGGATCTGGGAAAGGAGTCAGGTCAAGCCTCATGTATACACTTACCCTGGGTTTATGCAGACTTTGCTTAGGGCTACAGGCAACAAGAAGATACTGGGAAAGATGCACTCTGAAAATTATCAGTGGACATAAAGTAGCTTTGCCATAAAGAAACTTGCATCAATGAATTCTCACACCTATACATAAAAACATGACAAAAAATTGCTTCAGGAAGGTGAGGCTGAGCTGATAATACCAGGACTCCAATAAGCTACACAGGGACATGGGAATCAGGGGGGAAAAGGAAGAAAAAGAAATTCTGAAAATATAATCCGATGCATTTTCAATAGCTCTCTGCAGACAGTAATCCCTCCTCCTTCAAACCACTTGCAGTGTACTTCACATGCTTTTACACAACCAGAGCAGTCCTACCTGTGAGGTTTCCCGAGTGAGCTGCAGTGAACCACGCTGATTGAACAGCTCAACGTGGGCAAGAGCAGCCGTCCTGCTCTCCCTGTTCCAGTTCATGCTCTCCCACTCCTCCTCCTACACCAGTTCCACTCTTATCTGAAACTTCACTGATTTCAACTAATTAAAGTAACAGGCAACAAAAGCAGCAAAGCCATTAATATTATTCTGTTAGTTTAGTGAGATAAATCAGCTCACCAAGGAACAGCTCTGATGAAGGAGGCAGAAGGACTGGGGAGCTGGGAAGCCGTGAGGAGGGGAGCAGATACTGCCTCTTTCAGCATCACGAAGCTGTTGCACATCAGCACAGCCATTTCACAAAAACTCCCCTTAATTCAGCTACTCTTGAACAGAGCTTTTGGCTAAATATATCAAAAAATGGACTAAAAAACCCACCTCAGAATATGTTTTCAGCTAAAGGGATTTTTAAAGTATTTTTAGATCTTATTCAAACAAATCTATTTATGTTTAAAAATGCAATAATGCATATCAAGACCTCTATTTTAATAGACTGCATGGTAAATTATTTCAATTGCATTAAAACTGTAGAAGCACTACATACGTTGCTGGAAAAGTGCTAAGAGAAGTCCAACAAATGACTAGTAGCAATGACTTGCTAGGTGCCTAGAGCCTGAATTTGCTGAGTTAGTAGAAGATCATCATCCAAAACGCAGATAATGTTTTCTTCCATTTTCAGTTTACTGAGCTCAGTTGAGTAAACTATTGTTTAAAATTAAGAAGCTTTGAAAAGACAGGGAACCTTATTGACATCACCCTAACTATAATAAAGCAACTGGATGCAAGGGAATGAGAGGTATTGCATTCTGGAGAAAAAAAGACCAGAAACACACATATCTGTTTACTAACTAGAGATAATAACACTTCCTCTTTCTCACTAAAATGTTTGTATTAAATGCAAAGCAACTTCTCCCTGAGTGTACTCACATCATTTAAGTTTGTGTTGTTTATCTACTAAAGACAGTTTAACACCCAAAATAGAACCAAACTTTAGATTACACCCCAGTAGCTCAGCGCTGGTAGGTTCACCTCTTCTAGCTTTTCCTCCAGACAATGCACACTGTATCAGGTCAGTTGTCTTAAAGCAATTTCCAGGACGACTTGAAATCTGATCAACTATGTCTTTTGCAAACGTTTTGTTAAATATTTTACCTTCACTCAGGCTGTTAAGAATGTTTTAGAGTTAATTTCAGGTTTCCCTAAAAGGAATCTATTTCTAACAGGTATAAATGCTGCAAATTTGCACAGCGAGCAGCAGATGTTCTAGATAAGCATTTCTAGAAACTTATTCTGAAATCATGTGAGTATAGCTTCTACACGGCATCTATCAAACAAGGGACACTACCATAGGACTGAAGACTATCAATTCAAAATGTTAAGATAAGAGAAATAACAAGAGGAGATTCTGACGACCTCACAGGCATCTAAACACTACGCAGACCAACAGAATTTACAGGAAATATTAACAAAAGGCATGAAAGTAAAAGGCATGAAAACAGAGACAAATAAAAAGTGATTTAAATAATAATAAATAAAAAGTATCAGTTAAATTTGTTTGGCATAAAGAGTTAACAGTTTTCTACAAAAATACGGAAGATCTAGTCTGTTCAGCCTAGTTAACCTACATTCCATGAAAACATCTGATGTAGAGGCACACAGAAAATATCTAGGAGACTTGGGTATCCAGTAGAAGATGTCAAGATACCTGAGGAATCCACTACAACCTGCTATGGATGTAACAGGACTGAAAGTAAAATACCAGCCTGGATGAAGGTTATGTCTCCAGGACTCCGAAGAATCCGCCTCAAGACCAACCTCACACAGTGTCTTCAGCAATGACTTGGAAAGTAAAGGTCTTCTAGCAAGCTAGAGGCATTGGAAGAAACAGGCAACTAAAAATAATGGAAACCGTATGAAATTTAGTAGTGTAAAAAAGAGTATGCTTCTACCAGGATCTCTCTACCCGGGTTGACCTGTGGCAGAGAGGGTGAACAGAGAAGACAAAGAGTGCAGGTATCTCAGATGGTCAGAAGAGCGTTTGTGTGCTAAGTCTAACACAGTTACAATACGATCCAGATGCATGGATAGAGTTCTCTCCGGCACAACTCTCACCTGGAACGGTATATTCAAACTAATCAAGCATGCTCAACATTCAAAACGTTAAGATTACAAAGAAAACAGACAGCGAGGTGACGGAATGGAGATTTTACAGAGGACAAAAAACTGTGGTCTGAGAAGATATGACTGCTGTCAGCACATGACAGCAAGAGCAAATGTAAGCAACAGAGGGAAACTGCTGCATCTAGGAACAGTGAGATATCGCTGGCACTAAAATCAATTAGATGTAGATATATTGGGTGTTGAAAGAAAGGTCTCAAATATCAGAGCACTTAGGACTCCGGGACCTACTCTCAATTGCTTTCAGTAACAGTAGAAGGAAAATAAGCTATTTTGTAAGGCCGAAGACTGAAGATTCCTAGAAAAGTAATTAAATTGGATGATTGCTTACAAATCAGGTGAGCTGTTACTTTGAAGCAGCAAGGTCCTAGACTTGGATAGCCTTTTATAATTATATAGAACTGATATTTTGTGTTCAGCCATAGTCTGTAGCACCAGGTTAAGACTTTAATTCCATCACACTCAACACTGGCTCTTTGAGGGAACGGGAGCAACATCCCATCTTTCAAAGTGAAGTCTGGGGTTTTAATTTCTTTTTTTTTTTTTTTTTTTTTTTTTTTGTCCAGGGCAACCTTTTGTAGCATGTCTACCTCCAGAAGACAAAGAAAGCCCAGGATTCTTCACATCGTTGTGTACCAGATTAACAACACGAACCCAGCGTCACTAACTGCTGCAGGACTCTTCCTTGCTGGACAAGTCTGTGGCTTAAATAAGCTTTGAATTTTTAAAAATATGAACAAGCACACTATCTTACCATCAGATATGTGAGCCTTAGGCCTTAGAACAATGGGGTATTTAAAAAAAGAATTTGAAATGTTCCACATGATATTGCTTTATAAAAGATAATGGCCTCATTTTACTTCCTGCTTTGCAGCAACAAAAATTTCTGTGTTATTTAAAAGCTGATAATGTAAGAGCTTTTGCCTGTATATAGTATTTAGGAACCGTATTATAAACATACAAAGTATTGCAATCATTGGGACTTAAAAGGCAAGTCTTTTTTAAAGTGCACATGTAAAATGTAGATAAATAACAAGTGTTTAAAGAAACAGAGAAATTCCATCGGAAAGTAAGAAATACATTTCTCAGCAGTTTCATTTTTCAGCTGTGTTTCCAACTCAAACATTTCATCTTTGTACTAGAACAAAGATACATGAAAATGAGTGAGTAGAAATCAATTACAAAAGTGAAACTATCTTGTATGTTTTTACTGTTTGAGGAAAAAGGTTTTTCAAACGCCCGTTCTGTATGTCTTGGCAGTTCAAATTATTTGTGTTACTTAGAAATCCTTTAATTACTTTATTTTTCAACTGATTCAGTTGCTGGCAACCTAGCCAGAGAAATTTACTTTGAATAAAAAAAGGATGCTGTTCAACAGAGCGATTTCCCTTTTAAACTCTTCAGAAGGGTGACAGTCATCTTGCATTTGTGCTTCTAAAATGCCTTCCACGATGGGGTGCTGACCCATAACAAGGAACATGGGCATTATCACAATACAAATAAAGGCAGGATTAGCTGCTTGATACAAAGACAGAAGTAAAGTAGTTAATGTTCTCAAGCCAGGGTTTGATATAGAACTGAGAACACTGCCTTTATGCATATCAAGAATAAAAACATATAAAAGAAAGAAGCAAGTCACACTTCATGACACACGTATTACTAAATGTGTAACAGTTTCATGGAGAAATTATCTTTCAAGACTATTGTGAACAAACACATACAGAAATTACATACTTCAGACTTAACCATAAGCATTCAATAAACAAAATAGTTAAGAAACAAAGAGGTTCCAGCAGCAACAGTAATGTCTGCAGTATCAAACACACCTACAAAAAGTTTCCAAAGGGCAACATCAAACACCGGAATGCAACCTCTCACAATTTTTTTTCTTCACACACTAGTATTAATTTAAATTTATGCAGTACTATCCCCAGTTGAACCTTAGAAGCTGACTCTTTGCTAGATTGCATTTAATAACCCAGCCACAGACAGAGCCAGGTACAGTACTGACAATTGTGTAAGAACAGTTCAACCAGCTAAATCGGCCACAATTTCTTCCACGTATGTAGAAACACGTGGTATGCTGGGGTTTTGGGTTTTTTTGCAAACAGCAGCCCCGTGGTTTCCAGCATGATTCCTTGATTAGTAAAAGATTCAAAGAGGCTGATGGATTGAAACAGAAGTGTCAATATAGGTCAAAATTATAATTCTTTAGTTCTCCCAAGGGAAATTCCCGGGATTGCCGAGATGCTTGTGCCAACTCAAAAATCATGTTGATCAGAGAACATACCACGTTAACCATTTAATTTTTGCCAGGCAAATGCATGTTTCTGTGGCTACAGTAGAATCCATTCCAATAGCTGCTACAGGGAGCCAAAGCTCAGAGCAGGAGCCGGCAGCCTCCCTGCATTGCTTCTCCCCTGTTATCAAGCACAAGACATCGCTGGTAACATGATTAGCAGTTTCAGACGTGCCCAGGAGTTCCTGCCCTCAAGAACATGTTATCTTAAGTATCTTTCATATCGAGGTGCAGGAGGAAGAAGCAAACACTGCTGGTTTGAAAAAGACAAATTAGGGGATCCAAATGAGCATTTCCCAAGCTTTGCAAAACCAGTGAGCAGAGGGGCCAGCTTCAGCAACACTTCACATACACGTGCCCTGGCTTTGGTTAACAGGAAAATGTCCCACATCAGCTTTTAAAAACAGGGCACAGGAATTATTACTCACAGAATTACAAGGGCTTTTACATGGGTTTTTTTCACACTTGAAAAAAAGTCAAAAGCAGTTTCTCAACTGCATGAAGCTCGCGTTCCCCCTCCCACTAAAGGGACTAAGCTATGCTTGCATTTTAAAAACTGGTGATACATAGGTGGTGGTGGGGGGAAAAACCCACTGATGATAGGATCTCCCTTTTAAGAGGCACATACATTGTTCAAATATCACTTGAGAACAGTGTGATAAAGAGATCTTTTCCATGAAGCGGAACCTACTAGGAACAACTCAGGAGTTCTCGCTGTTCAGCTATTCCAGCATATTTTTTGTAATAAACTATTCAAATTAATAACCCACTTTCACCCTATTTCACCACCTTTCCAAGTTTTGTAACAATGTTTGGAAAGGCAAATACTATTCATTAAAAAGTCACAAGAATCATTAGCCACGCATATATCATTTGGTCACTTTATATTAAGAGTCCATGGATTAATAGATTCATGACTTACAAAAGGTAGAGGCTTTCATGAATCATTAACCTGCATTATTAACTGTTACAGCATCCAACAGCTTGCTCATAGTAATAGCATGTAGCTACCTATTCTACCTTGTATTACCATGGTCACACCCCTCTGTAACATGCCCATAATGCATTTCTAACTTGCAACAGTTCATAAATGATTTATAAAGAAATCTTAAAATGAAATATGCCCCTGTATCTTTTTTTTTTGCCTAAACCATCTGGGCTCTGAAGACACAATATGTGAAAGTACAAGGCAAAGATAAAAACAAGATATATCCAATTTTAAGGTGATAAATGAAGAAAAAGGGCATTTGTTGTTTTTTAAAAAAATACATATATATCTCCAAGGCATTAATTACTCTCAATATGAGCTAACATTACAACAGTAAGATCCAGAGCATAATTCTATGTCATTTTAAATGAAGAAGGGCACATGGAGAAGTAGCAGTTTATGCATACTTAACAGAACTGCAAAATGAACATAAGCACAGAGTTAACCTTTCAATCAGTGTAGTCGCTTACCAATTTCAGCAGGTAGTTGCTTGATTTTGTTCTCTCGTATGCTAAGCATGGTGAGTTTGGACAAGTTTTTGATATCCTTTTCCACAGTAGTTATACGATTAAAGCGTAGGTAAAGAGTGGCGAGAGAGCTTAGCCTGTACACCACCGAAGGGATTTCTCTAAGTTTGTTATGCCGCAGGTCAAGCATGCGCAGTTTCTTCAAGTTATCAAGAGAGTCAGGCAAACTGGTAAGAGAGTTTTCACTCAGGGCCAGTGTCATCAGGTTCACGAGACAGCCCACCTCTGGCGGTAAGGACTGCAGTTTGTTACTGTATAAATAAAGTTCTGTTAACTGCGTTAGCTCTTTGATAGCTGTTGGAAGCGTGTGTATAGACCTCTTGGACAAGTCCAAGCGCATTGAATTCTCTTCCCGGCATTTATTTAGCTCTTTGATCACTTCAGCATTGCTGGATTTTTTGCGGGTACCTGTGGCTGGATTAGGTCTTTTTATTGTATTGTCCACCGAAAAAGCTACCCCAGGCTGCGTGCTACTGGAGTCCTTCTTTCCATCTTTGGCATCTTTCCCTTTGGTCTTAGGCTCCTTTTCTTTGCTCTCTTTCCCAAATCCTCCAGAGGCTTTGGCCTCCTTCTCCCTTTCTTTTGACGATGGGGCTTTTGGATCCTTCTCTTTACAGTCCTTTTCTTTTCCTAGATTACTACTCATGGTGACTCAGTGTTTAGCAAGCACCACATGAAATCCGTTTCTGAAGTTCACAAGAACAATTCACTGCTGAGGCGACAAGGATCCTTAAAACACGCAAGGGTTGAACCAAGGGAGAAGCTTCGGAGGTGTGATACCCATTTGCTACATATTGGTTCTGAAGGCACTCTTTCCTAATCCTGGTATCAGGAGATTCAGCTCTAGAGATTAGAAGGTCAAATGCTCCGTATTGGTACTTCTGTAACATAGAGAGAAGAGAAACTGAAGTTAGTGTAAGTATAAAAATTAACTTCCAGCTAAATGCTGAATATTTCTACATCAAGCCTGGGCTCACCAACTCAGGTTAATGATTTGTCCTTCTCTTCAAATGTCAATTAAAAACTCGAATACTACACCCATTGCTCAGAAGACCCACTGTGGTAGAAGAGCTATACTAACTAGTACATATGAGAAAAGAAAAACTACAGTTCTTAAACATAATACTGCCTTCAGTGCTACATTTCAGTCACCATCTTACACCTTAGCTAGTTCTTAGCATAACACTCCGGTCATCAATGTGAATATTCCCTCTCCCCTCCATGCCCAGTCAATAAAGATCTGCTATAACTTTACGTGCCTGCCTCTTCAAACAAACCTGTACAAACTTATTCTTTCAGCACAAAAGAGTCTCAAGTCGATCTACAGTGAAATCTAATACGCTACTGTAAGACAAACACTTCGCCTCAAGATCTCCCTTCTGACCAGCTCTGAACCACAGGTCTCTGCTTTTAAGGCGAAACAGAACGTTGTCACCAGCTTCATGTGGTTTGAAGACGCAAACACGAGAATTTTTAAAATAAACCCATCAAAAAGTCAACTGAAAGCTCAGAAGAAATAATATATTACACTTCAAGACAAGCAAAATTATGAAGGAATTTCTCATGAGAGTAGGATATAGCGTATCTTTAGACAGTATCTTTAATATTCCCCCCTCAATGATTACAATGCAGCCTAATAAGCGAACAGATGTCTGAAACCTATAGAGCCCCATTTACATTTTTACAAAATCACTATGCATCAGAGAAAGTAGTTTTGCTTCATGTTTCAATTCAAAACACATGGCAAGCCCAAGAACTCCACGATTCTGAATACTCTGGAGAGATTTTTGAATATATCTCTGTGGAAGAAAATACATGGTTAATCAATGGCAACAATAATTTCCTGTCTCCATGTTAGTCCATCTGTCAGCCTAGAATCAACCTCCCTTTGTTACGCAGCATTCACTGATGAATAAAGTTTTTACCTCAAAATAGTATCTTGTTTCTCCAGCCACCTGAGCTATGCTAAAACACCCTTAAAACCTCCACAGAAGCTGTATCGTTGTCCTAGCATTCCATCTTCTGCACAAGTTCATAAAGCTCGCAATCAAAATCAACTAAATAATATTTTGCATACTTAAGCCATCAGCAAGGACTAGAAATACAAACATTTTTTAGCAAAGCTCAAGTAACTATTTTTAATTGCGCAGTTATGCTATGTATGCTTGCCTTCAAGTATAAACATGTGCTTGAGGAACACAAAGGAGCACACTTTGCTTAATATATTCGTTCACATTTAAAAAAAAAAAAAAAAAAAGAAAAATCTATTTAAGGATGGCAAGAAGGGCAAGCCACATTACCTCAGCTGCGAATCAAGCTGTTTAGTAACAAAGCTCAAAAGAGAACCTCCTCCAGGAGGTGGCTTCCAGTCCCTCACTCTGATTCACTGCTGCTGCAGTACCACAAAGTGTCTGCTACAAACCCCATAATATTAAAAAAACCCACTGCCTCCAGTTACTGCGTTCTGGACAACTCCGTTGTAAAGGTCCATGGCCAGTTGCTGGCAGCAGCAAACAACAACAGCTTTTAACTTGGAAATTTTCTCCAACGCAGGGTTCTCTACAGCAGCACAAGCCGGTTTCTCACTGCATCTTTAAGATTTCCACCCAGCTTTTACACCACCCATTAACCTGACCCACCCTCCGGATTACAAACCTCACTACATGGTATTTTAAAACTTGTTCTCCACGCTGTATAATCTACGTGGCTTGTAAAACTCCAGCGATAGGGAACGTAATGACTCCAAAGGCAGAAACGCAGCTGACTAAAGGGTGGGATCCTGAAAGTCCTGACAACTTGTTCTCAGTATGAAAACTAACACAAAGAATCGAGAACAGTTTCTAAATTCTGATAATACACAGAAAATTCAGCCACGTAGCAGCACCAGACAGCTACTGCTCCACATCAAGCCCCTAAAGTGCAAAATACTCAAAGGGCTGCTGCTCTCATGAGCTTCCAATTTAATCAAATTTAGGACCCGCCAAGAGATTTGTTTCATTTCTTATGTGCGCTGCAGCTGAAGGAGGTTTTGAAAGAGCCTCAGAAACGAAAGAGGGCTGGAGATTAGTACTGCTGAAAGCAGCTCGGTAGTGCAAATGCTCTAAATAATCTGCACACATTTCACTGTCTTTGTTAGCAATTACTTTAATTGTACCTAAAAAAGAAAATCGGTGGCGGGAGGGGCTCCCTGTTTCAATATGCCACTTTAACATTGAATTTTCTGGTAAGGAACAACAATCCTTTGCCTGTACAAAGGGATAAAAATTGAGAAGTCATTACGAACATCATCTGAAACATATAAAGAAAATTCAGAGCGATACAAAGGGTCATGACCAAAGGCTTTAACCTCCTCACGNAAAGGACAAGAGTCATCATCAATTCTAAACTACAGTCAAACAAGCACTCATTGTATCTCAAAAGGAGAGCTTCTTTTACAGATATTTTTAGCAAAAGGAAATTCAGTGAAATTAGCCAGTTCTGCCAACTTCTTCCATTTTCCAATGCCGTTCAAACTGGCTTCCTGTCAATATTAATTGACATAAAAATATTTAACTATTATGTGCTGGATAATCTGGAAAACTGAATAAGACTCTTGCTTGGTGCAGCATACGTAGGAAAATAAAACTTCTAGAGAAGTTAAGGAAAATCTTTTCCCTGTGCCAAATACATATTTTATTGTTTTTTAAGGAAAATATTTGTAAATAGCTATCAATAACCAGCATCAGAGTTTTGATTCACTCTTCCTGACGTCTGGTGAACATAATCCAATTCAGAAACACAAATAACTTCAGCCTAAACTGCATCACCTTCCTTAGCTGCCTGAAGAAGAATAAGACATCAAACTCATACATTTTACTGATTCTTTTTTTCACATGTACAAGTAATTGAAAAGAGATTTCAGTTACTCTGGACAACAGAGCCAAAACATTTATGCAATAAACATTTTATAAAAAATGTGGTAATGGAGGAACAGTCATGTCTGCATTTCTAAACTAATCACCTACAACTTGGTAATATGAATACTGATGCTTCCTGGTCATTATCTAATGCAATATGAGGCTTGAGATAAAGGATTTCATCCAACTGCTACTCAGAGAAGACTGTAAAAGATTTAACTGTCTCCTACCTACTACTGTAGAACAACTTTACTACTGCCAAAAAAAAATAATCAATAATCCACTCCCAATATTAATTCACAGCTTAGTACAGATTTCCCCCCAGTTACATCTTTTATATTCTATTTTATATGAATAAACTCTCAAGCAGTTAGCATGCAGCTCTCTAACAAAATGCCACATCAGGTGACCGGCAGCAGGGCTGCACTGATGCCAGGGTGACCGAAGCCCAGGTACCAGAGGAGGCCAGCCAGCAGAAATGGCCAAAGCTCACCTTGCTGACAGGACTAAGGTCCCACTTTGAGTCACTGGTCCTGCTCTGGGGCAGTGGGACCTCTCCAAAAGAGGCTGTCCCTCTTAGCAGTCCCTCAGTTCTCAAAGGACGTATTACATGTCTTGTGACTTCCAAGTACATGAAAGTTTCCTGTATGTTCACAGAGATGGCGTGAAGAAGAAACCATTAATTGAAATACTTCTCCCACTGCTGAAATATTTCCCTCTCAAGTGATGAGGGCAACCAACCACAGTCTTTTCTGCCCAGAGAACATCACCGTGGCACATCATCTTACAGAATGGTCACTTTACAGCTCCTCTTAAATGCTTACTGGTTCCTGTTCTGTGTTCAGTAGACAAAACAGACACTTCAAATCATAAACATTTCTAATATTCTGAGCATGTGATACATAAGGCATCTTTTTCACTAAAGCTAATACATTACACTCAAAACAGAATTTTACCTCTTCTGTAATGTAGCAGGAAACCTATGGGCCTGCAGTTGAAAGGAAGATTCCTTACTACATGTATAATTTTATATCATGGGACAGGAATGATTTTTCACTTCACTCTATGTTTGTACTAAACAACCCAAAGAGCACACACCATGGGAAAGGATCATTCCAAATATTAAACACGTCGAAGAAATAACGAATCAACTCCTACTGACACTCTAGAGTAAGCAGACAATGATTCCACTATAAAGTAATAAAAATGTTTTGAGATTGTAATTCATATCTAGGAAATTCTGATTAGTCAGACCTAAGTGGCTTGTAACAACAAGGCAGAGTTCAAATGCTGTCTAAGAATTGCAGCAACACCTGTTCACAAACAAACAACACAGAAAAAAAATCTACCTTCTTAAAAGTATTTTTACCCTTTACTTAGAATAGCATGGGATGTTATCAAAGACATTCCACATTCCACTACACCACAAATATGAACACATCAATAAGCAATGGGTGAAATTTAAAGTTCAGCCCAAACGGCTGCAACAACTTTCCATTCTCAATACCACATATGCAAAAAAAGATGGTCACTACTCTCATTTCAAAACCCAAATAGCTTAAGCCAAAGAGTCACTTGCAAACAAAGCACATTCTCTCCTACAATTTACTAGCTTCAAACATCTGACCTACAGAGTTTTCATCTGCCTAAGTGCCTTTGAGCTTCTGCTGCTGTGGCCACCACAGCCCAGCTGGGAGCAAAGTGCTGAATCAGTCACCAGGCGGTTGCAGGGCTCTTCTGAACACAAAACCTCATTCAGAGGTGGGGAGACAGCACGGGAACGGCCAGAGATCAAAAACGTTGCCTAAACCATCTCGACAGAAGTAATGCTCCCAAAATACGCCAACTTTCTCTTCTTTGGGAAGAAAACTCCTTTATTTCAGAGTACAGGACTGCAACATGATGCTGTAATGGTTCGTAGCGCCAACTGCGATGGCTGGCTTGTTCAACTGAGATGGCTGACCATTAAATTCATCTCGCTCCTGTAAACGAACGTGGTGGTTTACAGACTACCCATCTAGCCCGATCTCCATGTATCTGGATGTGACCCCGCTTTCCCCCCTAATCCCCCCTCAGGCTGAGGGAGCAGCTTAGTGCCTCCCTCCTGGGTCAGTGAAGAGACCTGAACCCCAAGAGCCCTTTTGGGGTATCTTCAACTGCCAGAGGACCACGGCCAAGAGCCTTCCCTACCCACTTGCTGCCTCCACGGCTGCAGAACAGCTGAGCATAACACGGTCTCGCATTCAAGCAGAACCTGGAGGGAACAGCTCTGTGAATTCCGTGAACTCAACAAACATCCGACCAAGGGGACAACAAGTAGCCCATCTTTGAAGGCTTGCTTACGCTTCACTTGTGGTTTCTTAAATCTGCAGACACATCTGTAACTGTAGGCACCCAATTATAAACCTAGGTGCAATTAAAGCTGAACTTACTACAAATAAGCAAATCAGTTTCAAGAGGTGTTTGGAGGTTGATTGCTTTGTGCTTGCAGAAGCAGGTGTATCTCCCAGGACATCCCATCCCGGCTTCCAACACAACCCTGCCCTCCCATGGCAAACACATGGGCACGGGGATATTTTTGACGGTTTCAAAGCTTTCGAATCCACCTTTTCATCACCAGATTTGCTGCTCTCTGGAAGTACTTCATTGCACTAAATGCCAGGTCACGTACCAAAGTCCGGATCTATCATGACACAAAGGCTCCACGGTAGCAGACAGAAAGTCACCTACGCCTTGAGTTCCTAGGGGGCAGAAAGAATCTTTTGTGCCCTGCTTTTGAACTCATCTAGCAAGTACAAAAATATACATACTGTGATTCATTCTATCCGCTCCAACATTATTTTTATGAAGCATTTTCTCTTTTCCTCCTTCACAGGAAAAATACCCCACTAGTTTTTGGCCAAGTTATAAAATACCATTTCGTGTTTTTGTAGAAATATACTCTAAGAGCAAGTACAAAGAATTCTGCTAACTCTGTGTGGCAGCTTATTTTAATATGTAAAAAGGTACTTTCTGCATGTGTGGTCCCCCAGCATGTACCTTTTGGGCTGCCTGTCTCCGTTTCCATGGTAACTCGTATCAGCAGGCTGTGTAATCCTGCATAATACATGAAATTTGAAAATCGTAACTTGCCAAATGATACAAGTTTCCCAGTCTTGGTACAGCTCCTAATAAGTAGATATGCCTTAAAAAAAAAGGTTATTCTAACTAGATTTTCCTAGACTAGTATTTCTATTTATCTCATTCTTGTGACTACACAAATTCTGCATCTATAGTGGTGTACAAACTTCCACAAGAACACGTGGTCCCAATCTACCCGATGCCCTTCTTTGATGAAAGATCACCCTGCTGTAGCAAAAACTTACTTTCCACTATTAAAAAAAAAAAAAAAAAAAAAAAACCAACTTCACTATTACCACTACACAGGACCCAGGCGCTACCACTCGGATCCCTCAACAGGTCCTATAAGCAAAGGAAGCAGCCTGCCACACACGGCTGTTACAAATTTGATAGAAAATGGCATTGGTCCCACCAGAGGTGATGGTGTAAACTTTAAACCAGCATCAAATATTTTTCTTCTATTCATCATTTCTTCCAAGCAATAAAAACAACGTATCAAAAAAACCCTAACCAAACAGGAGACAAAACAAGGGCAGAGGAGAAAGTAAACACACAAAGCAACAACAGAGTAATGTATTATCTACTAATTATCTATATTATCAACTTCAGTTTTGCTCATCCTACAGAAACTGGGACAAACTACATGCTAAATCCCATCTCAGCTAAATAAAACATTGCTCTATTACTATCTAGAGTAGCATCCTACCGTGGCTCCTACTAGCCACGCAGAATTATCTAGCAAAAAAGCAAATATTATTGTTTATTGTAGCATTTCTCTTTGTTTCTTTGTCTCTGAATTTGCAAGTTTGCTCGTCTTCTTCAACATGCTTTTATGTAATAATTATGACAATTTCATACAGTTCAGTGCTGGATGACTCTCAGTGCCTTGAATTTTCTGACCATAATTAGTAACTGTGTAAGTCACAAGATCCCTTTGCAGAGGGTTACCATGCTAGGAAAAAAGCCTATCTAAAAACCAACTTAAAATGCGCTTTTAAGACAATTCCAAACATGAAAAGGAGCGATGACTCCTTTACCTTCTGTGTTCTAGCAGACAAAGCCACAATAACTACATACAGCAGCTCGGCACTGCACAGTATCTGGCCCCTGCTCAATTTTTTTTCTAGCTAAGGTTATTTGCAGCTCTTGATCTTCAGCTAAAATGAGAAAAGCTTGGATGTATTTGTTTTATTGAAGGCCTAGTTTAACTGTAAGGAATATATAGAAAAGGATACATTAAATAACACTTTCCAGCTAACATGCTTAAGTTTGGAAAATATAAAAGTGTAAAAGTCCAAAAAAAAAAAATAATACTCTTTTATCGACAAGTTTCCAATCATAAATCTCCTCACTTTTAGAAGTCATTACCATATTTTGCATCTGACCTGCTCTTAGAAAATAAATATCTTTTTGAATAGATAGCGTTCTTCACAGAGAAAAGATAACCATCATCAGAATCAAATTTGCTCCAATTTAAATGTACATTTCCGCTTCATTACAGCTATATTGAATAAAAAGAAAATTTATTTGAAAATTGCACAATGATCAGATAGAGTTGCTTTCTTCAGGATGGCATATTTTCCCAAAAGTTTAGATTATACACTTAAATATTACAGGAAACCAAAACTAAAATTTAGAATAATCGAAATGAAAAAAAAATCAAAAATATCTACACATCTTCCCCCATTACTGCTTAACTAATGTTTTTCCAGTGAGCTTTTTTGTTTGATTTTGTAATCTGACCCTTTTAGATAAATGCATTTTACCTAGCAAAAGGAAACTGAATCAGGCCAAGCTAGGATGCAGATAGAACAGGAATACAAAGAAACTGCTACATTTCAGATTAACTGGATTTAAGTCAAAATACTCTCGTCTCTTTTTTTCCAGCAAACATTTGCCTAAACATGACGTGATGGACCACTTCTGCCCTCCGAGTATTCTTATTTGGATGCAAGAAGTACAAACTGCCAAAGAGAAATGGTATTTTTCCTGGAGTACGTGTGTCCACCCCAGCTAGATTCTCATTCTTAACTGTTACACCTACTTCTAAGGTTAACTGCATTCTACCTATCCAGATTCTCCCTGCAGTTTCAACTGGATTTTTAATTATTGGATTTTGCGTTATTCCCTCCCTGTCCTTACCCACTTAGTACCTCCATTACTGCACGTGGTTGAACAGCTTCCACGTTCCAATGGACAGACCACCGTCCTGCACCACTGCTTGAAATGATGCTCAGCCACCGCTGGAGAAGCCAAAGCACCTTAGAAACACCTCGGGGAACTTTTTAAATTAACAGCACCACAGAAATGTAGGCTCATTTTACACCCTGATAAGGTGATGAAGAGTAAGATTGCTCCCAAGCCTTTTTCAAAACTTTCAACTGTTTTCCCCCATGAGCAAACCAGAATTAAACATAATGACATAAAGAGGGAAATACTACTTAAGCAAATAGATGCATATTCTGGGTGATTCAGGTAGCACTGTACTGAGCTCTGTACAGCCAATGCTCTGTGGCATTCTCTTCTTCAATCATGTTGAACTTTTTAAGACTTCACTCCTCAAAGCTCATGTTTGCCAGCAGCTCCCTGGCAGCCCTTGGGGGCTTTGGGGTTTGTTCTGAGGTTGGGGAGAGGGGCTTTGGGGGGATATAAGAATAGAAGGAAAAGGTACGATAATTTATTGGGTTCGGCTGCTCATAAGACAGAGCTGGTAAAAGCTTTGTTCATGTCAAAAGTAATATAAACACTGATTTCATAAAAACTCTGGCATTTTTTAGATTACAGAATTCAAATCCATTAAGGTGATGTCTGGTGCCACAGTGAACGTCACTACATATTCACTCCTGGCCACTTTGAAACCTCTAATAAGAAAACTCCGACAAAGAGCCGAGTATTTCACAAACCCTGAGCCTGTTTCACCTCCTTGCCTCCTACACACCGACTTCTTTTGATAGAAGGCATTCCCACAGAGCAAGCCAAAGGCACAGTGGCTGAACAGGCCTTTCCTACCCGGCTGAGACACCACCCTACCGTCCACCCCGCACCTTCCATGGGGTCACAGTGACCACACAGAGGAGAAAAGCTCCTGCCTGGAGCACAGCAGAGCTGAGAAATACAGGGAAGGGGGAAACAGGCAGGAGCTGGAACAAGAACAGGGACAGGAGGGTAGCGGGCAAGAGGCAGCTGGTAAGAAATTCCACATAAGAGAGTATCACAGATATAAAAATACTGAGACAGTAATCAGTCTACAAACATCTCTCCTGCTCCTACACACTGCACGGAGAAGGGGTCTTAAACAAGGCAAAGTCTGTAGTAATTAGAGATGCATTAAACACATTCTGACAAGCACGGTCACCTAAAGCACTAGAAGCCATCTCATTCACACCTGTTTAATTTTGACTGCTTTATATTGCAAGCTTAATTTTCATAACTTCTTAGAGTATTTTTATTTAGTTTTTACTTTTTTTTTTCCCCCAATCAACATTTAATGCATTAGCATTACAAAAGAAACCCAAAGATGACAGCATTTTAATTTCTTGCAAGTTCAGCCACATTCTTAGGGATTCTAGTGACAATCCCAGAGCTGTCTTTCCCAGGACAGGAGATAAAACTGAAACAAACATGGAAAAGAAAGCAAGCTCTCTTCACCTTCCTATGAAGAACAAGCTGAAGTCCAAACCTGCCACAAATACCCCTTGTGCTCATTCCTGCTGTCGAGGAGCCTTAACCACACAACATCTTAAGCTCCAGTCTGACACCCAAAAAGACTCCAAACAGCACTGAATACTATTTTGTTCACAAGTAGAAGCCTGATTAAAAGATTATTTCACATATACTAACAATTCTGGAAAATGCATGATAAATTGGGTATCTTCACAGGAACAAGATGTTTTCCTTAAAAGAAAAAAAAAAAAAAACCCATTGCAATCCCTTCCAAGCAGATTCTTCAAAATCTGTTCAGATGAGGCATCCTTTCCCCCCCCCCCTAAAAAAACAAAAGGTCTTCAATGACATTTTTACTAGAAACAGTAAAAAACATGATTTCTGCTTGCCAAAAACCAACTGGATGATATACTTTTTAGCAGGCTTGAAAGGCTTATGTATTTTAAAAGTAGAAAGTAGCAGCAACGTGACACTGAAAATAAGTCATGGAAAAAATTTAGACACACAAACTGAATTAAACAATACTGCACAAATATCATGCAATAATAATACCTTTTACCTCATCCCTTTCTAATAAATGAAATAAGGTAATGGAAATCTGAAAAAAATGCTGAAAAAGGAGGCTAGCTTAAAGCTACATGAAATTTCGTATCACTATGCTAGCAAAATGGGAAAAAAATAATAATTATCCTGTGTGCATATTTATAATGAATGACATTCCTGTACCTTACTGCCCTTTGTTTTAGGCAAAAAACAGATGTCATTTATAAGTTCCTAAGTAACTCAGCAAGGAATCACCTGATCTGTCAGTGAACATTTAAAAGTTATTGCAAGACAAATGACTAAGCAAAATGCAACCTCTACGCTGGCTCAGGCACAACACAGTGCCTCACCAGACCTGCCAGTCTCCAGATACTTGTACCTTGCAAAATCTGTACGTGTTAAATAAACGGACCAGAGGATTTCACTGGACAGCGTGAGTTGAGAAGAGGTAATTCACTGCGTTTGGTTTGCCCACATTGGCTTCCCTCTAACTTACAGAGAGGTGAGGATGGCTCTCAGCTCCTTGCAGCATGTCCCTGTACCGCACCCGACCTCCACTCACCAAAGTGAAGAGCCCAGATTTTCGTTTTGATGCCCAGAGCAGGAGATGGGTATTTCAACCACCTGACATTCAGATGAGTAGTACAGGTTGAAGCAATTCAGATTAAAAGAGAATTAGCCCAAAAGTATTAGATATATGCAGAAAACACTCAGAAAAAGGTATACAGACTCAGAAACCGACCAGAAGGGCGGAACATTTGAGTATGATACTATGCTCCAGAACAATATGTTCAAAAATCAGGGCACTATATATGAACAGTATGAGGATACAAGGAGAATAACTGGGAAAGTGAGAAAAGATCTCCTGGATAGAAGGAAAAAGAAGGAACTGAAACACTGGAGAGGTACATGGATCTCTAAAAATAAATAAATAAAAGTTTAACAAGGAAGTTGATTAACTAATTTTAACAAATACTTGCTACTTATTCATTCCCTTTTACTCAACCATTCTCAAAATAGTGGGAAGGGAAATAAAACCAGAGAACGACATCTTCAAGGAAAACAGAAAGGATCAGAGAGAGAGAACAAGTACAGCTACAGGTAAAAGAGAGATGACAACCACCAGCATTTACCCAAGGTGAGAGAGAAGTCCCGGGTACAGACTGCAAGGAACTGTAAGTGTGACAACGTGTTGGAATATAGACCAAAGAGCAGCAACAGACAGACAGACAGGCAGGACAACAGAACTAGAGACGGCGTGGGGAGTAGGACCTGAACTGGTGTGTGTCCCCCACATCGGGGGAGTGTGTCAATGCCACCTCCTCAGTATAGGCTCCCTTCGCAGCAAGGCACAACATGTCCGTGCTGTATTCCACCATCCTGTCCCAAATCTTCCTCCATCCCTCCCTTTGCTGCAAGGTAAGAAACAGACAAATTACAGCAAGTCTTTTATTCCTCTGCGGGGCTGAAGGATTAGCATGTGCCTGATGAAACCTTCTCCTCCCTGCCAGCCTCCAGCTGCTCTGATTCTTGGACATAAGGTTGTGCAAACGGGGGCAGCTTCTCTCCCCCACGATTCCTCCTTCCTCCCCTTCTTCCATTCTCTGACAATGATTCTTCAAACAGAAGGTGGAGAAGCTGCTGAAAATCTAAAGAGCTGAATGTCGCTTGGCGTATTCCACAAATTCCTATCAAACCAAAAGCTTCTGTAATTCTTACAGACAGCGAGTAACCTACTGGTCTGATGATTGTCAGTATTGGCTTAGTATTAAAGTATAATTTAATGCTATAAACATGAATTTTAAATTTCCTTTTTTAAAAATGAAGGTACACATAAGATCACTTTATATTAAATCAGCATCCTATGGGGATCAAATACAGATATGATGCAAAGAAGGAAATTTTAATTTAAAAACGATTCTTGCTTGCTAAGGCTAAATTTGATGTGTGGTTGTGAGGAGTACCAGTTGGGAGCATGACTGAAAGAGGTTTTAATCACAGCCTCTGTTGTTTGGCACACTGTGTGCTGCCTTCTAACTCCTAAATTCCTCATGTCAGATCTGGGCAGATGATACTATTTCACTGCTCACTTCTCTCACAACCAACCTCTAGCTTATTTTACAGAGCAAATAACACAACATTATCACTAAATCCCAGCCAGATGATCCCTGCCGTTGTCAGGCTCATCACTGCAGGCTGTATTCGGCACACTTGATCTTACACAGTACCATCTCTTTCCTACTTCTAGCATTTATTAATAAACTATCATTTTAATTCAAGAGCTCTTCATCTCTCCCCAGAAGAATGTGATATCTTCAAGGGATGCTTCTGTGGGTCCACCTCCTCTCTTATATTTACAATCACACCATATTTCTGCAGGAATTTGCTAGAAAATTTCCTGTCCCCTCCATCCTTTGGTCATGGTACTAGTATGTCCAGCAAGCTGGATGAAGCTACAAAGGGGCATCTAAGATAAAAAGTTCAGTGCTTGAAGTATTTGTTGCCCAAATAGCCCTTCCACCCCCTCCTTCAGAAAACAAAGGAAGCAAATCATTGCCCTGCAAGGCAATTCTGGCCAGTGGACTGCTATCAAGCTACACTGCCCTACATGCCCCAACGTAATACTCTCGCTGGCATATACAATATATGCATATATTGCATCCAAAGATATGCATATATGCATCCATAAATGCAGGATTTTTCAATGTCTGAGAGACACCCAAAAAAGCAAGAAAGAGAAGGCTGTTTCACTCTCCACACTACATTAGAACAGCAAAAAGAAAACACAGCATCTATGAAAAACAAAAGCACCAGTTAGTGTTTGATCTTTCTCTGGATCTGGGATTCGGCAGCAACTATCAGCAACCAATTTAAATACTACAACAAATCCAGTATACTGCAAAATTGCAACTGCTACAGATCCCTATTTGGGTTTCCCCTCTGGGATCAGAAGTAATTGCAAATAATAATTGTGTTTGATAACTATTTTTGGGATCTGTATTCAAATACCAATAAACAGTTCCCAAACACAGGCACTGAATGAGGGAGCAACTCTCTCTCAAAACAAACAAACAAAAAAAACCCCTCCACAACAAACCAAAAATTCAATCAGCAGTGAAATTAGATTATTTTTCAACAAAATCATTATTTAGTGTAGTGCTAAAGTAAAACAAGAATGTAAAATTTTACTCTTTCAGGTAAGTAACACAGTGCTTTGCTTTTGGTTTTTTTATGAGAAAATTAAGAAACTTGCACATGCCCTTACACTCAAAAGCAAGACTGAAGCCAACACAGGACACCTGAATGTTTCCACTAAAGAAACTACAGTAGGAAGACCAACTATTCGTCATAGGCATCTCAAGAAAAACAATAAAGCTTGAGAGTAGTGCAAGAAAATACAAACATTGTTGGTTAAGCTTTTTTTTTTTTGAGCCGTTAAAACGTGTGCTTTTAGTGTGCTTTCACTAAAATTTAACTATTAAGAATCTAGCAACTAAAACATCTTCTTAGGAAAACTAACACAAACACTTTAACAAGTAGAAGCTACAGCCATACTCCAACATGAACAGAGCATCTCCCGAATTTTCCTTGTAAATAATTTTTCAAACACTGAATGAACGGAATACTGCTTAGCTTAAGGGATACACCAAGCCTAAAGAAAATAATTTCCCTAAACACGGGGGGGGAAATCAGATAGTTCTAGAGAGCAAGACCGTTACAATTAGCATGCTTAAGACTTGAGTTCTTACTTAAAATACATAAATAATAAAAGAGAGATAAACCAGCAAATCTAAATTGAGCTGAAAAAAAAAAATCATCTGTTCTAGTTAAAAATTCTTTGTCACTTTTATTATCATCAGAAACTCTCAATTTGTTATTTATTACTTCAAATATTAAAAGACAAATACAAAAGACAAACTAATACTTCAAAAACCACCACATGCCGTCAGAAGTACCAAAATAAATCTGGGAGTGATCCACAAGCGAATTTGATGAACTTCACAAACACTGCAAAGCAATCTTTCCCCCTCTGCCTTTTTTTCTTTTTAATATATATATAGCTCACTTATAACGATACAATTACAACAGTGTCAGAATATCAGAACACCTCATACTGAAAAGCAAACTTTACAGACAAATGAAAAGCTTGATCTAAAAGAACCAAATTCCTTGCACTGGCCAATTAGTCTGCTCTGTGATCACATGTTTAAGCTTTACTACCAGAAAAAAAATCATTTCACTTTGTCACCACTTTTCAAGCTGGGATATTTTATTTACATTAGGCTGCAAGCACTAGGCAGTGCTAAAAGTTGCATATTAATAATAATCTAAAATAAACAGTATGTTAAGATGCAAAGTGCCCATGGTCATATCAAATGACGAAAAAGGACCATACCACCAGTCCCTGCCAGCTGACTGTTACACAAGTTACAGTGCTCGCTAGCTGGCAATTAGAGTTTTGGCACCAAGGAAAATCAGAATCCAAATGAATTCTAAGTGCTGGGGGTTTGGAATTATCATCTGTGTAATGGAACAATGTAAACCTCATATTAGAGCAGCCACCTGAAAAGTGATCAAGAACTGGGTGAAAGGTAACATTTCCAGCATTAATTCTATTCTGTTCATCAAGTTCTGCCCATTTACTTTTGGCAACCAAACAGCAGTACACATTTGTACTGGATGAATATATATACGCACCTACAGTACATATGGAACAGCCATCAAAGTACAACCCCACAAATATAAACCTGTTAACTAGTTCCTTAGTCTCTCATTTAGTTCATAAACCAGATTACAGAATGCAGAATTTATATGGAAATCATAATTTAAATAGATATCCAAGACCGTTGCCCATCTTACCCTGCGCTGCTTGAGAAAGTTATAATCATAGAATCATTTAGGTTGGAAGAGACTTTTAAGATCATCAAGTCCAACCGTTATCCCAGCAGTGCCAAAACCACCACTAAACCATGTCCCTCAGCATCACGTCTACATGCCTTTTAAATACCTCCAGGGATGGTGACTCAACTGCTTCCCTGGACAGCCCATTCCAATGCTTGATAACCCTTTCAGTGAAGGATTTTTTCCTAATATCCAATCTAAACATCCTCTGGTGCAGCTTGAGGCCATCTCCTCTTGTCCTATCACTTGGGAGAAGAGACTGACATCCCCTGGCTACACCCTCCCTTCAGGTAGAGAGCAATAAGGTCTCCTCTCAGCCTCCTTTTCTCCAGGCTAAACAACCCCAGCTCCCTCAGCTCCTCCTCATGAGACTTGTTCTCCAGACCCTTCATCAGCTTCACTGCCCTTCTCTGGACACACTTAGAGAGGGAAGAAAACTTACTCTTGATGGGGAGACAAGGGGCTGAGCCATCATTTTACACTCAGTCCATGAGCTTTTACAGCCACACACAACCCCTGCGGAACCCTCTGCAGCTCATCATCCTTTGCTCATCATCGACAAACAAGTCACAGCTTTGTCATTGAAAAAGTGCAAGAGAAAAGTTCAAATCATTAATAGATTCCCATTTAGAAAAAGCATTAGATAACAATCAGCAGAATTTGGAAGCAGCACTCACATACAAAGCTTTCATGTTCCCTCCATCCCTCTACTTTTTTTTGAAAACTTTCTAGATAGATTCATGTGCAGAATAACTCAATAGTTAAATGCTCCAGCACAGCAGTCTCTTGGCAGCGTAACTCACATTACCCGGGGATAATGCACACAGACAAGCAGTTGCAATGAGAACCTTTCAGGCTCTACACACCATTTCACCTTGCGTTAACTTGTTTCTGTGTCACAAAATAAGAAATTTACAGCAAAGATTACAGAAACTTATTCTGGAGCATTTCTTTTTGTTGGAACTCCCTGTAGTGTATTACCACTGTTAATTAAGGGGCTTCATAGATGAAGAAGGATCAAAAATGACATTGTAAAAGTACAAAAAGATGGGCAGAAAAATACGTAATTGCAGCTCTAAAGCATATTTTGATATTGCTATGGTACACAACCGATCAGTTTATACAGAATATTTTTTAAAGACAGCCAACAAGCTGGCCCAAGGAACCAATGCGGTGCAAACTGTGAAAGTCTCCCTGCTAACACGAAACAGGTTTAAGCAAAAAAAAAAAAAAAGTTTGAGTAGACACTGGAAGTCACAGGAGTGAAAGCTGTGACAAACACAGATTTCTCATTCCAAGACTTTACATGTTGAGAATAACGCATAAACATTTGCCTAAAAAGACCAAAGCTGTATGTCCACAGTTTACATACGCCATTAACTTTGACACCAAGATGAGAGCAGCCTCCTTTTAGTATTAGTAATACACAGGATCATCAAAGAAACAAGAGGCCACATACACACTACAACCACTTCAGGATCCTTTCAGGCAACATGATTACTTGTTACCATCCTGCATGTTCAGAGATCTAACACATTACCCTGCGTGGCTTTCATTACCCATAAAAATTTCACAGCAGTGACCCATTTGTCTCCATTTTGCAGTGAGAACTTTGGGGTTGTGATCCGCCTCCGTTCCTCCCTCTTGATGGGCTTGCACCCAACGACCGGGCAGGCTCTCCAAGGCATGTGGGAACTGGGTTTGAGCTCCCACCGGCTCCCAGCAGGGAAGGCAGAGCAACCCCACTGCCACTGCTGATGTTAAAAATCTTCCCTGTAATTTCCGTGTCTTAGTTTCTCTACTCTAATCCAAGAGGGATAGTGCATATGGCATAAAAAGGCTAGAAGGTTAATTCGAAGCTATAAAAGGCTACAAGGTTTTTTTGATACTGTAACAGCACGTTTAGAAGTGACATTGATTTTCTCAGGACTTTTTGAAGCAGAACACTTCACCAAAAAGCAAAAGTACATCTTGAGAGATGCGAGCAGCTGCTCCAGAAGAGAAAAATTAGTTCCTTATTCTCCTCTCTTTCTCTTTTATTTTTACACAACCTGATTTTGAGAAAAACGTTTTAAGTTTTCGTTACCACAGGAGGGCAGGAGCATGTAATGCTAGTGCTGATTTCTTCTTAGAGAGAGCAGAACAAACAGTGGGAGCTGGAACGCAGAAAGAGCCAAGTCAGAGACCCGGAGTGTGATGAAAATTCAGTCGTACCAGTGGAGTTAACTGCTTGTTAATGAAGGCGTATGCATCCCATCTGCTGGCTACAGAAGAGCTGGAATGGTTTCAAAAACATTCCAAGACAGACATACCATCAAAGATACCATGTGAACGTGTGATCCATACTCAACAGTTTGCCCCAGTGATTTCTGCAGGACCGAGTACAGACACAGACACACACGGACTCCAAGACCGGAGGAGATGAACCGCGTCCTTGTCACACGTTAACTGTCACTGCCCGTTGAGAACAGAAATCCTTCCAGTCTAATTTGTTTATTCATTAATTCTGATTTCAGGAGAAAGTTCTGGCTTGCACCCAACAGCTAATTGGTTCAATAAACAGCATCTCGGTTTAGAAGAAGAAAACATGATACTACAGTGAGAGCGTGTAACTGAAACCTCAGTATCTGTCTGGGAATGACTTAGGGCTTCTCAAAAGAGCTGGATTGCAAAGAAGTGGGTTTAAAAGACAGGAGAGTATACAGTTTAATTGCAAGAAAGAACTACCAACATTTATCTGAAGACTTTTCATAGGGAAGAGAGAAGAGAAGAGAAATTACTACTGTAAAACCATGCCTAATGATGACCTAAAACACAGAAAATAAATTTCTGGCTGAAGTCACGGGGAAAAAAAAAAATCCAGGTTGTTATATTTATTGTGTGAATTACAGCTCATGGCTGTAATATTTAAACTTTTGTTTCCTTCCTTACTAGGCCTGTCACACACAATATGCTATCAAGAAAGCTGCCAAACAATTGTTTGAATATTCCAAAAAGCAAATACGTAGCCCACCATGAAAAACAAATAGGATAACCTGAAATCTGCCATCATCTGCACACTGTGCAAGAGTCAAGAGAGTTAGAAAGACTTACCAGAACAAAATTTGCTGCACAAAGCCAAGTTCCCAGGTATCTTAATTCGTGTTATTTACTAACATAAGTTTCCCTTTTCATGAAAAGAAATCATCTAGAATCTTAAATTCAATATAGCTCATGTAACTGCCAGTATTATAAAATTCTCTTTAATAAGAAATATTTTAGGTTTTGCAAGTACTGTGCGATAGCCATTAGATTTTAAAATCTATTAGAAAAGTAATTGGTGCAGATTTAGTGTGTTAACAGGAACATTTGAACTGAGACTTCGTTTAACCCATCCACCCCTTCAATAAGAAAATTGTGCAAATCACTCCAAATTATGCATATTTTATAGGATTTTTCTTGGCTTTCAACCCTTTGATCGTACAATCATTTCTCTACATTTTAAAAGAAGAAACATTTTAAAAGTCATGTACTCCAAGTGCTACATCAGAAGCAACAGCAAAATGGGTTTACATGGTAAGTCCTTCATACCCCGCTACGACCAGCAGTATGCAGGACTAAATAGATGGGTTCTCTGGTAGCACTTCACTTCCTTGTTTAAGAGGTCACTTTTTTTACACTATTTCTTTTTATAGAGATCTATTTTTGACTGCTGTGGACTTTTGTTTACACATTAAGCCACCTGATGCCTCCAGGAGCCATATAGTTTGCTAGTGAAGTCATTTTCTCTCTGCTACACATAGTGACTCCATGTAACTAAATGCTTCTAAACAGGACTTGGCATTTAGAGAAATCTGGAGAAGGCTCCTCTCTGCGCGGTTATCCCTTAGAATTATAAGAACCGCACAGTTCTGCTTTTCTGCAGAGGCTGACTCAAGGAGGAGGGGGAAGGGGAACATAAAAAAAGCACAAAATTCTACCATCACAATTTCAGAAATACAATAGTTCATCTAATAAAGAGAATAAGGATTACTCAATTATTTTCTTGCGTTGGGCAGCTGTGGGTTGGTTTGGGTGGGTTTTTTTTGTTGGGGGAGGAGGGGAGAGGGAAGGACACGACACTGAGAGATTTTAGGATTTTTTTATTTTTTTTTTTAATGAGGATGGAATAAACTCCAGTATTTTGCTGGACTAGGTATAACATGAAGGAAAAATAAGACTGAAGCTAAGAACCTGAACTCTTCCACAGCACAAAGCACTTTACCCAGCGCCTGCAGCTGCGCTGTATGTATAGCTTTAGCCAATTATCTACAAATTTACTAGGACCTTCATTGCTGTGCTATAGAAACTCTAAGTTACAGTGACATACTGAATTGCTTCCTTTTGGTTGTTTTTTTTTTTTTAAAAAAATCTATGCAACAGTTAAAACAGTAAAAAAAGAGTATTTTTTTTGCTTTAAGTATTTCAACACAAGGTATTTGCTCCCAAGACAACTGTCAATAAAGACGATTAACGCTGTGTATTACAAAACAGATTATAACCTAACTTTCATCATCAAAAAAATACAACAGTGAGAAATCCTATTATACAGAAGACTGGACAGTTCACGTGCTACAATTACACAGGTTACCACTACTGTCAGTCACAGGAGAGAAGCCCACACCAACGAGAGAGCAAAATCCCCTATTTGTCAAGATTTGGATGACTGGGACACAGGATAGAGGAAGGAAAAGGAAAGGAGAGAAGTCTGACTCCCCACAATCATTGCTGCACCTCGGCTACAAATAAATATCAGGCCCTGGTCTTTTTGGCTGCCAGTCAGGTATTTCTTCACAAAAGTAATAAATATGTTTATTTGTCTTCCCAGTCAACACAACATGCCAGATCAATGTATCGTTCTGACCAAACTGCCATGAAACACATCTTCAGTTTCCAATTTAATACTAATTCCTGTTAGAATGAAAACACTGAAAATACAGATCTAAATACAACAGCAAGTCCTAAAGTGGTTTTGCCGTATTCTTTGAGGTACTAAACCAACATTATCTGTAAAATCTAATGGATAATTAAAATCCAAGTACATATGAAATATAAGTATACTACAACTTAAGGTTGTCAGGTGTTGGGTTTCTAGATTATTTTTATTCTTTCACTTAGCATTATTTAACCTTGTATTTTCATGCCCATCGCTATAAATACTTATCCTAAACTTCCAGTAGACACAACACAAGTTTTTGACAGGGTGTTAAAAGTACTGTATAACAGTAATATATATGTTGTTTGCAGCACTATGCAGAATACTTCATGTATAAGTGAATCATCAATCATCATACAAAAGTTCTAAGTAAATTTACGGTTTCTTGCAATACTATCACTTACTGCTTCAGAAAACTATTTTTGTAACTTTAATTCCAACAACAGGGTCATTCATCATATCCTTAACCCAAACAAATACTACCACTTCAATATGTGCAAACCAGTGACAGAGTGACAAGCTACTAACATCAGATATATGAAACAAAAATGAGCATTTGATTTAAACATACCTTCTGTGCTGCAGTTTTCACAAACTAAACTGTGTGAGACAGAACAAATCCTAGGATTGCGACTGATTAGCCAAAAAATATAAGTACTGCTTTAACATACTACCCTTCCCAAAATCTGACACACTGCATTAATAACAAGAGTGTAGCTACAAGAAATTAATTCAAACCCTTAAAAGGTGGCATTCTGTGATGATTTTTAAAAGTCTCTATGCATCTACTAATCACTACAAGTCAAGTAAGTGATACTAATTGCTGTTCTGTTTAGCAACTTTGTAAAGCAAACTTTTGACAGATAGGTGATGGCAATCTGCCACCAGTGCCCCAAAAGAGTGTCTGCTTTCAATCACATCGCTGCATCAACACTTTCAAAGGAAATTTGGGGTGCTTCTGGTAAAGTTAGTCATAACTCACCAAATGTTTCGGCACTGAAACAAAGGTGGCAGAATATTTCGCATTCCTTATGCATAAAATATTCCCACAGACATCTATAGGATTTCTGGAAATAAATGCAAACCCAAGTCTCAAGCAAACATGTTTTGCAACCCCAAATATAGTGAGTTTAGAAATAGTTGGTGGAAAACTGCTCAAGCTTTATTTTTTTTTTTTCTTCCAAGCGCCTGTATCAACCTGTGGGCTGAAAGGAGTGGGAGACTAGAACATGGATAAGTTAAAATTGCACCTCATCGCAAACAGGCTTCAGTATTTAATAAAGATGCACTGCAGAACCCCTCCCGAAAGCAATACCAACCACCAAGGAGGTCTATGCTACAGAAAGGACCTATTTTAAACCCCAGCAGTCAAAGCAGGGAGAGAGTGAACCGAGATGTGCTGCAGCATTTATGCAGCCATTATAATGCAAATGCAGAAGGTATTAGAAAGGCTATTTGCACTGGTGCACAGCCCCTTCAGTCTCCGCACAATGCCAACAGAGAGAACAATTAGGATGCAGGCATAACAAAAAGCCTCCGACCACAGGGTAGGCAGGTCCACTGCGCAGGGTACAGCATCTGGGGGATCACCCGTGGAAAGGTTGTCTGCCGGATCACTCCACACACCTCTCACACGTGGAACATGAAGCATTTTAAGACACGTAGAGGATTAGCATGGTAAAGGTAAGAGCAAGCTACAACCAATTTCCTGTGAGCACCAGTCGCACGTTTCCCCAGATGAACTGGGCCAGGGCACAGCACCCCAGGGCTGCTCCTCTCTGCAGAATCCCAACCCCAACCCCACTAACAGGCAAGTAGCAAACTTTCAACTACGCTAAAAAATAAAATAAATAAAAAAAATAATAAACAGCTACATACTCTCCTGTAGAAAAAAAAAAAAAAACCACACCAAAACTCTCCAGCAGTTTCTGTAACAAAAAGGGAGGCAGGCGTGCAAATCAGGATCTAATGTACATCCCCTCTGAGCATATGGACTACACTTTTGTAGAAAAACCAAAAAGCAAACAAACACGTTCAAGTCTTCCCTTTTTTTTTTTTTAAATGTACACCTTAAAAGAAGCAAGTATACAGGCATGCCAGATTGTTTTAAATCCTTTGCCCATGCATCCTAGTATTTATCTACACCAATTCACAGCCTCTTAACATATTCTCAGGCTAATCAGCATGTCTACAATTATAGGATAGGCTCCCTTCTCTCGTGTATTTCTCCTGTAGAGCAACACAGATAAAGTACTTGATAAACTGCAACGATCTTAAAACGGGAAGAAATTTACTATGTGGTAGAAAATTACTAAAGAAATTAGAAACACTGCAGAATTTCTGTACAAAATAATAACCATTACCTAGAGGTTAAGGATGGAAAAATTTTTAGTAATTATAAACCCCTTTTTATCCAGAGACGGTTGTTTTGCCATACTGAAAATGCCTTTATTGAACCAAATTTAGTGTCAGAGAAAGCCCAGATTTAATAGTACGTTATGTGCGTTTCACAACACAGTCAAGCCCAAGCAATGCAGCAAAAAACAAGCAAATTAAGGTCAATGGCTAATACCGCAAACATTACCTGCTTATTATACAACCTGTTACATTTTATCCCGGTATGTTTTGTAACACAGCAAGACTACTGTATCAAACAGACTAGACTATGTCAGCCGATACAATTTTAATGTAAACGAGGGTTCTTTTCACCTCTACAATCTAGTTACAACTGGCTGCTTAATCTTCACTACTGTGTCCTCCCCAGCCCTTTCAGGCACACACAAACCCACCAGAAAAGAAAGACAGAAATATCTCCTCTGAGACGCAGTTGCAGGCAGTAAAAATAAATACAAGGTATTACAACGACAGAGAGGAAAGCAAGCCCCGCTTCCATTAAAAGAGCATCCACCAAGCTGTCGTGCAAAAAAAAAATACAAAATAAATTAAAAGAAACAGTCCTCGAAGCGTTTTGGGTGGGAAATGCCACTAGCCAAGCTGGGCGAGAGGGTATGGCAGGCTGGATGTGGGAACACGTTACCAGGGGCTGCCCTGCACCCAAAACCCAGCCGCTGAGGAGGGCAGGGTGAGGTGGGCATCGGGGCTGAGCTGTCCCGGGGGGCTGCAGCCGGCGAGGGGAAAGGGGGAGCGTTGCCTTCCCCTCCCTCCAGACACCCAAGTTTTCATCTTTCTTCAGACACGAAGGAGAACCTGCTGCTGGAGAGAAACAGCTCCTTTTTAGCACCG
>JAHREE010000098.1:3256718-3268437 GCA_033628505.1 Tringa tobata
GCCCGGACAGGTCGCCAGCCCTGCGCGACCTCACAGCCGCGCATCCCGGGGGACCCTGTCACCGCTGCCACCCCGGGGAGAACCTTCTGTCAGGATGTCCCGGCGCCGGGGGGACAGCCCGTAGCTCGGTCCGTTGCTGCCTGCCGCTCGTTACAGCACTGCAACAGGAACTGTTCTGCCGCCAGTCCCACGGGTTAACTGGAGAGCCTGCCCCCAGGACAGACAGGAGCAGACATCCCAATAGAATGAGTTTTGCCGCTCTTCCCAGCGCCGTACGGGCATGGCCCAGCTTCCCCGCTCTTGCCGCGGGTCACCTTTAGCTCCCGAGACATTACGAAGGACCAGGGGACTGCCATGTTCCCACTTTTTCCACAAAATCGGGACCGTCCCCGGTTGGCACCTGCCGTACCCTCACACCGTGGCGCTGACTGTTCTTTCTTAGGAGATAATACCACAAGAGTGGCCAAGGAATTCCTTGCAAGGAATACACAGGAGCTGAATGGCGATGGCCACTCAGAAGGTGGCAACCGTGCCTCTGCGCCCACAAATAACCCTCCAGTGTGGCAGAGCAGCTGCCATCGGTCGTCATTTGATTGCGGCTGGGATTTAAAAGCAAGTTCTTTGACAACTTGTTACAACCGATCCTTTGGTATTTTGCTGAGAAAGGTTTAGCTTTTTAATGCTAAATTCTCCGGTGGTTGCAATCAGTTCCCCTTTCAAGCACCGCAATAGCAGCTCAACTTTCTTATTTCTAAAACACATTAAAGCTGGTGGGAGTCTACTAATTGATCTCAGTACTTGCTGGCCTGGACGGGTCCCGCCGGCTCACATTCAAAAGGAACAGCAGCCACCTCAGCAGAATCAAAACCCTGAGTAAATTTGGGAGCCATTTCCTACATCAGATGATAGTAAGATCTAAGTATTTGCTATTTCCATCAGTTTTTTACAATTGTTGGTAATCACTGAGGCTAGTTTCAGTGAAAGCAGGCTATCCACATTGGATTATCTGGGTTCTGCCAGTTTCCTTTGTGTGATGCTTTGGCAAACCAGACAGTTCAATGTGGTTACACACTTTTTGACTTATAAATGCTGGACAATGTTAAAAGCAGAATTGGCTTTTTGACATAATGGGTCACAGGGCAGAAACTAGGTGAAATTTCCTAGTGACAATATTTCTTACAATGACTGGATGTTTGTTTGTTGTTATTACTCCGTAAAACCTTCAGCGTGTAGAGCGCACTGACCCCCTACAGCACATGGAAATATGTGCTTTGCCCTGAAAACCTTGGAGTTTGAAAGATTTTTTTTTTTCCTCGTGTAGCTTATTTGAACACATACTGACGTCTACGTAGAACTACATCTTTTGTATTAAAGACCGTAGCGCGCATTTACCACGCGCAGGGAGGATCTGAATGGTCTGTTGACTGTGTGCTGTACCTTTGCATTTCTCAGGCTCTTTGTGTGCAAAGTGCCACTGCCCAGTTGCTTTAGCATTGAAGAAGTGTGTACAAGGCACACATGCTCTGTGTACTCTGGTTCTGTTAGAGATTTTACTTCTGTTTCTACTTGCTTTGCTTTCAAAAATATGATTTGCAGTCTAAAAAAAAATGTTACTTTGGACTCAAAAAAACCCTGGTTTGCTCTTTTCGTGATGAAACATAAAACTAAAAAGCTGGTATAAAGCAGAGCAGGACAATTGTCACTAGACAAGGAATCAGCCAAGAAGTTTACACTGATAACTCCACCCTTCTGCTGCAATTTCTTAAATATGTTTTATGGGATTAGACTGATACCACAGTAAAACTTGTGCCAACAGTCAGAACTAACAGACATTTTTTTGCAAAGGCAGAATTTGTACACGCAAGATTTGTTCTTAATCTGGACAAATGGAATAGTTAATTTTATACCCTCCTACTGGATGCTGGAGAGCTCAGCTCCAACCTACTCCCAGCTTCCATCAGCACTGTTTGTCCCCAAATCTTCATCAATACAGACCTGGCCCAGTGCAGAATTTGAGCATAAGAGTCACAATCCTTAGAAGTACTAGTTAAGGGTCTCTCGGGTTCAGGAGACTACGCTGACAGGCCCATATTGTGAACCTTGTGGTATTGTGATAGAGTACCTCACCTTCAGATAGATCCACAGGCAGTAAGTCAGAAGTTCCTCAGTCTCCGTTGCCCCAGAAAACCCATAGAACTGTGCAGGATCTTGAATTACTGCCGCTCACACTGAAATAAACAGGAGGTGAAATATAATTAACGAGCATTTCATAACCTACGTGCGTACAGATTCTGAATTAACATTTCACTGGCAATTTTATTTGGACATTGCCTAACTTTTCAACGCTTGCCTTTGCAGTCTTCGTAATGTTCCTGTAACACCTGTAGCACTTTCTGTGTTCCTGAAAAGGACAACTTGCTGGTGCAGGACCACGCAGCGTCACAGCACCTCCATGGGTCATCAGCCATGCTGGTACCTTTGTATGCCCAACACAGACCTCTGCCCCTTTTACTCAGGGAGAAACAGACGGCAACAGCAGACTGTTATCCTCCATCTAGACCAGCAGCAGAGGGGGATGAGTGTTGGAATTCGGATTATTCAGTGGATTCATAAGATCCTTCCTAAGGCTATTTAGTATTTACACAGTTGTTTCAAGCATGTCTCTACAAAGCAGTGTGATTTATTAGGAACTAGCTCTTACACAATGAATAATATAAAGCAATTAATTAGTTAAGCTTGCTTAAGCTGACCACAAGATCGATCTAGCAACTTCAGAATCATCTCTGACTGAATTCAGATACCTCTGATATAATAGCCCCTCTTGCCTTCTCTCAATTTAGTGGCATCCAGACTAATGAATTGACCCTTTCTCTCTTGGTCATGTGGCCTTTTCACTACCTCTTCCCAACTGTAAAATTTTTGTCATCTAACTAGAAGAAAGCCCGCTCTCCTCCCCCAGGCAGGCAGCTGCTGCCGCCTCATCCAAGGACACTCCACTCTAGTCATTTCTGTAACTCGGGCTGGAGCAGACAGCACAAGAGCCAAATTCTTTGCTGGCTGAGCCAACGTGAAGGCCAGCCTCTGGGAAGCTCTGTTCCACTTCCAGCTCTGGAAGACAGGATGTCCCAATGAGCACAGCCCATTGCATCCCATTCCACCTATGTAGCCCTCTGCTCTGCCCTGTGTGGGGGTGCCTCCCCAGTACCCCATTCCCTTCCCCTCTGCCTGGGCCTCACCTCTCCTTTCTTAACCTCCAGCAGGGCCTCCAACTTCAGCTCCCCATGACAGGTCCAACCAGTCAATGTCTTGTCTGGTTCTTCATCTCATTGCCTGTCCCTCTGACTTTTCTGTTTCTTCCTTCTCGTCTCCTTGGACTGGCAAACTGAATTCTGCTGCGTCTTCTGTCCCTCCCCTGCAGCTAGTTCCTTGCCAACCTCAGCGTAAAACTCTAATTCCCAGTTTCACTTTCTTTGTGAATCTCAATCTCCCTCTACCATATCTTAAATCTCCAAATTCCTAGTCCTAAATTTTATCTTCCTCTCACCTACACCTCAATCTACCCAGACCCTTCTACCCTGTCCTATTTCTTTCCCTTCTCTTGAATCATCAATTTACCAGAAGTTTGGCTGCAGCCTCTCAGGCAAGGGCTGCAAGGTGTTCAGTCTCAGCTCCGGGGGAGAGAAGCATGTTTTGAAGGCTGATGGCATGACAAAAACCTATTTCATTTTGTGAGTATCATGATCATGAAAACAGTGTATGCCCTCGTCACTGCTTTTCTATCTTCCCCTTGAATGTAAGCTTGGCTCTGCCTTTATCGTGGGGCTACAAAAACTGGAGAAGCTGGAAGAGCTGGCACAACTCAGGGAGAAAGGAAGGGTGTTAGGCACAGAAACTCCACCTGAAGGACACACATAGACATTCAGAGCCCTTGTCAATGTCTAGAAGCTAATCTTGCAACAGAGTGGCTGAGAAGATCCATCACATTGAAAACAGAGACTGCCCCACCAGAGCGAAAGCTTCTGCATGGTGCGAGATGCCGTTGCAATACAAAGAAGGGGAACCTCAAAATGTGGTTCTCTTTGAAGGACTACAGTACAGTAAGATGTTGCTATTTTTACTGTCTGTTCCTTTTATGTGTTCAGAGTCAGGTCTGCTTACTTGAGTGACAAGAAATTATTTTTGCTTTTTCCTCCAGTTGGTTCTGCAAAGCAAATGTATGATAAAAGGACAGAGTTTGATTAAGGTACCTATGTTCTCAAAACCAAGTAGCATGATTTAGGGTTGTAAAACTCCCATGTAAAAAACAATTCTGGTCCTGCCAGCTTCGGCTTTCAACTCATTAGCCACCTATCTCTGTCTGTCAGGCTGTTAGCAGTCTTTTGAACAGGCTTCCTAGGTCTTACAGGAGCTCTCTCTTCCAGGCGGAAAGACAGAACACATCAACACTGAAACAGCACATCCAGAACACTGTGCATGAAATTATTTTCTCTTATTTACTTGCATGCATACAAACTTTTTCCAGTATGCACTGTATCCTGGCTGCCCCCAGGCCTGCAGCTCCTCAGTTTATTTAGTGCAAGGGAAAACTGCAAATCCAGCAGGCTATCAAGCAAGCTAATCTTCAGTTATACAAACGGAGAGTCAACCAGTTCAAACAATTTATCTTTCAAAGTCAACACTACAAACAACAGAAACAAGCGAGAGCTTTTTCATTCACAACAGACAATAAACTCTATTTTTTTATTGTAGATATTCTAGACAGGATATTATCAGCTGTTAGAAACTCCTACTTTTCTCTACAGTGAAAGACAGGGCAAATTAAAGGCTGCAGTTGTCTGTACTTTGAAAGGGGAGAAAGGCTGGAATGAAAAACTCAGTTAAACTGAAACAGATGCTGATTATTCCAGCTCTAGTCAGGCCATCCCTAAAGAAACCAACCTTTCTTGACTTCATTTCATCCTTCTAGTACTTGCAAATCCATTTCTGACATCCCAGAGTAACCTGAAAGGACAAAGCAGGATACAACAGGACATTCTGCGCTCTGGTGGACAAGCTTCTCTTAGCTTGGGTGTGCAGCACCTGAATTTTTGTAGGCAGTTTGCCTACCAAGGGCTAACCACATCCAGGACTAACATAACTCCCAAACTAAGGAGCAAGGGGGGCTGGGTATTCACAAAACCTAGTTTACACCTACAGAGGTTAAGCTTCCTCTGTAGTCAATAAGATAAGCCTGTGCTTAGGCGGCCTGAATCATATTCTGAAGAAATCACTTTTTCCATTGACCTCATGCAGACCCTGGGGAGTTGAGGTTTCCAAGGGAAAAGCCACTTCCTCCCCTGGAAAGTGCATTCAAGCTTAAGTGGCTGTGGGTTCACCAGCTTTTTACGTGCCGCGCTTTGCTGTGGGACTGCGATGCTGCGCGGATCTGCATGCCTGCAGGTGGTACAGCACATCTCCTACCACTGTACCTGTTTCACTTGGCGCTTGTGTCAGCCTTCTAAAACTGGCTGGCACCAATAATCTAGTACGGTGTGTCTTAGATTTCATTTACACTGCATGTCATTTCATGCCTTCAAAGGTCCGTGAAGATTAGCACAAGGCTGACTGGTATGGCACGGTATGTAGGAATGCCAGTGTGAAAGCAGCCCAAGTTTTTCTGTGCTGAACTGTGTCATAAAAGGGCTTATCCCACCTCCATCCTGCATAAAACAGGGAGCAGGCTTCCACTTCCACATTGTCCTCTCTGATCTTCCAGTTCTCAACAGGACAGCAGTGTAGCATGCCCTTCAAAGAGAAACCATGAAGACAACCAGTTCTGTACTGGTATCACTTTTAGCCAATAAAGGTGTGAAGCTGAAGGAAAGAGGCTCCCGCAGCAGCCAAGGAGGGGGAAAGGTCTCTGGGAGTGGTGGCCCCGGGAAGGCAGAACAAATTTATTACAATTTTTTAAAGATTATTGTAAACAGCTCAACTGTGTCCTAAAAGTGGCTGGGAGTGGCAGCACATCCACGCTGAGCTGTGTAAAACAGCCAGCTGCCCCATGCCCAGGCAAGGATCGTTGCCAGCAGGTTAACCAAGGCCACAAGCAGAAGCAGTTTTTCTCAGGATCACACCTTGTCACTGCTGCAAGCTCTGCTGTCTGAAACATGGAAGAAGATGATGACCAGCTGAATAGAAGTGTCCCCAGGAAAATGAACAAACAAACAACTCTCATTCGCATTCTCACAAAGCAAAAAAAATTCTTTAAAAGTAATTTGGGAAGGGAAAATTGAGTTGGAATAAAATATTTGCCTGTTGGTCGTAATAGCTGCAGCTCCACTATCTATTTTCTCTCCCTCTTCCAGACTGTCAGCAGGGATTGAGTGTTCTCCTGGAGCCAGGGATGGATTTCCTGAATGGTGATAAATAGCAGTAAAGCCTGAAGTCAATTTGATGGTGAAATCATTATATAAATTGCTCTTTCCTGCAGGAAGGAGATGGATGAAAAAATAAATCAGAAAATAGTATGAAATGAGTAATCTTACAGTTCAGTTACGGGAACCAAAAAGAACAACCCCAATAAAGATGCTGGCTCCATCAGGGAGCCAGGCATTATAGAGAGTACACCTGTAAAGGAAAATTTCAGTTGAGGATTTCTGAAAAAATCCCTGAAAACTAGATCATTCAGGTGCAGAATGCTCTTCCAAAAGGACATTGCGAAAATCCTTCTGCCCAGAGCCATGAAAACTAGAGCAGAGTGAGCGCCAGCAACCCTAATATTTATTATTATTGTGGTGGTGGACAAGAGCCTTGATCTTGATCTTGTGTGCAGGTGCTGTACAAAAAGAGTGTTCTGATTCAGAGGCTGAAAGCTAAAGGAAAGACCAGAAAACTGACACACATCTGTCACAGACACAGGGAGCACGAGGAAAGAAAAGCAGTTAGCGTGCTGCCAAGGTTTTTTTATAGGCCATACAGACAAGGAGAGCATTGGAAAGAGCTCTGAAAGATGATTTTTTCAACACACATTAATAAGGGGTTGGTCGCAAGGCTGGAGGAAGCTAGAGATGTTTGAAATGGTAACGAGTAGGTAGTGGAACTGGTCATCACAAGCTGATCTCAGGAAAGAGCTGCCATCCTGGTAATGCTCTGAAACAGACGAACAGGGATGGGCCAGGGAAAGTCGGGCCTCGAAGAGGCAGGCGTTTGTCACACAAGAAAAGAGCGAGTTAGTAGACAGAGAAGAAAGAAGCAACACAGAGCGATGGACTAAGAACAGCCCTGCATTGTGAGGACAAGGGCTTGGTTATTCAAGAGTTTTCTTTCCCCCTCTTGTTTCTCAGGGGGAGGAGCGGTGTTTCAAGGGAGAATAATACAATCATTTGACTGTGTTAAGAGATTTATGGCCTGACTTTACCATGTGTTAAAATATTGATTCTCTTCCTAACATACGCTTTAGATATTGACATTATTTTTTCTGTACAGAAGACTGACTTCTGCATACAAAAGCTGGGACTTCATCATAGGATCCAGCGATGCTGGGAAAATACAAAGTGACATAAGTGAAGCACAAGTCTCAGATTTTTTCCACTCAATTAAATAAAGATAGCAAGAGAGACACTGAGCAGTGCGTGGTGGTGAGAAGCTGGAATAATTAAACAATAATATGACAGACGGTGCATTTACGGGCAATTACAGCATGCCTCTGCTGGCACTTCAAGGCACAAGGCCAAAGACTTAAGCGATTCAAACCACACAAGTAGAGCAGTAACCTCCTAGAAATGCCAATTTAGAGCATCTGGCTTGGGAGGCCAGAATGGGACTTACCTGTAGCAGTAAGAGGGAGTCAGGTCTCTGCTTTTACCAGACGTTACTGCTAGAGACAGAGCAGGAAGAGCAGCCCATCAAAAAGCTCTTTCTGCATCCCCTGGATAATACATTTCCAGGTACTTTTACGTACGTAGCAGTGAAAGACAAATCTTCACACTGAATAAGGACATCTCCTTCTTGCCTTGTGCATACAGCTTGAGGATACCACCACATCAACCAACCACAGATTTAAAATAAGCATATTCAGAAAGCTCAACTAAAAGAAATCACTCATCTGTTAACCCCCTTCCAAAAAAAAAAAAGACTGGGTTAAACATCAAGCTATAAAGCTTCAGGCTCTGAAGGCATTTGGGATTCCCTCAGGGTGTCACAGGAGGCTTTCCATTCCCTGCCTTACCTCACTCAGTAAACACAAATCACCATCCTACTCCCGTCTCTGAAGAAGATGGGCTCTGTAGCCCATGGTACCACTCAGCAGCTTAAGGGGACAATGGCATGAAATCTGCCCGTGTATTTTTGAAAGCATTGGCATGCGTTATTCAACCCACATCACTACATTTCTGAGACCTCGCCAGCACATACAGAGGTGAAACAAGCTCTAGATTTTTAGAAAAGAAGAAGAAAAGAGAGAGAGAGAGATCCGCCTGGAAAGCAAACACAGATCAGGTGTTGTTAAAAGCTTCTTAAACTGTCAACAAAGTGTTTACTTAAACTCAGAACAGAAAATCACCTTCAAGATGGGTAATTCTCATGAAAGTGGCTTTATTTTTAAACACCTCATGTCTGGAACTACATGATTATACAGGACTCTGAACCAGGCATTTGTTTTTAAAGTAAGGACTTGATACTAGACTTTCTTGTCGTATAGGATGAAAACATGAACTTGAAAGGCTCAAAAACCAGAATGAGAATAAAAAGCATTTAAAATGTATAAAGGCAAAAACCAAGCCTCATAAATAAATGGGACTGGCAACATTGGTTCACCTAAATGCTTTTTTTCTTCTACTTAGTAGGAGATGTTTCTCAAGACTGAAAATAAGTGTTGTTTTGTATCTGCAGGGCTTTCAGCAAGCGGCTGCCATGTTACGAAACTCTCCGGATTCCAGCAATGCACTTCTCTGCTGTCTGCTGCACTCAGAGTATCTGGGAAGAGGAGGAGGAAAACAAGCTTATCATTTATAAAATTATTGCTGGTTTTGTGGTCGTGAGGCTTTCTGCAGTGTACAAGAATAACTTGTTTGTGACATCAGGAAAATAAGGATATGCAACCTAGAGCACCATGTCCTCTCCGAGGATACACTCTCACGCTTTGTCAAATAACCTTGGGTTTTATCCGAAGGTCGAGTCCCATGACTTTAGGAAGCCGCATGCCGTGGGGACACAACTTGAGACCTGGGCACCATTATGCTGTACGCCAAGGACGGCCTTGTTCTGACTTCTCCAGCCACATGGGGTGGCATCAAGAAAATGAACTGACTCAGCACAGTCCTACTGCAAGTGCATGGTGCTTTTCCCAGATGGACGGGATTTGGCAAAGTATTTCCGCCTTCTAGCTATTTCTGGCAACCGGAAAGGCCCAAGAGAGAAATGAGGGTATGTTTGAGGATGTGCTGACCCCAGAGGCAGAAAATGGCAAAAAATGGGGTATAACTATGCTTTCTTTAGCAGAAGAAAAGATCAGGTCCCTCATCTGTAATTGGAAAAGTCACATCTTCTTTTGTTGTTCCTCTTCCAACAAAACAAGAGGAATTAGGTCCTATGCCACGCTTTCCTCTCCTCTCAACTATGACTAACACCGCTCTAGTGAATAAATACCAGCCTTACTCAAAGCTGAACCCATTCCTCTTCTTAAGGTATACTTGGGAAAGTATGATATTCAGCTGCAGACAATGCCCATGCCTCTCTCCTCTCTCATCCAATCCTTCCAGTCCTGAAGGTGGTAACTCTGTTTTTTCCCAATGGAAAGAGGTGTCTTAAAAGCAGACTGTAAAAAACAATCTCCACAATCACGCCTGTCCCAGCACTATCAGCTTTCTCGATAGGCTGCCAAGTTGGCATTTGACTAGCTAAGAAAATGGATTTAGCAGACGATGCCAGATTCCACTTCTCAGTCACTAAAATGCTCCAGTAACAAACCAAGTTGACCATTGTTTCTTATCACCAAGCAAACAAACCCTGTTGGCAGGAAAACTGAGTTTGGAAAGTGATTCCCTCCGTGACTGAGATGGGCTCTGGTTGCTGTAAATGCCAGTCCTCACATAATGCTAGACTCCAGGTGGTCCTCGGCACCGTGAAGGGCACTGTCACCTGTAAGTTGACTTCAGTCTCTTGCTTTCGATTCATCTGCTGCTGCTCTGCAGGTCATATTTGTTACCACAGGAATAGCTGTTGGTTTCACAGTGCAAGATTTTCAGTCATAACTGGCTGTAAACGTACACTTTTAGCCATAGCTAAGATGCTGTATCAGTTTTTAAAAACAGACAAACAGCTCCCAAATTACTGATCTGCAAATCGCACATGCTGTTTAAAATGCCCTGGTCTACAAACATCCACAGTCTTCATAAATCAGTCCCTAGTCCTTTTCCTTCCAATCAGTATGAAATACTAATTGGCACACAGACCAGCACACCAGAAAAAAGAGCTTTTCCCAAAGAAATCAGCGGGGATGCTTCTGTGCACTTCAAAGGGGAGAGAAGGATGTCCCAAGCAAGCCCGTCCACTTTATAGCCTCAGCAATGCCAATCTTCTGACCTGAAAGTAGAATACATGAATCACAACAGCAACGGGACAAACTTCTGTGCTTCCCCAGACCAAACCAGAAGTGTTATCTTTGGCCGGCTCCACAAGAGGCAGGACGTAGGAGACCCGCTCCCAGGTTCTCTGCTGGCCTCCAACCCAACAAGCAGCCAAGACTTCAAATGAGGTGGAAGTGGGCTACCTGAGGGACCGTCAGTTTCCTACTCTAGGTTGCCTTAGAGGAAAAAGGAAATCGTTCTGGAACAATGCAAACAAAGGCTTTAAATAACTATCTAAGAGGTGCCGCTTACTGGAAATTAGAAGTTTTACCACAGGTCTCCCAGCAAAGCCAGGAACGCCTTGGATCCCACAGCTGACAGGCCCAGGGCGCGGTGCCCGAGCAAGCATCGAGGCAGAATGGAAGAGAACAATTAGTGCAGGGTCCTGCACCTGGGATGTGGCAATCCCAGGCACAAATACAGGTTGGGCAGAGAATGGCTGGAAAGCAGCCCTAAGGAGAAGGACTCGGGCATGTTGGTGGATGAAAAGCTCAACATGAGCCAGCAATGTGCACTGGCAGCCCAGAAAGCCAACCACATCCTGGGTTGCATCAAGAGAAGCACAGCCAGCAGGTCAAGGGAGGTGATTCTACCCCTCTACTCTGCTCTGGTGAGACCCCACCTGAAGTTACTGTGTCCAGCTCTGGAGTCCTCAACACAGGAAGGACATGGACCTGTTGGAACGGGTCCAGAGGAGGGCCATAAGGATGATCAGAGGGATAGAGCACCTCCCCTATGAGGACAGACTGACAGAACGGGGGTTGTTCAGCCTGGAGAAGAGAAGGCTCCGGGGAGACCTTATAACAGCCTTCCAATATCTGAAGGGAGCTACAGAAGAGATGGGGAGGGACTCTTTGTCAGGAAGTGTAGTGACAGGACAAGGGGTAACGGTTTTAAATTGGAAGAGGGGAGATTTAGATTAGATACCAGAAAGAAATTCTTTGCTGCGAGGGTGGTGAGGCACTGGGAGAGGTTGCCCAGGGAAGCTGTGGCTGCCCCATCCCTGGAGGGGTTCAAGGCCAGGTTGGATGGGGCTTTGAGAAACCTTGTCTGGTGGGAGGTGTCCCTGCCCATGGCAGGCGGGTTGGAACTTGATGATCTTTAAGGTCCCTTCC
>JAHREE010000098.1:3273308-3288573 GCA_033628505.1 Tringa tobata
AGTATAAGCTTTTGTTGCAGTGATTACTTTCAACCCTCCCACACCCCAAACCTGCAAAACATTTGATACCAAGATACACACAAATGCAATGTTAAGCCTGATATCCACAAACAGAGGCTGGTTTTGGTAAAGACACTGACATTTCAAAACCTGAATTCCTCACAAGCTGTCAAGATGGTTTAAGAAGCCAAACAAAACACCTGAACTGGAAAAGATCTAATAAATAGTATTCCCTATGTGTAAATTGTGAATAAAAATTTTATGTTAAAACTGTTAAATGTACATGTTCCCCCCAGGAAATTGAACTTATGACTTGTATTGTGACCAGTAAGGAGAGAACAGAATACCCATTAGCTGCAGTTCAAACAGCATTATTTATGCTAAGTAAACAATAACAAAAAGCACTATATGAACCACATGGCAGAAATGAAGGGATCATGTGTGTAGAAATTATTCTACATGAATATCCTGTTTTCTTTTGCCATTAGGATTAGTTGTCTCATCTTAGAACTCTATTCATGCCATTTGGTATGGTCAACCCATTGCTTAAAAGCAAATTTTTTAAAATTTTTTTCCCCCACTGTAGCTGACAGTTTTCCACCCTGTCACCTGCATGGATCATTGTGACGCCTGAATCTTCCATCTCGGTACTGCGCTGATCTCTACCAAGCAAATCAGCACCCCAGAGGAGAGGCAGACCCTTTTTCCCCGGGGAGCACACAGGTGTGTCATCTGGGACTCACCGGAACCTCTCTCTCCTCAAGTATTTATCTCAGCCTCCACACAACAGGTTTCCCATCAGGGCAGCTTTTTAATAAACTTTGTACCAGTCCAACCCTCTGTTTCTCTATCCTCATAGTTCCCAGTTCCAATCTGTCATACTTTAGTCATAAGATCCTGCTTTCTGTTACCTACAGCGGTCACAAAAAGCAGCACCTTTGCTTATCTACAATAAAACAAGTACCTTGAAGGACAGAGGTCTCTCAGTGGTTTGGAGATTATTCCAGCCTGAAAGCATTCCTCTACAAACCGCTCGAGCACAGAATAGGAGTGTGGCACATCCAGGTTAATGTCTGGGATTTCACGGTAAACTCGTTCATAGCCCTGAAATGTAAAAATTTGAATAATGGTCTTGTTATTCTACGATTTTATTACATTTTTTAAAAATACCCCTTTACACTCTGAGGACTTATTTTTTTCAATATAGTTAGATGTACACTACGGACAGTTTCAACAAAGCTAAAGCAGAGCAACTGCAAGTGAGTAGCAAAGCAAGATCTAATACCAGCCAGTACCATGGTATTATACAACTACCTATCTACATACAAACCAGGTGAATTTTTAACGTCTTTAGAAGCCAGAAACCCAGAATACAGAATGTGTTATGTTAGCCTGGCTGCTATCACACGGGTAGTAGCACCAGGAAGAAAAACTTAATTATTCTTCCATTTAAACAAACAAAACGTGGCCACAACTCTCCACCGCAACAGTTTCTATAGTAAGGGAAACACTGGTGACAACCAGAGATGACTTCATCACTTCCCACCACCAGTATGGCTGGGGAAATTTTGACACAAGTCTTTATGTGGTACCTAGCTTCCCCTGGGACAGAACAGCTGTCTTATATTCATACCTAAAAGCAAAGCCAAGGAAGACTCCCAACTGTGTAAAATACTAGAATCATAGAATTGTTTATGTTGGAAGGGACCTTTCAGATCATCTAGTCCAACCGTCAACCTAACTCTGATAAAAAGACCCCATCACTAGCTTCTATATACTGTTCTAAATTACATTTGTAATTAAGTGGGTCCTTATTGTGCTTCCTGAATTATGAAGAACTACTGTGTTAAAAGAAAAATTAAATTTAAGAAAAATGAAGCTATATTGCAGCATTTTAAATGATGAGTTTAAACTATTTAATTGCATAAAAGCAGTGAAATCTTTGACTGAACATTCAAACATTCTGTACTTCACAATTCTACAGAGAACTACTGCTTGGAATTCCTTTGTACTTCTTCCAGTATATGGCAAGTCTCACATATAGATCAGTGACATTATTTATATGAGATATAGAATGACCATGCAGAATTTAACAAAGAGCAGCAGTCGGCAATAGACTACAAATAGTATTTAGAAGGTAAAAACTATACAAATTTTGAAAGACCTTACCCAAAATTCTCTAAATGCCACACTTACTCTTTTCATTTGGTCCATAGTAATGACAGAAGACGTCCAGAGAGATTTCAACAAATCCAGTATCATTTTAAAGGTCTTTTCTCCCGTTGATTCCAAAACCATCACAACAGCCTAAAACAAATCATTCAAGTGGTTCAAGTACATGTTGTATAAGCATATGAGGTGCACAAAGGAGTGCATTAGTATGCATCTTCCGGGGAGACAAGTCCATTTCTTAAATGCACTTAAAATATCAGCATATTATTATTATTGGAAAAGAAAAAATGATGAAAAATTATTTGGATGAGTAGAAATGGTATGAAAAAAGGACTAGACAGAGGGCGAAGCATTGCCTTTCTGGTTTGAGAGAGACATGACTGTATCCATATGCTGCAGTTACAGATGGCAATTAATTCTGTATCTATGATTTTTTTGTATCTGTGATTTTAGAAAAACTTAGCTGTTTTAAGATCTACAAATCTCCACAACCCCCATCAACTAAAAGGATTCTGGTTCTCTAAAGTGAAGGCATTTTCTAAATGGAGTCAATTTACTGAAGAGAAAATTTTGTAGCTTGTTCAGCTTTATTGGTAAACAACCATTTCCCAGTTTGGCAGATAAAAGAGTACAAATGGGAAAAGTCAGATCCAGCAAAGATGATCTTTCTCTCATATAGTCTGGTTCTGAACTCTCTCAGAGCTTTTAAGTATGAGCTAGATGGAACAATTCCACCCTGACAAGGAAGCTCTCTAAGTTAAAAAAAAAGTTAACACCAATTAGAATACCAGATATCTGAAACAAGGAAATAAATACCAAAACAAAGCATGGCTTTTTTGCTGCTACTCCTCAGCACAAAATAAACCGAGCTCTTCTGTTTTTTTTTTAGGAATCAATAATAATCTGAACCCAGCTATTTACCCAACAAACAAAAATTAATTCTGGATCTTCCCAGAGTTAGCAGCAGCTTACTTTTTGCACACTGTGCATGCAAACCATTAACTTTACATGAAACACTTTAGTTATTCAAATAACACCAGAATTCGCAACCTGAGCCTCAGATTCCAGTTATGTTATTTGCATGCCCACATCAAAACAAACCCAAACCTGTTGGTATTACAATTATTAAAGGGACTCTTGATCTTTCCTTACTTCATATACAAGTTCATGGTGAAAATGAGGTACTTCCAGTTCCTGAAGACAACGTTCAGCTTCCAGTACATCTCCAGAAAGCAAATATTCTTTCAGCAACATATCAATCTGTTGAATTTTAAAACAAGAAGCCCAACATAAACAAGACAAAAAATTTAAAAGCTGACGACTGTTCTGATAATCTACGATCAACCCAGCAACAAGTTAGTTCCTGAAACTTGCTGCTAGTGTTTTTTTAAGTGTAATTAAACTGAGATGTCATCAGCAACCTGAGAGACAGCGTAAGCCAAATACCTATCCACAGTGCTAATACAGACACACACCACCAAAAACACTGCTCTGTAAGATGCCTATCACCATAAAAGTTTAATACAGGTACGGTTCAGTTTATCTTCCCTGAACTACTCCTCCTTCTATCGTGTCACGCTCACAACCTAGAAATTATAACATAATTTTTCCTTTAAACTTGCCTATTTCATAGCAGAGATCTCTATGAACTTTCCTGTTTCTTCCTCTCTTTTTTTCAGTTATTACTGTGCTTTTAATCAGTGATGCCAAAAAATAATAATAGTTTATCTCGTTTAGCCAGTTTCATCTTAACTCTTCTAATTACTTCACCACTTCATATTGTACGTCCTTAAAAAGCTAAGGGCTTAGAAGTTTTGCTTAAAGCAAAAATAAGTGTACACTTGCAATACAGAATATTGTACTAGCATGTTCCCTCCACTGACAAATACTACAAAATCAAAGTTATCTACATCAGCTTTTAAAAGCTACTTTATGTAAATAAATTATGAAAAAACACTCCAACAACAAAACCAATACTCAAGACATCTTTTTGCTACAGAATACATGTATCTCTTTGCTCCAGACCAAACAAGGTAAGCTGAGACAAGCAGTAAACTCTAGAGAGAAGAGTTTTGTAGAAGTCAGTTACCTCTTTAACAAGGTGTTTCACAGACTGCTGGCCACCTCCTGACCCCCACACGTTGTCTATACGCTTTCCACCCTTCGTCATACTCAGCAACACAGTAGCTCGGTCCAGCGCAGCTCTAGAAAGCAAAGTTAGGGTTTTAGAAAGTTATTACAGAACTTCATTAAAAGGCCTCCGTAACCTCCCCCACTGCCATTCCTCTTTGGGGAAAGTGACCAGATACCTGGCAAGAGGTCAGGGTTAGCAACTCCGTGGGGACATCTGGATTGAGAACTGGATAACACTTGTGGTTATACCATGCTTAGGACAGGTAACAGTCTGTGACAGTAGCAGATCTGAATCATCAATGCAGAACTTGGAACACCCTCACAACAAAGAGCTTAGTATTTTCTTATGCAGACATGGATTTTATCTGGGCTCCTTGTATCTCAAACAAAATAGGCTTGTGTTGCTTCCACACTGAAGAACAGCTTTTCTACTGAAATATTTTCTGTTTGGGTCTAAAGTATTATGAAACCTTGAGAATTTAAGCCAAAACAGCACTTCAGAAGGCAAATATGTAGTGGGTAAGGTAGCGGAAAGCTTGCCAGTTCGTTGAGAAAAAGAGTAAAAAAGGAACCGAGGTGAAAACAAGACTCAGCTAAGCACCATCCAGCTAAAGAAGGAATAGTTATTCCAATCCTCATACTAGGGGCTAACCAGTAACAATAACTCTATTCATCAAGGCTTAATGAGCAGAAAAGACTGGCCAAAAATTAGCAAAAGCAGCAAAGCATCCCAGATGTGTAGCAAGCAGGCTACGATCCTTCAAATCACAGGAGACAGCTGTGTCACCGACAGACAATTTTCAGTTGGACCCTCAAGTGAGGGAGCTCCTTCCAAAAGTACCCAACTATAATCATTACAAATGGAACTTTTAGAAGCCATAAGAGTTCAGCACCTCTGTATCAAGCCTGAAACATACGCTTATGAGGGAATAATAATAAAACATGACTAGTGATTGAAATGTCCCTCTTCATCAGGGATTGCTCCCTTCAAGCTTCTCATCCTGACATGGAAAACAATTATACTTCTTGATGAATAAAACATTACAGAGACAGTCTGGCAAAGCCCTGCACAAGCTTCAAACCTGTATAAGGCAAACCAGTTAATCCCTTGTGTATTTCACAGCATATTTACAGCAGCTGTCCTGATGCTATATTTACTCATTAATCACATTAAAGCTTTTTCTAAAGACAAAACCTTCTATAATCACTTCTTGTTTCAGCTTTTTTTTTGTTTTTCCACTCTCAAACATAAGCTGGACAACAAATCGAACTCAAATGTATTAATAAATTTTTCAGGCACTTTTAGTATTTCTCCTGTGACCTGAGTCATTCTCGATTTTGTTGTTGTTGTTGCAGACTTTGTTGATTTCATTTTTATCATTAAAAAATAAGAAGTTATAGAGAACTACATGATTTATCCTGAAGTCCTAAATTCCTGATCATCATCTTTACCATTTGGAATAGAAAACTGGAGCTATATAGAAAACAAGAAAGTTACCGAGCTTGGATGCAATCCACAGTGCCTTTGTAGCCATCTATGTAGGTACTGCTTAGAATCCCATCTCCAACAGCTCTAGCAATAAACTGGCCCACCAACTGCAACAAAACAGAAGCATTTTTAATTAAATGTTGAATTTCAAAGTAGTTCTAAGCAGACAATTATAACATGCTTGTTTTTTTAGATTTTATTTAAATGAGCCATCTCAAAGTAAAAACACTGCCTGGGAAATCAGTAGGGGATTACAAACTGTAAGACAATCCATAGATATTTTTCAAAATACAGAGTATTTCAGTTTACTTGATCGATGTTAGCCACAATTTAAAAGAAAAAGCTTTTAACTACTAGCATAGAACTACAAATATACCTGCGGTGCCTTGGGAGAATCCAACACCAATTCAGGTAGTTCTTTAAGCAGTCTATCAAAGGATTTTTCCACGTCAGTTTTGCTTACTACTGTCCCACAAAGGTCAGAGATAAGCTTAGATGTCATTTCCCTGTGACTAGCCTTCCCCTCTAATGCCAAGGAAACAGCCAGCACTGGCACGCTGTATTTCATCTCACCAAGGTTTAAGTCCTTCAGCATCTCCTAAACAAGATTTGGAAAACAAAACAGATTAAGATTTCATAATTCTTACTATATAAATACATAATATATAAATATTTATATGCTTTTATTTAATATATTTACATATATGCCTTTGCTCATGTAACGACTATGCTTAGGTATTCTTACTGCACATTTTCTTGCTAACGTTTCTATACCCTCATTTACAGCTAGCACTTGGGATACCCTTGTATGCTACAGATTTGTACCCTAAAATAAATACGTAAAAAGGCATGCGACATACCGAAACTTCGTTAGTATCTCCATGTTCAAAATATTCCTGTATGATTGGTGTTAAAGTTTTTTCAAATGCTCTTTCATCCAGAGGTAAAACTACTGTTTCATAGACGCAGTTCTCCTATTTCAAAATAAAACAAAAGCACATATCCTTTTGTAAACAGGACTGTCTCTTACATCTTACGCAGTGCTAATAGCATCAAAATACATCTTCTAAATCCTTAATGCTTTGCTAGTCAGTACTCTGCCAAAGAACATCAGATTCTGTCTCTACCATTAAAGTGTGGACAACACTGGCTAAACGTCATGCTGCTTCTATTTTGAATTTACCATTAGTGGAATTCAAGTGAAAGGCTGAATTTAATATTAAATGATGGTAAACACTCCAAACTCTGTTCCTAGGATTCTGCTGACACCAGATGAACACAGAGATCAAGTATCTATGTACCATGTACTGAAGAGAGAGCGACAGAAACTCCTGTCCCAGCCCAGCAGAGTTAGCGGTGCCACAGCACAAGATTTAACTTTCAGCGTCTTTCCCTGCAAGTGGCACTTCAGTCCCTGACAGCACCCTGCCTGTTTTCCCTCTGTCTTAGTGACTGTGTGACCAGACAGATGATAGCACATACAGATGAGAGAAAAGGCATTTTCAGAATACTTGTGAGTGAAAATATTCCCTAAGGGGAAAAAAAAAAAAAAGAGTAACACAGCAACTGCCTCCTGTAAAACCTGGTCCTGCAGAACTCCAGCACAACCAGATCTCCCCACCATCCTTCAGCTCCCTGCTCCTCACAGACTGCAGAAGTAACATTCGGAACAATACTACAGGTCACAGAAATCTGAACAAAGTTTTCCAATTAATGCTTTTTGGAGACAAGCTTTCCATGATCAAGAACTACAGCAGAAGTCCAAAAGCCTATCCTTTCATCCCATCAGTCTCTGTTTTCAAGCTTAGAAAAGCTAGGGATGCAGAACTTACATGGAATATTCATTCTTCATTAAACTTGCTTTTATACACTCGTTAACTTCCTCTTTAATAATGATCTCTGCTCATGTAGAGCATTGAATTGCAGGGGAAAAAAAACCTGATACTGGAAGAAAGTTTTGATATTCCCACATACCATCCTCTCAGCAGCTATGGCTTAACAAACAGCCTCTGCTCAAAGGACACCACCATCGCTCCGCTTATGTTATACAGAATTTACTTATGATCTCACAGCTGTATTGATCTCAGACCCTTTAGTAATCTGTGTTTGTAATCAGTATTTCCTATCCTCAGTGATCTGTTATAAAGCACTCTTTGCCCAATGAGCTTGACTTTATTTCCTCCCCCCGGTACTATGGCTGTAAGGTACAATCTTCTGCGACATACCCTAAATAAATACATGCAACCAAAATATCCAGACTATGAACTTTGCACTAACTTTAAGTGTTTACACCAAGTAGATACAATATATTGGGAGGGTTGGGAATACAGGGAAGAGAAAAATCCATAAAGGATACTGTCCCAGACTGAACTCCTAAACTGAACTCCCCACTTGAGAAAGCCTGTGTTGCATTTTTAACACAGTGCCTGTTTGTAATTCAGAGCAGCATTCACCTCCATGAAAATCTCACTGAAAGAACACACCTGGAAAAAGGATGCTGCATTATCTGGCACAGAAAGAGAGCTTGTAGGGTAAGATCTGTGAGTGTTACACTGCAACACTTATACACCATTTGTCTTTAACTCAACTGTAATCCATTCTTAAACATAACAATGAGCACTTAGTACAGCCAGGCTGACATTCACATAACTTAGAAGGTTAAAATTTCATTAATATAATCATCACAGCAATTGACATCAATAAAGGAAATAAAAACCAACACTGCAAAGAAATTATTTGCCTACCTGGTCATCATCATAATTAGGATCCTTAATGTCTACTTCTTCCACATCATACACTTGACCTGGTGTTCCCCAAACTCCTTTACCACCTGCTCCACCTGACAAAATATGGGATGGTAAGCAAGGAGACCAGTTTACAAAGAATACTTGTGAGTTCAACCCAACATTTTTCACTTTAGAGGGACATATCACTGCATGTGCCCACCTCCTGACTCTAACAATATACACTGAAAAAGGTGTGTTTGTGTTCCCACTTTAGCAAACAGTCTTTTCATCACTTTCCAGTAACATACTAAAAGCAGTATGAAAGTGCGAAAGAATTACTAAAGGTTGAAACTGTACCTTCAAATGTAATCATGCTTTAAGTTTGCATTAATAACGGTCCTGTGAACCACCAACAGTTCAAATTTATGTATTAAACTTGCTAAGAAAAGATACTTGCCTTCCAGACAGAAGTTAATATATTAGTTAATATATTAGGCAATATACTATAATATATGGCAACCTGCTAACATAAAGAACAAATACCTGTGCAGAGGCTGTGGCTTATTAAAATGATTCCCAGTTGCAAAAAATTTACTATGTTTCAGACAGAATCTTTATCATGCAATTGTCTTCACTACACTACACCAACCTTTCTTCGGTAGACCCCTTCCCTTTCCAGATCGGGATCGCCTGTCCAGGAGTTTCCCTTTTGGGCTCGTTGGTACAACAACTCCAATCTTCAGCGTCTCTCCGTTCTCACTAACAGAGTCTCCTCTCCCAGAATCTCTAGAAGAATTTTTCCTCAACCGTCTCTTCGCTTTAGCATTTATTTTGGCCTCAGTAATGGAAGTTGCAGGAATCCAATTTCCATTGATTTCAGTTTTTCGTTCCTCAGACCCACCATTTTCTTCATCACCGGAAAATGGAGCATCACTTAGATTCTCAAGTTCTTAAAAAGGAGATAGAGAAAAAAAAAAAAGTCTGTTAGGGTTTTAAACAGTTTTATGTGAAAATAACAAAACACATTGCATTTAAAAAGGATTACAACATTAAATAAAACTCTTACTACCAATAGCGTTAAGGTAAATTATGTTGGCTTTAGAGTATGTCTACACATCACAGTAATAAGGAGTTCCTTGTTCCCCTGTACAAACTATCCACAATCTAAACAGAGCATATGTCAAGGGTTGGAAAGCAAATGAATAAACCATTTATAAACAGGTAAACCACAGAAAACCCCACCCTTGTTAAACAAAAAAAAAAAAACAACTATCGGAACTCCTCAGTGCCTAAGATCGAAGTGCCTAGTTCTCACTCCACCCACTCATCTCTTGACTTAGAAAAACAAAACCGCCAATACAGAACATTCTGTAAGAACTCACTAATGTTAACAGACTAGTTACCAAAGTGAAATTGATTTCCTACATCATCAACCAACACTGCCCTCATTCAAGGAATGAATTTCAAACAGCTCACCAGCTGGAAAAGCAATGATTTAGGCTTACAAGAATACAAAAGCAACATTACTCTTATTTTTTGTTTCTAAAGTTATGGGGGGGGGGGGAAAAGCCACTTAATACAAAGCCTGGGGAGTTCGGTAACAAAAATTCATAGAATAAATAGTCTTTTGAAACAGTGTGATCACTCTTCTTCTCTATGGATTGCCACTCACTGTACCTTCTGTCAAGACTCTAAAACGTCCATGGTTTATTCCCCGGCACAATCATATATAATGGGCACCCAACAAAAAACCCTCTCACAACTTAAGGATCTGTAAATGTCTGAGCACTGAGCAGTGCAATAATTTCACTCTTTAATGAAGTTAAATGCATATTTAAAATTTGGATCTAAAGTCTTTCATTTCACAAAGTCAGGATGTTCCCCACCTCTGCTGTACGGTTCAGCCAAATGTTTTACTGAGAGCATTATAATAAGCAAAAGCCTTTGTCATTTCTTCTTCCCCTTCTGAACCCATCAAGATAAAATAGCATCTGGGGACCTGCTTTACATTCCAGGTAGTACCCTGGGAGTCCCTGCAAATTGGAAAACTCACACACAAAGAGAAACAGCCCTTCTTTTCCAGAGGATTCAGTACAGTCTCAAAGACACCCCTTATAGCCTGAACCCTAGGAAGTGCAGTGATGAGGCACACAAAATAAGCTGCTTTTCCAGCTGTGCCAAGCCTGCTTTACCGAAAAGTTCACTGCCATAAACCCAGAATATGAAGAGCATTTTAAATTTGTATTTGAACTTAGCTGAATGTACTACTTTGCTATTCCAATACATTTCAAATAGCAGCATTCATTTGGCAATACTTCTCAGAACTGATTTTTTTGCTTTCATGAACCTGTTTTGAACTGAAAGTGCACTAATGAAACGTTTCCAACCTCAAAGTATTTGCCCATATCAAAGAGGATACTACACTACAACATGAAGAAAGTTTGATGCAACTGCCTCCTTCGTGATCAAAGAAATAACATTTAGGAACTAGCGTTCAGAGATGTGAATGCCACAGCTGAACAATAATGCAGCCATTCCAGTCTCAGCTTCGTGTTTCCACTCATTACTCCCACAAAAGCATTCCTTTTATGCTTGCAGCAAGCTAAAAAAGCACGCATCACATCCAGGAAAAGATTCCCACAACAAGCTTTCTCAGTTTGTCTAATATTTTAATAAAACAATGAAGGATTTGCATAAAACTAGCAGAGGGGGGAAAAAAAGCAAAACTACAGAGAACAGGTTTCCTTCCTCTCGTTCCCCAGGGAGACCCCGTCAGCACAACCAGCTCATCTCAGACACTGAATTTAAATTCTTCTTCATGCCCACTCTCCCATGAATTTCTCCAATTTAGACCTAGAACCCGGCTGTCCAGGGACTACAGTCTTCAGTGACCACTTACTTCTTTCTCCATTTCCAAAGAAAATGACCAACAATTAACACAAGTCAGTCCTAAATCTGATGACTAAGAATAAAAGGGGAGGGCTACAGTCCAACCTCCTTTCACAACCCTGATCTCAGGTTCAAGACCAAGGGAAATCCTCCACAGGGAGCATCCATCCCATAAAACTTGGTATTTCTCACTGCATTGCTAAACTATTTTTTTTAAATGTAACACTATCACTTCCAGCTGCAACCTCTTTCTCCATGATACTATGACCAACTGGCCCTCCACTGAGTTACCTGGTTAGGATGAAAAAACAAGTTAAATGGATATACTAGTTTTCAATAATTTTCTAAAATAAAACAGTTGTATAAAAAGAACATAAAAAATGATACAGATCTTCCTTTCAGCTTCTCATTTTTACATCATATAATATATACATATAAAAGCAGTAACAGTGTTCTATAAACATTAAGACTTTGCTTACTGTATATTAGAAAGTTATCCAAATTGATCTTATTACCCTGCAATTAAGCCTAGCAAGCACACTTCAAATCTGTGCTTTTATGGTGCTATCTTAATTAACAAAGCATTCCAAAAGTACTTACCTACACAGAAATTTAATTTGACCAAATTAGGTTAATTTAGATACCTAGCAGTTTCCCACCTGTTATCTAAATATAACTCTAAAATGCTGAGAAGCAACATATCTTCTAAATTAAACTAATTCTGGTTTAAAGTATGAGGTCATACGGAGCATGCTGCCACTTCAGCTGCATTATAAACCCTCTTAACATATATACTGTTTTTTCTGAAAAACATTTAAAACCTACAAAAACTGATTATAGAAAGGTCAGTGCAGGTCATCACAAGTCAGAGAAAAAAACATGAAACTTGGCTGAGTATCATAAAACATGTTCATGATATGGACAAAACAGTCAGTTTCAGGGCAGTCCCTAACACATACCCAGTAAGTTTTCTCATGCCAGCCGACTTCCAGTCAAGCCTTTCATCATCTGTTTCCTCTAATTTTAAGCTAAACAGCTACATAAAAGCAGAATTTGTACCTCTCAAATGCACCTACACATGTACGTGTTACTTTTGAACCTGTTCTTTTCTTGACCAGCACTACTGGAAGGCAAATGAGTCTGGAGTCACTAATATTTAGTAAGTTAAAGAAACGTTAACTTTATGATTTTAATGAATTTTGAAATAAATGTAATTAAGCAGGATACCGTTGAGAGAATTATTTTATAAATTTTTGATGATTTTTTTTAAATAAGTACTGTTAAAAAATTAACAAATAATATGATTTTTCCAGATAGCACTTCGCATCAGTTAAGCAATTTAAAATAAATAAAATATTAAATATTTCACTTACCCGTTGGGGTAACATAGGCGAGTTGCTTCTCTGTTTCCATAGTTGCTTAACAGAACTGAGTGTGAAATGTAAAGTTTTTTCCCTTCAAGGCCTAAAAATAAATGAAGAAGGTTAGGGGGAAAAAAAGCACTAGACCAAATCATAAAGAAGTAAAAAGCTGCAAAGGCTTCACTCACAAAAGAGAACGCAAAGACAGGTTTTTTAAAGTTATACTTCACTATCAGTACCAAGTGAGAAATTCCTGGGAAGGTAAACGGTGTAATGTGAGACAGCACCACTCAAACACAGCTACCTAAGCCTCGATGTCTTGGCCAGTTGTCAGTTCTGTTGCTTATAAAGGAGGCACCGGGATATAAGTCGTTATTTTAAGGGCAAAAGCCCTCTTTATGCAGCTTTTTTTCAGTTGATAAAAGCCACCCCTATCAACTTAGGCTGTCCTAATTCTGCAAAGTGCTTATCTGTATGAGCATACAATATCACTGTTCTAATTGTACCCACTGGAATAATGTTTTTCAGGTGAACTACACTGATAAAATAGTACCAATTTATCAAGTTCAGACCAGCCCTTAGAAGACAAGCTATTTTTTGTTCCTGCCCTCAAGAACATAGTGTTTATGTTTTACTGTATGTGTACATACAGCTGTCAAGCTCTCACATCTGTGCTTCCACGCCCTTCAAGCACTCCTTGCAACCACCATTCAATCTGCGAGGGATAAAGTTGAACACACCTCTTTGTCTGTTACTCTTTCTCCCTCTTCTTAGCAGCTGCTATTCTACAAACCACCCCACCTCACTGCAAAAGAGACAGCATAATCCATCTTTCCTCTATGTACACAAAAAATTAGGCAGCTCCGGAATTCCCTACGCACTTTTTCACCTGCAAGGTTTTCACAAATCCCTTTGTAATCTTGTGAATATTACTGGTATTTGTGTCTGGCCTGTAAGAATTCAGTGGCTCTGTTCTTCCCCTCCTCTCTCATCCTTTGCTGCCCTGAAAATAGCTTACTGTTCAGTAGGAAGATTGTGACACCAAAGAGCAGCACTCCCTTCCCCTTTTCTTCGCTTTCCTTGTTTTCCCCCTCTGTGCCCACTTGCCCACAGACCTATTAACTGCAAATGATTCACCACAGACCGTTGGCAATAAAGAAACTCTGGTCTAGGGCACAATATCAAGCTGCCATGATCTTGCATTTCCTAGTGTCAACCCAAACAGTTAACAGTTTTGTGTAATAAGAAGTCCTCCCTGCCCCACACCAGTTTTTTTAGACAAACATTTTTTCTGAGTTACCTCAATCAATCATCCAGAAGTTCTGAAGTGTTCCCAGTCACTGTTGGTTGAGAGCTTTCTTGTAACTCGTTCTAATCTGAGCAAACTACCTTGTAAGAACAGTTTTATTCTTCCTAGTGCAATGTTCCATCAGTTGTCTACCTTTTTAAAAAAAAAGACAAAGGACAAAACCTGTATTAAATAACAATCACAACTTTTGTAATTTGCAATCAAGTCCTAAACTTCAAGTAGAGAAATACTTTTTCCATATAGGACCCTAGTTGAAATTTTCCACCTATTGCAATGGAATAAGAACACAACTTTCATATGCTGTCTTGTTGAGATCCAGCACCCTACTCTGTTTGTAACGAGGACAACAGAACAACTGAGCTCTACAATTCATGTTGCCATATTGATAAAGAGACCTGTTCTCCACTTAGCAATGCACCCTCTCACTAACTCAAGCCAATAGGTCTGCTGGAGCTTCAGGATGCTGGTATTTACCAACATATAAAAAAAATCATACCACACAATATTACCCATCAATTAAGAACACAATTTAAAAAAACGCATTAAAAACATCAGAATAAATAACCCCAAAAGTTTATGTTAGAAAAGATAATACTGGAACAAAATGGACAGAAGTAAATTTAAGCATCTGCAAGACAAGAATGCTGCGAGAGATCTTAAGATTAATCAGTGACACAACCAGTACTGCTAAAGTAGCTCAGTAGACAAGGGTATTTCCTAAGTCACTGAAAATCACCAATAAAATAAGCTCAGCTCTCTGTACTCACCACCACTGCATGTACTTTAAATAGGCTAGCATTTAGATAAAATAGCGGCAGGTAAATAGTGGAAAATTAACGTTTAGGAACATCACCCGCTGCAGATTCAAGCTTCCAAAGCTTATCAAGACCTTACATCTAGGCAAGCCATCCCTGAGGGACTGCCACAAAGCCCACAGGATTGGCCTCTTTCCCTTTAACTTTAAGCAAACACCGAGGCTTCGGAGACCTGCAGACGCCGCCGTTGCTCCGCAGACCACACGTTAAGAATAACCAGGTAAGATTTCGCTGCCCCTAAAAAGGCCGTGCCGCTGGAAGGGGCCGATGGCGGAGACCTCCGGCCCTCAAGAACAGAGGGGACTGAGGGCCGCCGGCTCACGGCTGCCGCAGGGCCCGGCCGCCCCACGCTGGCACAGGCCGAGGAGCCC
>JAHREE010000098.1:3296994-3394556 GCA_033628505.1 Tringa tobata
GGAGATTGGCGGAGTCGGATGTAGGAAAACAAGGAAAGGCCAACCTGTTCTCTTGGGCTGCCCTTGCTGCCACCTGCACAAACACAGCCGAGTCCAGGGCTGCATCACAGAATCATAGAATGGTTAGAGTTGGAAGGGACCGCAAAGATCATCTCGTTCCAACCCCCTGCCATGGGCAGAGACACCTCCCACCAGACCAGGTTGCTCAAAGCCCCATCCAACCTGGCCTTGAACCCCTCCAGGGATGGGGCAGCCACAGCTTCTCTGGGCAATCAGCGCTGAAGACCAGGTGGAGGGAGACTGGTTGGGCAGTGTGTCCACCATCTGAGCCCCCACAGTGGCCTGATCCAGTGCAGGCAACACCATCCCCAGCTCCTGCACACCTCTGCCCTCCCTCCCCACCAGCTTCCCAGGGAGGGCTCCTGTTTTCGGACACCCTTGGCTTGCTCTGCTCTGCCAGTCCTGCAGGAGGACTGGGCTGGGGCCTGGCTGTCCATGTGAGGTCGGGCACACCACACTGGTGTTCGTTTGTGAAGTCTTTCACACCTAAGTTCCCCTTTCCACCAAGAAAATTAAGTGTGACAAAACCCAGACTGGAAACTCATTATGTTTTGAACACACCACAGTTTGGATCTCTCTTTTTTTTTGTTACGGCTATACGATGCCAAGTTCACACTTTTACAAAATTGAATGGCCCCATTTCTAGAGCGAGACAGATTCGTAGCTGCGATGAGATGGTATCGACATCGCACGTACGAAGGTTTCAGTACATCCAGGACAGAAGAACCGAAACCATTTGTGCTTAAAATACATTACATGTGTGCCTCAGCTGCAAAACAGTTACTTCAAAGGCACTAACGCAGCCTTTGATGAATCTGGGAGTCAGAAAAGCCGAGTACCGGTGTTTTGGCCGTGACCCATTTCCCCGGCCGCTCAGTGGGGCAGAGAGACCCGTTTCCCTCCCTCAGCGGGTGGTGGGAGGCAGAGCTCGTGCTTTGATGGTGCCCCATGCCCTGCCTCGCCTTGGACTGGACATTGCCTTGTCTCAGTCTTCCTCCTAGCGTTTTCCGCCGAGTGAATTCATCAAAGCTGGAGGTGAAGTTTCCTCTCGGCTTTTGTCCTCATTGCATTCTTTAAATATTTAGTACAAGCACGTCTTTATGTCACCCCGGCTGAGGTTGGGTATTTCCTCCCAGGAGCTCCGGTTGCTGGTGATGGAGGTGAGCCAGGGAGAAGGACAGGGAGTGGGAAAGGTCCCCGTGGAGCTGGGAAGGCACCAGGGAAGACAGTCTGCTGAAAAGAGGAAAAATCAGCAAAGGCAGAGGGAGAGCACAAGGGAAATGGGGTAAATGGGCAACCAGAGGGACTCAAGCTGAGAGAGGTGGAGAAGGTGTTTGGCTGGGGAGGATTTTATATGGTGCTTTCAGAAGGATGGGAAGACCACCTGGGATGGAGACAGAGAAAAGCCAGTGGGGACAGACAGCTTCATTCAGAAATAAAAAGGGAAGTGAGCACACATCTAGAGGGACAGAAGTGGGTAATAACAATTAATACTAATTACAGAGTGAACCGCTGAGATGTGTTCACTTCGATGTCAGCACCAGAGGACGGCAATCCCTTGCGATCTGTACGGCAGGAGCTACCTGGTAAGAGTCACAACTTCCAGAAAATATATTTAAAAGCAAACATTTTTGCCTCCTGCTTCCTTGTTACCTCCCAAACTATCTATTATTAATTTGGGGTTTTTAATAGGTCCCCTGGAAAGCCAGAAGCATGTTGTTGCCGGGACAATTGCCCACCAATACATATGCTTTATAATTCTCTTTATTAAAATCTTTCTTTTTAAGAAACACAAATTGAAACACTTGGCAATCAGTTACACAGATCAGTAAATACTGGTGACAGTTCCTACATCATTAAACAGGTACTAACAAATTCCAACTGTTTACAAGCCAAAACTTAAATTAACAAGATTATATAAGCTCAATAAATAGTACATCTGGTCCAGTTCAAGTATAATTCAACAAATCACAGCCTTAATCCTTACAGAATAGAAAAACCCTGAATATAACCGGCCTAACACTAATTTAGTGTTAAAGCCAATATGAATCTTTGCCTAATCTTATGGGGCAAATGTTTAATTTTTTTTTATATTTTACTTCAAAGAAAGTAAGTTGCAGATTGACATTAAAGACTATTTGAGACCAATACAGATTCCACAAAGATGAAAAACGCTGTCCCTATTCAAAAAGTGCAATCTTTGGTTGAGATGTGTTGAAATGATTTGTATATATTAAGGAAGCTCCTTTTTAAATATCAATATTTGTTTGGCTAGACCTGAGCCTGCTTTGTGCTATATACATATATATATATTAATAAACAGCGTGGATTATAGTGATGATGAATTATGCCAACTAGAAAAAAAAGTCAAGATTTTAAATATAATAAACCAAAAGAAACAACACATTTTTACACAAGCTGAGGAAGGTGAGCGGCTGCCTACAGCGGCTCCTTCCTCAGCACAATAGGTAGTAGAGAGAAGTTGAGGAGTTGAGTGCCTGTCAGCATTGCATGATGGCCTGTTGGAGAGGGAAGGAGGTTATCTCTGAGTTCTCAAAGTGCATCAGGCCGAAAACTGATCTTAGGGATCATGAATAGCTTGGGATTGCTTTTAACTGCTGTCAAATGTTGAGTTTTAGGGGGAGAAAGGACCTTCTCAGAAGGGGCGCTGCCCGTTTGGCCATACCCAGGGTTTTGCAGGTTGCTGTTGTGGCAGGACAGAGCCCAAAGGGATGGGGTGTCCAAACCACCTCTACAAACGTCTGGGTCTGATCACTCCTGTGGGGCTGGGCACCTGAGTCATCTCCCTCCAGAGAAGGAAACTACACAGGGCAGAGATGTCATCTGCAGCCTCCTCCTTCCTCAGTGGCAAGAAAGGGCCTGTGCCCATGACCCAAACAAGGTATCTGGAGCCAGGACAGTTCCTGGTGAGGCTTAGTCAAGACTCCAGCTTCTGGAGCCCCGGATGGAGACCGAAACTTAAGCCACCAGGGACTGAAGGATACCAAGGCCCACTCTCTCAAGAAGGGACTTTGCCCGTCTAATGCAGCTGGCCAGAAAAAACCAGGGAGGTTAATTATGCAAACTGTGAATAATGGGAGTGAACCTGGTTCAGAATCGGAGGAGGGGGAAAGCAGCTTGAATCATCTCCCGTAAATCCAAAAATAAGCCCCTGGGTAAACACTCATTTTAATTATTCTGCTGCTGCCAGTCACAATCTCATGGTTACCTCCTGCCTTCCCTGCCTGCCTGTATTCACCTGTTGTCTGTTTTCGGAAAGTCTGATTTAAAGCTCTTTGGCCTGGGAAAGTCTTTGTTGTGGATTTGTGCCGTGCCTATAATAAAGGCAGTGGACCCGTAGCTTCTACTGCAATCCAAATAAAGAATAATAACAGTGATACTTTTCTCATTTGAGGTTACCTGGGGATAAAGTTGCTGGAGGCACATGACTTTGATATACAGTCAGCTATGTCTCACATCCAATTAAGCCTAACCACATGGTCTAACAAGCTCCCATTAGGCCGGTGAGAGCCCCAGTTTGATAGCAGAGTTAGCTTCAAAGATTTGATGCTTGCATTTCCTTCCCTGTGCTCAGGTTGTGCCGAAGGGCATGAAGGGAACTTCATATTCAGATGATACATGGCCAGCTTGAGAGCTGTGCTTTAGAAGACAATTGCACAATCTTTATTGCTGTTTTCGTAATCTTACAGCTTGCAATACAAGCTCTCGCCCTAACAGCCCTGTGCTCAAATTTCGCTGCAATGTGGAAAACAAAGAGTCAAAGAAAAACCCAGTCCTTGAAGGAAAAATACTTGGTTTGAAATATTATTACTTTTTTTTTTTTCCATAGGGAAAACCAAAAAAACCACTGTTTTAAATGACAGATGGACCCAAGTCTTAACATACTTCAAGTCTGGACAAAGGAGGCTTTAGGCTGTAATGTTTTTCATTTCCCCTTGTCTTTTGGACAGGCCACGTCTGAATCTGGGATGAAAAGTATCCCTCAACTTACGAGAAGCAGGAATTCCAAATATGAAATCTGAACCCACCTCTGGTAAAAAGGAGTGGAAAGCACAGGCCATGAAATGGAACAGGGCTTCAGGCAACAACACCAGGCACCTCTGAGACACGCTGCCTGGCTACAGGGTACTTCAGAGAACAAGCATCGCTGCTGGCACAAGACATATTGGAACGAATACTTTGGTGGAAGCAGTTTTGGCAATTTAGCCACTTTGCAATATTTTGCGACATCCGTGTCATTCTTAGGGATGGCTAGAACCTTCTGGGAAACTACTTCCTCTGCACAACATCTAAACAGGACATTCAGCACCTGCAATTTTTACGTAACATACTGTGACGGATATTAGTCCGGCAAAGAATGGAAATACGTCTGCACAACCCCATCTGTCCAGATTACGTGGGGCATTTTATAAAAGCATAACTCTGGCAATGGTTTGGTATGTATTCACTTTACTACACAAAGCCCTATTGAAATGAACCAGAAACTTGTACAGTGCATTTCAAAGGGACTTTGCAAAATACTAAGCAACAACTGTGCAGAAACAATAGTTCATAATAATGCCAGAGCTGCTGGTGCATCCTGTGTTCTCAGTGCAGCACTCTGTGAGCCATCAGTTGTTGTGTTCACCTTAAAAAATTCAGGGAAATAAAATACAAAAACAATACTAAAAGTCTGGCATCTTTCCACGAAAACCAGGAAAATTCAGTGTTGCCAAGCTGAGGAAAAGCAAGCTTGAAAGAAAACAAAAAGACCCCAAAAGCAAGGATCTTGAGTAAAATGTCTAAAAGAGACATGGTCCGAACATGTGGCACTTTAAAAAGCCTCTCGTGAGAGTTTCAAGTCTGTAAGACTCAAAGTTGGCACCCTTTAGAGTTATCAAAAAGAAGAGTTTCAAACACAATGGTACCTGGAGAACATCCTGGCCACGCCATGGAAAATGCTGGGACAGGTTGGCCGTCAGCGCGGGTATTCGAACTGCTCTCGCTGCGCTGGGGTCAGGCTGTGAGGTCCCCGGGACAGACTGTGGCTCCCTCTGCTCTCGTGCGACACACTCAGTGCTTAACGACACACACATTTTATCATTTCACCAAGCTCTAAGACACATGGAGGTGGATGCTGATGGGGTTTAGATTATGCCATCTACTGACTAGTTTTAGCACAATGGCTTTAGATGTCCTATGCAAATCCTACTCCTCACTGGGGCAATGAGTGAAATGGCTGAAGATATTTTAAGCGACACTAAAGCCTATTTATAGTCACATCTCCTTTCCTTCCAGCGTCCACTGGAGGATGCTGAGTGCTTCTAAATACTGCGCCTGACCTGATGTGTTACATCAGAATTAAAACTTTAAGAATCCCTGAGAATTCTGATTTAATCTAGGAAACCACTCCCAGCACGCAGAGTGTGAGAAAGAATTGCTCCACTTCTTACAGATATGCCAGCATTGCTTCACCGTGGGAAACAGTTTCAGGCATTTTGGTTTTTAATGGCACTCTGGGCATAGATGCATGGAACATGCTCTTTATTTCCCCTCCTCTGTACAGTGCAAATTGACAGTTATATCATAGAAATAATAATAATTAAAAAAAAAAGGTATCAGCATTCACTCATTATAGCTCTTCCAGTTCATCTGCATCATAGCTTTTTCTTCGCAAAGTGAGGAACAATGCCAGTGTCATCCTGAGGCAGGTGGCTGCCCTCTTCCTTCATTTTCAGGCTCTCTTCTGCAAGCTGGGATAGATATTTCTGCAATAACATCAAAAACAAAGCATCGTTACCAAAACGGAAAATATTCAACACAGGATGCTTTATGCCTTTTCAGAGCTTTCACGCTCTCCCAGCATCTCAGAAGGGAAGAAAATGCATAGAAGCCCAATTTTGACAAAAATTCAAGCCAGGTGAAAATAGCTGTGTCAGGCAAACTACCTTAATGCAGGGAGCCCCAAATGTCCAGTGGTTTTCTCTGTGCTGCAAGGGGAACTGGTACCAGAACCAGGAGGACCACGACTCCCCATCAGGTCTGTGTAACCAGACCTCACCTTTTCTCCTTGCAAACTCTCTACTCCCAGATGCTACAGAGCTGTAGAGGCTCCAGAGAGTCAACTGAATTACGCTGGTAGAAGAGTGGTTTCAGAAAATAGATGCAGTTTCTCAGTCACAATTTAAAGCATATATATTGCCTTTTCAGCACGTCCAGTTCCAAGATATACCTTTTGCACAGGAACATTTGTTTTAAGGGAATAATCAAACTCGGTAATAATTAACACAATTTAGCAGTCTGGCTAGAGTACTTACATTTATTGTGTTTCCCTAAGATAAAGCCTTTCAGTGTTTTAAAGTACTCAGTGTGATTTAAAAATACAGACATGGCCAGTGAGGCTTTCAGCCTTCTGGCAGTGCCCTGGGTTGGCAGAGCTGCACACAAACTGGACGATGAACTGGTGTGGGTCTGAAAACGATGCTCAAATTATTTATTCAAGGTCAACAGACCTAGAAATGGATGGAAAGAAGCTTCTTCAGCAGCAGCTACTGTAGAGAGACACGTGGGAAGTTCCCACACAGTAATGCAGAGTTGTTCTTATTAATGACTTATACATACATCACATGCAAGAATAACTGACTTGCACATTATCAGGATCATAAAACCCTTAGCTGATTTTCTAGCTGATTACTCATTCTGATTTGTTTTGAAAAGACCATCTCACATCACTGCAAAATTTTATCTACTTGCAGGATTCCCCCAGAGTACAGTTTGCTCTTTGGCATCCACGGGGAAGAGGTGAAATGAGAAGTGGATGAAAAAAAAATAAGGGGGGTAAAGACTGCCAGGTTGTCTCACCGAAACACTAAAATAACACCTAAATAATGAATGGGCATAGCATTGACATAACGATGACAGCACCCTTGTTCCTCTGAATATGGGGATTTGGCTGTGGAAATTACACAACTCTCAGTCTTGATCCCTGGGTACAAAATTCCATGTGGCAGAAAGCCAGAGCAAACATTACAGTACTATACATAGATATAGGGCCCATAAAGGCTGGGAGAAGTGATCCGTACGCCACGAACTGTAGTAAACCACAAACGCTTGTCACTGGATCAGATAACCCAAGCATTTCTGTTTTTTAATGATTACCCACCAAAATAAGACTGAGGTTTAGCCACCACCTTCAGCTGACGTTGTCAGCTATCATGAGTACCACAAACAGCAGTTCAGAGACCAGGCATTCAGATTAATTTATAGCAAAATGATAGCTAAGGAAAAAGTTTCTCTTTTCATTTAAATACAAGTTTTGATGAATACTGCAAAAAGCCCATGGAAAACGGGGTAAAATGCTGCACTGAGTTGCCAGGGTAGCTTACACCAGATGAATCTGACAGCTTTTTGTGGTAGTGGTGGGAGGGATGGCCAAATGATGGAATTTTTGGACACAGAGAATGCGGTGGATCTGTAAATATAAATACCACCTGGGAAAATAATTTATTACGCTGAAGAGAATGGAAAATTACAAAAAGTCTGCAAGGCTGACGAAGAAACAGTTGAATTTTTTTCAGTGATTGGTGTTCTTCAAGAGGCACCATACTCAGATGAGTATTGTACTTCAAGACTTCATCATCCAAGCAAGGCTTTTGGAAGAAAACTGGTAAACAAACTGGTTCATTTTGTGTTCAAAGCCAAGCACTGAACATTTATTTTGGATGTGGCTCCAAGGAGATCATGTGAATAATGACAAGTAGCAAATCAACTATAAAATACCCATGAGAGCATTGGGAAAAATGTCATTGTCATTGAACAAGGTGACAGAAAGACTGTCAGCAGCAGCAGAGCCAGAGCTTCACGTACAGTAAAAATGAGAGCCCGTAGTTCTTCTGTTGGTGGATACGCTCATTAAATTGCATCGTCACAGGAGAAGACTGACATTTCTTGCAGAGTGCATAAATAAGCATTATTGCAACTGAAAGGGTTCTAGTAATACTGAACAATTATTTAAAATTTGCTGAGTTTCCACTTGAGTGGGCAAAAGTTGGATGAGATGTTTACTTCCTCCATTTAGTAAGATAAGAGGTACAGCTCGACAGAACACTCTGTTTTCATTACCATATTTGACGGATTTAATTTTAACAGCTTTTGTGGTCTTTGTTCTTTTATCTCAAGTCAGTGTTAGATATCTACCATAGTGCTCATGGGAAATGTCTTAACGGGGGAGAAAAAGAGGTTGTTTTTCACACTGACTCAGCTTTAGTTGGACCGTTTTTTCTATGACTAACACAATAACTTAGAAAATGAAAAAAAAATCCCTTTTCTTCCCATGGGACCAGTTGCCAGGGACAGGGGCTGGAGTTGCAATCCTGCCTCTGGCACGAGTTTCTTTGGGACAGCCTCGCATGGGACACACGGCCTTCCACTCGGTGAATCCCCCTGGATTTTTTTGTATGAAGCAAAAACCAGGGATGCAAACTAGGCCCCTGTTTTTCAAGCTTGCACTTGGAGGCTCCACTATTAACAGGTATTGCAGCTCTGCAGGCACAGGCTTTGAAGAGAAACAGAGCTCCAGCACTTACTATGGGCAGAGGGAAGGAACAGAGAAAGGAGGGGCAGCTTTGCTTTGCTCTTTCCTGGCTTTGGCTCCTCTGAGGAGCCCTCAGCACAGGGCAGTGGAAGCTCATGCTGTCATGACTGATACTATCAACTGTGCATCTGAACAGTGATAAAGGTGGGCTCTTTTGCTTGAACTGCAAGCACTCGTGGTCTCTGCGTGCTCTTATCAGGTGCTGATATGCCTATGGTATATACTTATGGAAACCATACCAGTCATTACATGCTTCTGCATGTCCTTACAGGAAGGATTCGGTAGCGGTGTTCTGCGCAGCGCAGGGAGGTGATTTCAGAGGGTCACAGGAAATGCCTCCGAGAGCCTGTGCGTCAGAGAGCGCTGCGTGCTCAAACACGCTGCAGAAATCCACACTAATGCAAAAGTAAGTCTGGCAACACTATTAAACAAGTGGCATGTTTGATGCTCTTGAAATTCAGAAGTAAGAAAGGCTGCTGCTGGGCTCATTCCTAGTGCTAGAAACATCTGGGACCCTCAAGAACAGAGAATTAAAGATCTGAGTTGCATGCTGCCATAGTGACAAGGACCAAATGTAGATGAGAAGAGCAAATTTTCACCTGGCCCCATTTTACTTATGATCCAGAAGTTGATGTCAAGGATCTGGGAATGAGAAATTAGCGGGCTAACATTTGGAACTACTGAAATGTTTTGCTTATCTAAATTTTGTCTCAATTCTGTCCCCAGAATAAAAACTAATTCTTTGTTGCATCATCTATCTTACAATCCACTCAATGAGCTAGTTGTTAGCTCGTTTCAAGTGTGATTTTACCTGAAGATTTTTGTAGTGGACAGTACTTCTGCAGTGACTTGTCTTTGCTGTCTCTTCATTTGTGTAGAAGAGTCCGCAGAGCTTGCAGTAAAAGCCAGTTCTGGGCACCACGAACTCCACACCTATTGAGAAATTCTGAATTACATTACAATGTCAGTTGAAACCCTTCCCCTCCACAATAAACTTGTTTTCAAAGAAAAAAGTTGCTGATTAGTTAAATGACATAGATATGAAGTCCTGGATTCACTTCTCTGATTTCCCTAATTTTGCAATACTGAACTGCAGCTTAAAGTCCTGTGCATTGCAAATACACCTTCCACTTCTTTCTTAGATATTATACATATTTAAAAATGTACCTTCCTGCGCATAATATTGACTAGAAAGTTCACTGTGTAACCTCAAGGGCTAGAATAGCAATAGTACTTATTAGCAGAAAATTCATGCTTAAGTTACACAGATTGCTCTTTAGGGTGTACTTCTTCCAGGTGTTTTACTCGTGATCAGTGTTTACACAGTAAAACCAATACTTTTGCTTATACTGGAAGTATAATCAATACTTTTATGACAAAGGTTTTTAAATTACTACGTATTTTTCACATACATTTCACATATAGTCCAAGGGAATTTATTTCACCTCATCAGAGACAGTAACAGCTCTCTTTTGCCATTCATCTGGAATGAAACTGGCAATGATCTATAATCAAAAGGCCGTTTCTTTCAACAGCCACCCCTCTGTCATATACCCTGTTCCTTCACTCTCCTCACATCTGTTCTGAAAAATAAATATAGCAAATAGCCTTAAAGTGACATCTTGTTGTAAGCTCTAGGTATTGCAGTGGGCGGCATCGCAGGCGGAGGGCGGCCGGGGCGTGTGGACGTACCCAGGGGAATGCTGAGCTCGGTGAAGACGTCCTCTTGTTCCCAGCCTGGTGGAGAGTGCCTTCTTTTAGCCTCTACCTCCGGGTATTCCAGAGATCTCATTTCCAGGTACCTAGAATTTGCTTAACAAATGAATAAATGTATTGAAGCAAAACAGTTTATTAGTTTAAAGAGACATTTGTAAACTTCTTGGGAACACTTTCTGGGTGGATCTATAAATGAAGTAAAATCTGGAAAAAAAAAATGCTTTTCTATTCAAATCAGAGGCCTACTCAGTGCAACTACAACAACTGTACCCCTCTGTTTCTCCCAGTAGACCATTTTTCTATTTCTAATTTCATGTTCATTATGGTTTTTCTTTTCATATTTTAATCTCTAAATAGATCTATAACATTATACACGCACTAGCAAGGTCTGACTGCAGCTCCATAATCACGTATGGTATTGCCTGATCAGTGATGGAGCTGGGCTGACACAGAAGCTGCTGAGAAAGAGGGGGCACCAGGACCTGCTGAGAGCAAATCCCCAAACTGCCTCAGGAGCAGAGCAAACCTTCCTCTGGTAGGATCCCTGCAGCACCATTGTCATCTTCTCCCACCCTCAGGTCTCCAAGGGATAGTTTCTGCTTTATGGCTTCTCACTTGAAGATTTTGGTTCCTGGCTAGTAGGGATGGATGGCTGGAACCTGCTGACCAACACTAATGGACACGGGCAGGAGATTCAAGGTGTGGAAAACAGTGGATTGATTTGCTGAGGCAGATAAAGCCAGTCAAAAGAACAGATGCTCTCCTTTCCCAACATGAGAATTGCTTTTACTTTGAAAAAGAGAAATTTGTTATCAAAGAGCAACAGAATTACACATAAACTGGTCTGATTCTTATTCTTTAGTTGTTACATCAAAGAACTAGTTCCCTTACCCTGACAAAATTTCTATTGCATTGCAAATTTCACCTAGATAAGGGATATATTTTCTCATAAAACAAATATATTTTTGCTCAAACCAAACCCTTCCTGCCTTTCAAGTCTGTAGTTCAAAGATCTGCAATTTCTGGCTATGAGAATGAATTTTTCTTCATTGTTTTAAATACCTCTATTACGTGATTTAAAAGAAAATAATATAAAATCCTGACTGGCTGCCTTTCAAGTTAACTTCAAGCCTATCCCAGGTTTCCAAATCTGCAGCAGAGATCCTGGAAAACCTGCAAGCTTTAGTTAGCTCTTCTTAAGACCCCCAGGGCCTTTGTGGCAACTTAAATTGATTTCTGGGCTTCTGAGCTGGCAGATGCCTCTGCAGAGAGCCCAGAGCCTTGCACTGCAGATCCCAGGTATCAAGTCCATGGCAGAAACATGGGAAGCACAAGCTCCCATGGAGCTCCCAGGCTCCCTGCTGGCAAGTTGGAAGCTGAGATGCTGAAAACACCCAAGTAATTCTGCTCTTGGGATACCCAGCTCTTCCGTCAGCTGGCTGCCCGTGAAGTGGGCAGCTCAGGGGAGCTGACCTTGCCATCCCCAGGCCCAGGGAATTTGCACAGCAGTGTTATCTCCAAATACGCACAGCCTGGAAAGGCATCTCTTCAGGCCAAACAGGTAACTATTCAAAACTGAGCGAATTTCAAATCTCTTAGTTCAAAATCAAGACATTCACATAAAACGTTCCAGCCTTTTCTGGTGGAAAACTGCACCCTCAAAAATCTTCCATCAGCTTCTGTGCACTCCATCACATGGGCTCCAGTAGCAACAAAAAAGAGCATTCCTGGCCAACACGTTCTATATTGTTTTCCACTTCCGCTCATTATACACAGCCCATTCGCTCAAGTTTCATTTGAAAGCGTGACGAGGAACTGAACTCGTTTTCAGACACTCAAGATCTTTTTTTCTCCTGACACCTAAGCTACTGACAGGCAGCTATGATTACATTTATTGGCATTATCTCACAGGATGTCCTACAGTTACATTAAAGGCAGCATGCGGTAGATAACAGGAGATGATAAGGCAAGTCCTGACAAAAGGCACATATTTGTGTGAACAGGGACTGAGAAGTAACAATCTAGGGATGAGTTCCATGTTTCCAACGCTTCAGTACAGTGGGTAAGAATACCCGCCTTGTCCAGGAGCCAGCCAGACATTACACAGACACTTTTCTGTTGACCTTCAGAGACTGTCACTCATTTCATTGACAATTCAAAATAAATTTAGCAGGGCACTGAAAGAGTTCAGTTAAACTCATGTGAACCTTGACATGACAATTATAGCAGCTTATGCCTTTCAGAAAGCTTGCAAGTTGCTTATCATATTTCCTTTACACTATTCAGCTAAGAGCCTCTAATGGTTTAGTTTGGCGAAAGGCACTGGGGTTCTTTTACTGAGCCGCTCCAAGGACAAGTCTTGATACCATTAGCAACATTTATGCTTGTTAGCAATAAATTTCAGTCTACTGTCAGAGAAAACATGCAAGGCTCTCTGCAGGCTGAAAAGGAAAAAAAAAACAGTAGTTACCCTTGGCCTCTGGACACTCTTGGCTTCCGTGTCTTGTTTCTTCACTAGCATTTTTAACAAGCATTTCCATAACTTCTCTGCTCTCGGCTTCTTGTGATCCCATCTGTTTGTAATCATCTATAAATGTATCAGGGAGCTGGAGAGTCTCTTCTTTCAGATGAACAGAAGGTATATGGTGATCTTCAGGCTCTAAACGAGTGTCAGAGCTCTTATCAATTTTTCCTTCCTTCTGCTGGGGATCAGTCTCCTTAGCAGATTGGTCTTCCCGCAATTCTCCTGGCTTCTGCTCAGGGTCCAGATTTAGGCTTGATGCTTCAGTTACAGCATCTTCGTTATCATCATCCTCCTCATCTTCCTGACAGCCGCTAGAAGCTACGCTGCCCTTTGCTGATCTGAAGTTTGTTTCTAAAGCTTTATGGGCAAATTTGTCTTCACTCCTGGTTAAGTGGCTGTGATCGTTTTTCAGTTCCAGCATGGCTGACATACAGGGACACATCTCTGAAGCATTTTTATTTTTTTGATCAACTGGTACTATTTCTTCAAGCTCAGTTATATCGGGCTCCATAATTAAATCATCTTCTCCCACTTCATCTACTGTCACTAATTCCTCCATGTTAGCAGGATACCAGGTCTCACCTTCTATCTCACTTCCACTCTCCCAGTCTCGGTCCTGTCACAAATGTGTAAAACATTTGAGAGATCAGTGATTATAGATCATCACTGTTAAAAAATGAGCTTTGAACATCAGTAACCAGGAATAACTTTGATCTGGCCATGCCTAACCCCTCTTGTATTTTAGTTTCAAAGAACAGTATGTCTTGGTGTTGTGATTTTAAACCTTATGCACAAGGACAAGCAATCTTTTTAATTACCATATAAACTCTTTGTGGAGTATATATCTCTTTGTAGAGATCCTGTAACTGCCTTGGGGATTACAGTCTCTCCAGTCTCCTGATTCTTACTTTTCTGTAGTCAGTAGAACAAGGCACAACCTGTTATACTTTATTATGCAGCTGATGCTACTATGTGATCTGACCCCCAAGGAAACAAACCTCTCCCTCTGCCTCTATCCCAGGGTGGCAAGAAATAGGCAGCACCATGAGAACATAGTGAACCCCAGTCTAGCCATTATGGCTTTTGCTTTGCTGGACTAGGTCTTCAACATTCCTACAGTGACTGAGAAAACGTGGCTACCTTCTGCAGTCATTTCCTTCCACCAGCAAGAGCCCTCTGCCAGGGACTGTGTTGGTAGAGATTGGCCTAGACCTTAAGAAAAATCAGTTTTACAGTTATACTCCAAGGTACATTATCTGAAATACCTCATACATGCAGTTAAGACTTATAGGACTCAGACACTAATACTGGACATAAGAAGTATTAGAATTATAAGGTATATGTTACTTTTAAGACACACTTGTAGCTTAGATTTCAACTCCCAGAGTCATCGTGTACACATAATCTATTAATAATCTGTATTCTCCTCCTGTTTGGCCATTCCCATACTTCCCCTCCTAGAATCCTAAAAAAGCACGAAAACTCTGGGAGTTGACACTGTTCTTGCCAAGAGATCAGTTTTCTACAGCAACAGATATCAATAGCTTCCATATCTGACCATCAACCCATGACCCTACAGATATGAAGCTGGAGGAATTCCAAGGACATTGCTGTCCCCGACTGCGATGCTGCAGTAGGGCTGCTGTAAAGACATTACTTAATTAAAACCAGAAACAATCAGAAGAGGCTACTATCTCTAGTCCATCTAAGGCCAATGTTCTGAAAAAGTTTTCATCATTAGTCCCCTCCTCCTCCACTAACTGACCACAACTCCTATTTTTGGGCACGGTTCACAAAGTTCCACAGTTCACTTGGGCATGCGTTACAGTTGCCAGTGCCAAGGGCAATGCATGTGAAGCAATGTACATGGGCAAAGAGCAACTAAAAAAAGAGTTCTGAAGACTTCAGGAAAAGCTATCCCTTATTGCAGAGGTCAAGATAAGGCAAGGTAATTTAGACAACCCCCTTCTGCAACCCCTTTACGTGTCTTTCCATGGGGGTTTAGTATTTCACTTGGGAGAATGTGCTACCAAACCCGGAGTTTCACTCATTTTGTTGTGGAAGCTGCACCAACAACGTGTCACCAACCTTCTCTTTTCTTGTGTTTTCCAGAATCTCTCCAGATTCTTTTCCTTGTTTATTAGCTGAAGGTGAGCTCTTCTCTGGAAGTTGCTCCTCTTTTCCAAGCTAAAATAAATACAACATATACACGTATGGCAACGCACAGTGGTGCTCTATTATGTTTCTATTCTGGGTTTAGGGAAACAAAGTCACCACAAGGTCACATTCTTTATTTCTAAAGTTTATGCAAGTCAACTGGGCTGTGGGAAAAGACCCAAGAATTGGATTCCGTTAGCAAAGCCGCACAAATAAAATTAAGAAAATTGAAACAAAATTAGAGAGATGTAATTCACAACATAGAATTGGCTAGAAGACAGGTGGGGGAGAATGTGAATTCATTAAAATTTCCAGCCTCCACCCCTCTGTTCTCTACCCACAACTGTTATGTTGGCTCAGACATGGTAAGGAGAGCAGCAGTGCTAAAACTCTGCAAAAGACCTCAACTGTTTTGTTTATTGAAGTAGGATCAGTTGAGAATGCAACTGCTGGCACAGTTCATACTTTGGAAGTACTGCCACAGTACTACCCGGCACTTGGTAAAAGAGGGATGAAGCAAAAGTGCAAGTTCAAGCCATTCAAACCTCTTTCTTCCTTTTAAGATAAATTATTAGCAGTAGTCCCTGCAGAGGTGTGCCTTTAACAAAGCAACTTTAAAATAACTTGAAAAACACGCAGAGGAGTGTGCAACACTGGTGATTTAGGATGCTGTCTGACATTTCACTCTGACATCTCCTCCCAAGGAACCATCCATCACAGTGAAATACCAGCCAAAGGAGAAGGATGAAAAAAGGTGGTACAGCCACACATATCTATGGCATGAGGTAGTGCTGCTGTCTGACACAGAGACTAGCTGAGTTACAAGATCTAGACATTTCCACCAACCTTGCCCCCGCACAAGAACAAACACAAGGTCAACTGAAAACAACCAAAGATGGCCCTGGCAGCACAAAGTCACACGCTAGAGATGGACCCCTGGTCAGCAAAGCAGCTCTGCATCCTCCCGTGCCAGCATCCCCGGGGGTGGATGGCAGCAGTGTATCACCAGGGGGGCCTGGGGGAGGCACGGTGGCCAGGAGCCAGTAACAAGATCCCCGTAGGGTGGGGATATGAGCATGGGCTCTACTGGGACTGACTGAGGCAGACTGATCTGTTCCCTCTCTGCTTTTTCCCAGTGAAAAATCAAACCCACAAACGCTGCCACTTTACCAACTGGGACTATTTCTCCAGAGATCCCATAATTTTACAGGTGAGCCAATTCAGCAGTTCTGCCATGGGAAAAGGCTCCTGACAGCACATTGAAGGGAGTGGTGTGAATTATGAGGGTAGGGACATATGATTAATAAAAACCAATTCCTCTGTTGAGTTGACCAAAGACAAACTGTTCCTCATTAAAAGTCCACTCTCCATTTCAGCTGTATAACAACCAGTTCCCTGTATTGTTCTACAAATATTGCACATCCCTGTAAAATACTACTTAATCCCCAAATAACTTAATCCACATCACAGGTAGTGGAAGGAGGTGATGGATGCAGAGAGAGCCCCTCTGGGGCATTCTGCAGAGACTTAGAAGAGAGAGCAGTAGGGCAACTGCCTCTGCACACACAACCAGTGTGCAAACTTGGTTTTCTTGGGAGCTCTCTGTCCCCTTCCCCTCACTGGTTACCCAGAGGTTCTGTGCTTGACACAGAAATACAATATCCATGTACTCAACATCACAATAGCGTAGTAGAACTGGATGATCTGGGCAAAGACACAGACAAGATGACCTCCCAAGATCTCTTCCAGGACTATATTCCCTGATTTTACCATGGCCAAACACTGCATGTCACCAGCACCACACCCACAACAAGTGATCTAAAATATTTGAGAAAATACATTACTCTAGCGTTTACCTTCTTCTTATGTATAGTTTGAGAGCTCTATTTACCTCATTCTCGGGAGGTTTGGTTTCCTTCACATCACTGCCTTCAGCAGCAGCATCTTCCTCTTGGTCTTTTTCAGCTTTCTTCGCCTTATTCTTATCACTTTGTTTTTGCCTGGAGCCCTCAGAGGCTTTGCTGTGCTTCTGTTCGGCCACCTCCTCCCTGGCGGTGTCCTCGCTGTAAGAATGCCTGCGTTCCCTTGACTTTGCCTCTTCCTTTCTCTTAGATCTGCCAGGTAAATCCTGCAGCTGCCTCTGAAACTTGTCAGATTTTGACTTGGAGGTTTTTCGGTAATAGTCATCTTCCCTGCTCTTGTAGCCAGATAAAGGATGAAGGGAGCCAGGGGAACCACTCCTTAAATATTTTTCTCTGTGCCCTCTGCCTCCTTCAATCCGTTCATCCAAATCAAACTTGTCCAGCTGTCGGGAATAATGTTTCCTCTCGTGTCCCCACGTGTCAGTCCTGTCCCTCTTCTCATCCCCGTTCTCTCGCCATTCTCTGCTGTCTCTTTCCTCTTCCCGTCGAGAATACGGGGATTGATCCCATGACTCTCTCCCGTTTCCCCAGTCGGTCCTGCCGGTCCCCATGGGGCTGTGGGGTGAACTGCAGGAAGTAAAGCTGGGAGTGTGGGATCGGGGCGACAGGGAGCGGCTTATGGGGCTGCGAGAGCGGGGCCTCTCTGTGCCATACCTGCTGCAGAGGGAAAAAAACAGCTGTCACTGGCTGACCCACTGTGGTCTACCAACTTTTTTGTACTCTGCAAACACATGGGAACTAAAACTGAGACCCCAGGCCTTTCACAGACATGCAATGCACAGCTGCAAACACAGTGAACGGGAGGAAAGGCATTGTCATATCCACGGAGCTTAACTAAATCCCCACAGATCTGTCAAGAATATATTCATTCATTCTTAAAAGCATCTCATAGGGGTTTAGCATTAAAAGCTTCTAATACATTAATACCTTTACAGTGACCCTAATGTCTGTACCCTTAATACTCACTCATCTAGGGTATTGCTGAGAAAAAAGTGACAAAGGTCACCTGTTTAAAAAAAGCTGTTTTAGGACTCTGATTCCTCTCCATTTTTACTAGAAGGTCCAGAAGCCAGGCAGATCAGAAATATACCCAAATGATTGTAATGTGAACCGGCTCCTTCCCTCTGGGTCTCACAACACTCCCAGCCTTTGCTCTTTTCACTCAAGAGGGAGGAGAGGAGAACAGCTTCATTTGTGTGTTCTTCACGTGCCAGGCATATTTTCTGAGTCATCGTCATCCGTAGGAAAGAGTTCAGTTATTTTCATAACACGCACAGTTTTAATCTGATCTCATTATATAGGCCCTGCACCTACTGTTGAACCCACTCACATTTTTACAGGGATTTGAAGTGAAATCCAAATTAAAAAAGCAAATGAGATAGAGGGAAGCATGCAGATAATGCTTTTTCTACCTGTAGGTTTACAGACTTATCCAGGTCCTAGTTCCAAACCATGGAGAAACTTTACCTGTCGACTTCACGCAGCAGGTCCCTCTCCCTCTGCGAGTGGATGTCCTGGATGATAGCAGCCACGTTCTTACCTGGTTTCTGAATAAGACAAAGACACTGTTTAGCATGCTGCAGTACTCTCCAAGCTAGCATAGGTGATTTGTCCTTCAAGAAACAGCCTCCCTGCATCATTTAATTCTACTACTACTGAGGAAATATTTGGTTTCACTGTTGTGGTTACAGTCTTTTCTGCAGCTGGTATCTCAATAACATGATCAAAGCAGTAAAATGATGCAAACTGAAAATTTGCTCCATTACATTGTAGCACTTTCTCCCCACATGTGGCTGCTGTAACAGGCTTTGAAAACTACCTTGTACTTCCTTGATATGCATTCACTACAAAGTATTTCCTAGAAATTGGATATGAGGAAACAAATCAGATATTTAATTTAGATATTAGAAAAATTATAGCAGACTTTCTCTGACCCTCTAGGAATGAACTGCCTTCTCTTTATCTCAGAGTTTAGCTCATTCTGGAGTGCAGCTCTAAGAGACTATGTTTAGACACAGGAGCTTCAGAAAAGCTAAGTGCAAGAGAGATGCGTAGAGGAAGCGCTAATTACTTGAGGTTCAAGATCCTTTAGAAAAGATGCACTGCTCCAGGCTGGAGTGCAGGCAATTCGTCAAACACTTGGAGCATGCAGAGCTGAGCAACATAATCATGCAGGAACTCAGAGCAGTGTGTAGTGGTAAATAGCTCATGCATATTCCCCCTTCCATCTTGCACTTCTGTCTGTTTGTTTGTTTGTTTTTAACAACGAGAAAGGGTGTTTGCTCGTGCAAAGAAAAATAATTCCATGACCTGAAAAACTGCCACTGGAAAGGCTGACAATCTTCCTGAAGTCTAGGCAAACTCCCACACTCTCGTGGGTAATTCCTCTTCTGCCTCTATGTTAAGATGCAGTCTCTGCCACCTTACATCTGAACTCCTCACCATGCCACACTAAGAAAGACTGCCCTGGTTTCTGGACTTTTGGCCTTAAGTCTCCTTAAACTATTACACATGTACAGGAGAGAAAGAGGCTTTTCCAAAGGTCAAACCAAACCATCTGAGTTACTTGTTTTTCCTGAAGGATTGTAAAAGGCCCCTTAAACTCTTAACTTGGCATGTTAGAATTATTTTATAAAACAACTTTGTGCTGTGTTAGATAATACAGTGTGAAGCTTTTCAGCTCTGCATTGCCAGTTCCAGTCCAAATCTCCATGAAAAAAAATACTCTTAGCATTACACGTGGCAGTAAATAAACTTCCATAAATATGCTCCCAAGAACCCTGATTTTTGGACATCACTCAGGTGTTCACATTAGAAGTGTCACCCACTCTACTGGAAGTCCAAACACTATTGCTCTGTTCTGACTCTACGTAAGAAATAAAAAAATCTTGCTTTTTAATTTAGGTCATTCACAAGAAAGGACGAAAAAGAAATCAGTGTGATCTTTAGCCCTGCCATCACTCCTTGGTATTGCATTGTGCTATGGCTCAAGCATACAAGCAGTGAAAAGCATTACTTCAGGCTTAATCCCTGACTAAAAGGATAGGACCATCCTCATTTTGCTGACATGTTGTACCTTACACATGGCTCTGTGTTTCAGACCTTTGTTGGATCAAGCAACGGGTGGAGCCTGATCAGCAGGAAGCTCAGAAGGGATTTTTTAAATAATGGTATAAGAGGTCAAAAGAAAATGGGATCTTTTCCAAGAGCTAAAATTTAGAACAAGAGCAAGCAGCTAAGTATAAAGGATCATTAATATACATTCATTAATTTATCTTTATTATTTTTTTCCCATAATATTAAAGCATTAATTAGAAATCAGTAATCAGCAAAGATTTTTAGATATATTTTCCAGGACATCACATAGAAACTCAGGAAATCTGATCAGGAATTACTATCTTACCTTCAGCTGCAATTCCTTGTATCTTTTAGACATCCTAATAAGTAACTTGTCATCGTTTATCATAGCAGGTTTTTCTTTGTAGTACTGCACCATGGCTTGTGCTGCTTCACTGTAAGCCATTTCCAGAAAGGCCTAGCACAAATGGGGAGAGCTTTAAAATCTACTACATAAATACAAAGTATAAGAAAGAAAAGGCAGCCCAATAATTTTCATTTGGATTCTTCTCATGCAAAACATCTCAGTAGTACAAAACTGGGTACCCCTCCAGCTCTGGAGCTGAAATAGTAACAGTCCATTGCTCAGCCTCCTTTTAACTGCAAATAACGGTTTCAACCCAGCTAATAAAGCTGATAGACAACTTTAGAAGCTGGTTTAGTTAAAAACTAAATGATTGGAATCTAATCTTTCTTGATATATGAAAATATCACCTTTCCCTCACTTCCTCACTGGTGCTTTTACACCACGGTCAGCTGCTGGCAGGATGCAGAGCTGCAGCACGCACTGCTCCCGAGATGGTCAGCCGTGTCTTGCAGAATTGCAAGGGATCCAGAGAAAAGCAGAACATCAGAGCATGAGCAGCCAGAACAAAGCCAAAAAAGAGTTTAAAAAACCTGAACAATGTTAACTAGCACTTTTATTTACATCATTTGACATGGCTGCAGTTTAACTGGTGGAGGAATATACTCACAGCTGTGTAATGACTGCATTTTGAAACCCTACAATCTCTAACATTGCCCACTGGCGTGGATTCTACATCTGTCTGTAGTGTCTGCCGCAGGTACGTGAAAGAAGATGTTCTAGTCTTCCCAGCCTACCACCACTGGTAGACTTAAGCTACTTAAGGCAGACTTAAGCTACCTTGAAGAAAGAGCTCTGCTACAATATGGGGCAGATTAAAAAGGAGTGAGTGAGGTGTCAGTTCCCCCCGTAAGGGCACAGCCTTCCTTTTGTATCTGTGCACCAGATCACCCAGCGCAGTGATCAAGAACTGTGAGGCAGTGGTCATGTTCATGCCATCACCTCATTCTGTGAACATCTTTATATTTTTTTACTTTAAGAGCAGGCTTTAAGTTTCTATTACAAAAAACCCCAGGTATTTTCCCCAAAGATTCTGTTTTCATCTCAGTATGTCTTTATACCAATAGACATCAATACCGGTGACCCCAAATGCACAGTACCTGATTAGTGGATTTCATGAGGATATAGTTGGTGACCTTCCCAAACGGGAGGCCCAGGTTAATGACATCATTCTCCGTGCAGCTTCCCTCGGGGAGGTTGCAGATGTGAACAACTCGACCCAGTGTAGATTTCCTCTGGGGAAACTGGGGAAAAAAACAACTCAAAACGATGTTTTAATCTTAGATAATCCATCCGCTAGATAAGACCTTACATTTTTGCAAAAAATGAAATGTTCTGTTCTGCGTACCTGTTATTAAGGAAAATATTCTCCTGTAAAACCTAGTATTTTAACATCCTGGTTTAGAAATACAAACGGGAAGGGGAATGTTTAAGTGCAGTGCAGCTTGCAAGGGAGTCTCCATCCCTGGACATTACAAAGCGGAGAGGATTTCTAGAATAGATGATCTCATTCAAACAGGACTAGCAATATTGCTGCCAAAACCAACTAGCCACCTCAAACCTGATGTTCTCCAGGGTTTCAGCTCCCTGGCATGTCACAGCAGAGGGCTGGGGGCTGCCACAGGCACGGGCCACCACACTGCACTCAGCACCAGCAAGTGTTTGGAGGCCCCTTGGTGTTTGGAGACGGAGGGTGCCCCTGCCATCAGGATGTCTCATCTCCTCCTGACGAGGTCCCTGCAGGGTCGGTACCCATCCGGTACATCAGCACGACCCCTATGGCTCCTCTGCCAAGTCAGACAGCCTTCCTCACCCCATCTGCATCTGTCTGTCCCACTGCAGGCTCAGTGCCTTCCCTGCACATGCTATTGCTGAGTAAAAAGCTCTTAGCAGATAATTTGCAAGCAATACACAAAAAATTAGTATTTTCAAGTATTCCATAGATGCCCATTTGTGTGGTGCTGGTGGTGCCTGGAAATTGAAGCAGATGCTCACTGCAGTCCCTGCTGAATTAAGATTAAGAAATTAATCTAGGTGACTCCAGAGGTGTTCAGGACAGCAGGGGCTGAACTTAAACCCTCCTTTTGTCCTGGTGGACCAGACTGGGTTGGGGGTAAAAGTGACCGCATTTAACTTGTGAAAGGACACACAGCTGTACCTCAGGTTGGAAAACCTACTACTTTCCCCTGGGGGAATAGCAACCACTGGACAGAGAGTGAGGCAGGGCTCCCAAAGTGGGCTGGCACAGGCACACGGCATCGGTAATCGCTTCCCAAGGGTGGAAGTCTATTTTGGAGTGCTGGGGCAGTTCCCAAAGAGCCGCCCATCTCCCTGACGTGGAAAACAGGCTCTGCACTCCTTGTGCAAAGAGGCGTTGGGATATACACGGAGAGGAACATAATTTACCCCAGCTAATGGCACGTGAAACATTGCTCACACAGGATTAAGTCTTCCCAGACTACTTCCCTGCTTATGACCTCTGCTGTTAGGATTTTACTGAAGAAGTAACTCTACCTTCAGTTAAAATTGTGCCATTCAAGGGAAGATGCAAATCACGTAATCTTGTGGGATCAAGTTCACCAGAGCCATCACAAATGTTTGGCTTGTCAGCAAGTTCACAAGTTACAGAGCTAATGTTATCTTATTTACACCTTCATCCCATTACCTTCCCTCCAGGCTTCACCACTTAACCACTGGTGTATTTTTGCTGCAGCAAGACCCTGTATTATACAGTGGCCTGCTATTTAGCTTGCATCTGACAGAGCCTGCCCAAGTGCATAAGGTAGGCCAAAGAAGTGCCCAACTCCAGAAGTAGATATTTTCTTTAGCAGAAAAATAACAAAGATCTGATCCTGAAAAAGATGAACCAACTCCATCTGGCAAGGCAGCACGTAGCGTACAACAGAGGAATACAACTACAGCCATTGGGGAAAAAGGAAACCCTCCCGACAGCAAATGCAGTCCCAGTGTAGGAACATCCCAGGTCACCTGGAACCTTCTGTTTGTTTTGTTAGATCTGTTAAGAGATAGCATGTTAAGAATCTCTGAGACCAGAAAGATTTTGCTGTTCCCTCTGTAGGCTCCAGAGCCCGTGTTTGGACACGCACTCAGCAGTACATTAAATCAAACCATGGTAAGATGTTACCACCTCCTCACAATTGGCAATAGCTTAAATTAAAATGCTACGCCATAAATCTGCTGTAATTCATGATTAAGAAGTGGTAACATACTCATACCAGAAGTCAATGGGCTGTACCCAGCAATAATCTTGTCAGCTGATTGAAGTTAAATTGGATCCATTCATTAAATAGGGCTGTAAATCACAGCCAGAAAAGGAATATACACCTTCCATATCCACGCTCTGGAAGTTAGAGGAGCTGTTGTGTGTCAAGTGTTGAATGTAGTTTTCTATAAGACTCTTAAGTTAACTTTCTCTTCAACCAATGACTACAGGGATTACCAATGCAGTTGGGCAACTACTACAAAAATAATTTGATACACAGCAGTGAAATGCATTGTCATCTTATTTCACCAGTCCAATTTGGTGATTTTTTATTACAGCTTTTTTTTTCCAATTTTTTTTGTTTCTTCTTTGTAAGTTCTTTATCCCCTTTTTGAGCTTCACACAGATCTTTTCTGAAGATAACAAGACAGTGACAGTCCCATCCCTCCAGTGCTAACGTCTCTCCGTGCCTGAGTGAAGACTTGTAGCACGGTACTTGCCTTTTGAAGAGGGATAGAGTTATTTGCAGATGGGTAGCACAGAGCAAGCTCTTCCAGAAATCTGAACACTTTGTTTATGATTACATGCAGGGTCAAGTATAATCTCCCACTGCTCAGTTAAATGGCATCAGCTTAGCTGAAAGTGAATACTACCATGCAAAGGTGTAATAAATTACAAGCCACCTGGGTTGTGGGTGAATGACAGCGGGCAAACTTAATCTTAACACCTCTAATATAGCTCCCTGTCCACCCAATGATCTTCTGAAGAAAAAGAGGATTTACAGTCCCCAGCAAAATCAAAATTATTGTTTCTTTTATCTCTCATAGTATCACAGGTCATTCAGACTAAGCACTTCTGCAAGCAGCTTAAATGATAAATAGTGACAGATTCTAAGGAGAAACGATACTGGCATTAGCAGTAATTTCATTTGTTGCAAGGCTGACAGACATGATGAAAAGGAAAATTCCTCCACACACGCTGCTACTCCACCTCTGACCTTGGAGGCAGCCGTCATGAGCAGCTCTGCTCTTTGCTCCCCTGCACACACAGTGTCTGTGACAGGCAGAAGCTAAAACCCCTTCAAATAACCTCTGTCACAGGAAAAAATTGGCTGGATTAAACAAATCTGGGTGATGTTTCTGTAAGCAAGGCCTGATGTGAACTGGAGTGGCAAAGGAGTGGCAAAGAGACAAAACTCAGCCTGATTTTCCAGGGTGTTTGAGACCACATCAGGATAAATACACAAAAGCTATCAAGTGAAAACCTGAAGCCCTGGATTATTGCTGCTATTCCATGAATGCCCTAATCTGAGTCCTTGATGTCTCCAGCTTTAATCGTAGCTTTCCAATATATGCTGAGCTTCATTTTAACCTTAACAACTTTGTATTTCCATTATGTATATGATTTGCTTTTATTTGTCTTTTTTCCGNGGGCTGTGTTGAATGCGGGCTGGGGGCTAATAAATATCAACCGTGGAAGGCTGTACACCAAGACAAACTTGCTGAAAGGTTACCAGTGGCAGCAAACGATATAAACAGTACACTAAAATAACCTAAGAAAAAGTTAGTCCAGTATAATGAATTGATCTGCCCCCCCCCAGGTGAGTAACAGTTAGCAAAGCTGCAGCCACTGTCTTTGCCACTATTGCTACCTGGGAAGAGGACTCCAGCATGGGAGAGGCAGAGAGCAATGGCTACAAACAAATAACTGAGAGATGGCAAGCTGCTTGCTGGGAGCGATACTCAGAGTAAGTGAAAACTAATCCAAATTCTCATTCCAAGCCGAAGCTGACCTTCCTGGGTTGAAAAGACTCAGAAAATGGGGGGGGAAAGTCAATGAGAGCCACAAAACCATTTACCCGCCTCCTCAAATCTGTAACAAACAAACAACTTTTAGCACTGGGAAAAATAAACTGCAATCAAGTTCTGATTTGGCCAAAATCAAAAGCATAAAATTGCTGCAGGGAAGTTGAAATAACAGACTGAATATCCAGATTATTATCTAAAAGGAAGCCTTCAGGGTTTTCATTCTAGTAAGCAGAAGTGGCTTCTACAAGAATGTCGACACGGAGATCAATTTGCTTAGGTACTCACTCTTACCCCTGATGGAGGAGAAGAAAATGTGGAACCTGGCTGGCCAAAGGATCTTGCTGATGCAGTGATAAAAGATGAGCCGACATTTGGTGGGAAATCTAAATAATGGATTACACACATTTCGTTAAAATCTTGACTCATATTAATTGTATTAGTATGCTCAGTAAGCAATGCCCCATTTACATAATAATTAATTTCATAGTCTCTACACAAATTATACACTATTTTGTTCTACTGTGAAAACAAGTAATTGTTTGAAAGAAAAATAAATTCATATTTTGAAAGGTACAGTAATGGCTTTTAGCCCTTCTGTGCATAACTTCTATAAAGTTTTCCTTGAAAACTTGTACCACATTTAATTTAAAATGTCCACTTTTCCCCAGAGACTGACTCTTCCCTTTCAATCAAAAAAAGTGTTTTTAACTATTGCATATACAACCATTCACCTTCAATACTAGATGGATTGAAAACTGCTGCATTATTTGGTGATAAATGCAATGTTCCATCTGCTGTGCTTAACACACACCGGATACCAGTGCTGGAAAAGAAAGAAAAGAACTTTAGGAGCATGCATAATGTGCCATAAATATTAAAGCTTAATTATTATACAGTGAATACCCGGTGTAAAGCCACTGAAGTAAGGGATGGTCTGTTAGAAATTCAGTTGAAGAAGTGTCTCTAAAATAATACTTACTTATCTGAAAAAGCCATACATTTTTGGATGTGAAGACTTCCCTTAATGTGCTGATCCCAGTCCTACGTTGAAACAAAGAGATGATGAGCATAGGAAAAATCCTGAGACAAATTTACAAGATTGCCTCTCCATTGAGATTACCTTATTCTAAAAACAATACTGAGATGCTGAAGATCAATTTGTGTGATGCTGGAGCCAAGTGCACCTTCATCCAATGCATTTACTGATTCATCACTTGCAAGTTAAATTATCAGTTACTTTACCAAAGGAGAGCTTCTCTGTATTAGTTTTCAAATCCAGTATATTTCTATTCATTTAGTTACTTTAGCTGAAGAGCTCATCCTGCAAGGCACTGAGCACCCTCAACTCCTGCAACTTCCATAAAGAAGGTGCTCAGCACACAGGGCAGCCAGGACAGCACTTATTCATTTCAATAGATTACCAAAATTTGTCCATATACATTTAGCCATTTACACTTCTGTGATCCAAATGAGGCAGTGTATTAAACACCAGCAAACAGATCTACCGAAACTCACCATAATGATATTTTCCCTGCCCTTCTAAAATGTTTAATGAAAAGATGGGGGCTACTTCAGACCAGCCCTGTAGTTGCAGTACCCACAGCAAACCCTATTGCAAACAGCTGCTCAAAGAGTAAAAGGGAAACAAAAGAGCAAATATATTCAAACATCCTAAAGCCCCCCGGGTGTGTAAGTACCAGGTACCATTTAATTTGCTGGCCATCTTCCTTCCTATATAAATGCTGTTTTAATGTTTTTGTTGGGTCCCCATCAGTGTGAAAACACATGCCTTTGTGGTTTAGGTGCTGGTCCTGTGATGCGATGGAAAAGGCTGTGAGCACTTGTTTACCAGGGCTCACCAGGAGGCCAGAGCAACGCCAGCCAGAGCCCATGAATGGCTGTGGGGCTCAGAGGGCCACGTCAATGGACTTCTCCAGACCTGACCTATATAACGTGACTTAGCACACAGGCTCTCTGGGCAAATAGGAAGCTGCTTCTGCAGGGTGAGGTTGAATTTGGAGCTCCCTTGGCAGTATGAACAGAGAAGTGGGAGCGTGGTCTGCACCACACGTGCTGGGCAGCTTCTTGCTTCCAGGCCAACGTCGCAGGGGACCCTGAGTCCTAAATTTTCCCTAGAGCTACTAGAAGGAGGAAGAGATCCCAACAGAGGAATTATTAAAATCATTTTATCAAAATGCTCTGTTTTGTTTAAGCAAGCTGCTTCCAGAGGGCTGTTTGGGGAAAGCCTTTGGGATCAGAAACGCGAAGGGAAAGGGAGAGGCAGGTGAAACCGCAGATGTGCGGTTACGACACCGGCTCGAGGAGCTGGGGATGAGCTTCAAGCTCCTCCTCCCCTCGCTTTGGGCCCAGGAGATGAGCTGTGACCCCAGCCCGGACCTCGCGTTTCTCACTGTGAGGTGCGGAACAAAACCAGGTCCTGAAACCTCAGGAATTGCCACGACACAGATGTACAGGACCCTAAGCAAAACTACAGCCCTTTCGTCTCTGCTTCTCCTGGGCCACCTCCTCGGCAATGGGGTGGCAAGAGCCGGCAGCCAGATCAACCACCAGGCATCCCGTTTCACGGGTCCCAACCGTGCCTAGGAAGGAGCCTTAAAACCACTCACCTTCAGATCGAAGATCTTCTTGTCGCACAGGGCGCAGACGTGGGGGAAGTGGAGAGGGGCCACGCCGCGGAGGTCTCCCAGCTGGTGGGGTGGCAAGGAGCGGGCGGGCAGGTCGGGGGCACCGCCGCCGCTGCTGCTCCGCTCCTCCTTCTGCCTCATGCGAGGGCTGCCGAAGCTCTGCTTGCTGTGGTTGAGGCGGCCGAAGGCAGGGGGGGCGGCCGCGCTGAACTTTGTGTCAGGTGTCGGCTCTTCGGGGTTGTAGAGCTCGTTTCTTATTTCATACTGCTGCTGACTCGCTGACGGCCACAGGCTGTCGCCGGGCACAAGGTCAGGCTTGTTTTGGCTGGGGAAATTAGGGATATTTTCCCAACTGTTGCTTGTACCGCTGCCATGCAGGACGGGGCCGGGATCTCCTTTCGGGTGGGAGCCGGCGTTCGGGTCGCCGGGGAAGGCCCGCGCCGCCCCGTGCTGGGCCGCCACCGCTGCCCCGTAGGCCTCCTTGGGGAAGGCGGCTGCCGCCTCGTGCTGCAGCTGGCCAGGAGCCCCAAAGTGACCCTCGAAGCGTGGCCCCGCTGCTGAGGAGGCAGCGTGGGCCCCGCCGGCGAGGAAGCCGTGCTGGCCGGGCTGGTCCCCCTCTGAGGCGTACGCCTGAGGGGCGGCGTTGGCGGCGTTTTGCTTGTTGTACTCGTAGAAGCCCCCCGCAGCGGTGGCAGAGGTGGAGGTGCCCGCCTTGTTGAGACCCACCACCACGGGCTGCTGGCCGGAGGCGGGAGCCATGACGCCTCCGAAGGGACTCATGACGATGGCGTTGGGGGTCTGGGCCTGGACGGGCCCCAGGCTGCCCCCCGGCGTGGCTAATGCCGGGCTCTGGGCAGGAAAGGCAATGCCCCCAGAGGGGAACCTCGCGCCGGCGATGCCGGGCCCCTGGGGCGGCCCTGCAGCGTGGCCCTGCGGGGGGGCGTTCATCACGGTGGGGTGCCTCAGCTGGTTGAAGAGGGGCTGGGACATGGCCACTTTGGAGAGCACCTGGTTGAGGACGGTGGCGGCGGCCGGGTTGTTGGTGACGGCAGTCTGAGCCAACTTCAGCCGGTGGAGGGTGAGCTGCGCCTGGAGCTGTGCCAGCTGCAGGCTGGCCGGCGAGGGGAGCAGGGGGCTCGGGGCACCGACGGAGAACGGACTCTTCTCCAGGAGCTTGGCAGCGCTGCAAAGGATGAGGATCCAGGTTAGCCGAATTCGCCCAAAACCTACCTGCACTACAGCCTGGCACGGGATACACCACCACTTCTGGAGATTCAGCTCATCTAAACTCAGGGAACACAAGGCGGTGATTGACAAGGCAGACATCACCCGTTCTCTTCTACATCTGCGGCCGCATCCCTTTCAATCAGAAAGCTGCTAGGGAGACAACCATGCCAAAGATCTCTCTTTAAAACCCCCATTGCATTCCTCACTCACCCTCTGGACCAGGCCTTCAGCTCTTCTTAAGTACCCATAGGACTCATGCCTCTAATGCAGACCAAGAACAGAAGCAACACAAGCTCTCCCACACCAGCCCCAAATCTACATTTTTTCTCCTCTACACTTGGTGCAACCTCTGGCCTTCCTGCCGGGACATCGCTGCTCCTGACCATTACTGCCTTCTCCACAGAGAAGGGGGATCTGAAAGAAAGTACATCAAGTGGGACTGTAAAGCCAGCCCTGTTGATACTTCACACCCAGCACACCTGGCTGCATAAAGCAAGATTAAACACACCACATGTATTTATTTTAGCTATTTACAGTTCTCATTTAATTAATCTGCATGGCAGCCTGTTCTGTAAAAGTTATATAGCTTCCCTGTTGTGCAGATGCAAATACAGAGGAGGAAAAAAAGCACATGATTTGCCAGAAGCTGGAGCAACTATGAACAAACTGTCCTGAAGAATTTTCCCAGTTCAGCTAGAACATAAGGCAAAAATTCTGCAATGCCAGCTGGTGAAAATCAAGATCTTTATACTTTCTACAAATTAAAGGTGCATTGAGTATTCTCCTTCAAGTCTCATACATGGGATGAATAGATGATGACTAAATTGCCTGCTTGAATTCCAGAGCTGGGAAAATAGGAGGTGATACTTTCAGGCATATGGTGGTGGTGCCTGGCTTTGGGAAGCACCTCTGGGACACCTCACCAGTTCACAGCACCACCATCAACCCTTCCTCTCCCCACCCCATCAAACCCTGCAAACATAAAACAGGTATAAGCAAATCAGAATGGGCAAAGCATAGAAAAGTTAAAAGCAAAAGAAGTGTTATAATGGAAAGTATCAGGCAGTGCTAGCTTCCCCGCAGCTGCTCCCACCCTGCTTTCACTGCCTGCCCTGAACCCTTCCAGAATGCCTCCTGCATCATCTGTGGCAGAGCCAGCCTGGCCCGTGTGTACGTACACCCTCCCGTATGTCACGCTGCCTACGCTTGGCAGCAGCCATTTTCATGCCCCTACCAGAAAAATGTTAGCCATCACTTTTTCCACCACCAGGGGCCTCTGCTCACAGACGGCACAACTACTCAGCGCCTCACAAATGGCTGTTCGTTCTGCAAATGAGAGCGGAGAGCACTCGAATAACAGGGATGTGGTCCAAAGCTCAATTAATTTATATTGTAAAAATGTATTGAGTTTCAATTTAGGCCTTTCAAAGCAGCAGGAGCTATGCATCAACCGCCACACAACCCTCACTGTTAATAATTGGCCAATTTGCTAAACTGCATGGATGAAGTTGTAGTTAATGATAAATGTCTTGTCAGCATGCTACATTTGAAAACCACAAATTAGCAAAACATCTGCTTAAATCCAAAGTATGACTAAGAGAAAATGAATGGGTTTCATATTTAACGTTTTAACTTCCACTAGCAACTGCAAGGCACATCTGTCTCCCAAAATACAAAACGCCGTTGGGATAAGTGCATCATTATGTGGTGACGAGACTCCCTGCCAGCACGGGCTGACACCAGCGTGCTTCAGAGCTGGGCTGCCTTTTGTTTTCCCGCGTGGGGGAAACTTACTCTTACATCGCTTACTCTCTTGGACTTGCACTTCGAGCACGTAAATTTCATTACGGATCAGAGTCAGGGTGCAAGCAGAGCCAAAACAACACGGAGGCTCTCAGAAACCTCAGCCCATGAGATGCTGAGGAGCCACAAAGGAACTCTGTGGGATGCGAGGGGCTCAGCGAGCAGAGGATCCCACACTCTCACACACACTGTCACCACTGCCGGGGGCACGTTGCACGACCCTGTGCCCAGGCTGTGCGGTGCCACCAGCATCTGGAATGGCCTGGCTTGTGATGTGCTGTGTGGGACTCGCCACAGGCCTGACCATTGTTTCATTTTACAGCTGGTTATACCTTTTGTACGCTAAGTAAACTGTAAAACTCTTTTAAAAAGTTTTATAGAGCATGCAAATAAGAATTGCCTGGTGGTCTTAAAATAAAAAGAAAAGCCAGAAGCCAGCATATGATGTTTTCAGGCTCAGGAGCCGCAGATGACTCCTGTTCCCAGCAATCTAATCCCACCATGCTGCAAGCCTACGCAGCAGCAGCGTGCACATCCCGACAGCTGCAGCCACTTCCCAGCTCTGGTGGCTACCTGCTGGACGTGGGCATGGGCTCCTCTCTCCAGTGAAACCATCTCACTCGACACTGCCACAAGCCCTCAGCCTCCTTTGACCAACTTTGGAGCACTGTCTTTAGGAACACACCCCCCCAGCACATAAGTAGTGCCCTGCCAGAGCACCCCCGAGCTGGGCTCCCCAGCTCTGCAATCAGTTCTGGGCTCTCCAGCTGGGCATGGAGAAGACAAGGGCAGGGATGCCCTGCATGGCTGCCTCTGGCCAGCTCAGGCCAACAGCTTTTGTTCCTTCTGTGAAGCAGGGCAGCCCTCTGCTCCCTGTGCCTACCAGCTTCCTCCCCGGAGTGCAGGACAGCAGCAGGGAAAATATGGAGCTGCAGGGAGCCGCCTTACCTGCAGAAAAACAAATGCCAAACGGAGAAGCCCCAGGCCCCAAGCCACACGCGGAGGGACAGAATTAACGAGGAGGGTCGCTCCCATGCACCAATAGGTCTGGGAATGGCCACAGCTTCGAAATCCAGCTGTCTGTTATGAATTTCCAGATTTCAGGGTGTTTCGGGTTGCATGCTTTATCCTCCCACAGCAGAAACAGAATATGTTATCATCTAATCAAGGCAAAGAAGGAAGGTCATGTTCATGGGTCAGTGGGAAAAGCAGATACGCAGATGGGAGGTTGAGAGAAAAGATGTGTATAAAAGCACCTTTTAGAGATATGCCCAAATTTGAGGATTTCTGTTCTATCTTGAAATACAGGATGTAAGAGACGCACAGAACTGGCGCGCACAGCTTTGAAAATTTCTTTCCCTCTTTCTTTTCTACAATAATAATATTTATGAACTTGATAACATACTTTCGCAAATATTCCTGCTACAGATTTACTAAACTACTGGAAACTGCAAACACAAAGTGAAGATAGCACTCGGCGAAGGCATTTTGTGGGGGCCGTTCACCACTGGTACAGACACACACACACACACACACACACCTCCCACCCCAGCTCGTCCTCAGGTTACCAAAGCGCAGCCCCCGCCTGCTCGTGGGGGGTCTCTGCTGTGAGATGACTCAAAGCAGCTGAATGAAGCTCTCATTCTCCATTGAGTGCCCAGGGAATTAGCCTGCGTCAGCCAAAGTTAGCTCTATCCGGCACAAAACATTCCCGATTAGAAGGTCAGCGATGTAAAAAGTAAACGGGAGTTGTCCTCTTTGTTTATTTAATTAACATCGGTTGTACGGCTGGGCTACACCAGCACTCTCTTTGCACAACTAGGAAAGCCAGAAATGGTTGTTCTTTACTAAAATAATGGCAGGCGATAATAGCGAACTGCCATACAGTTTCCATAAAGAAATCCATAAACCAGGCAAGTTTTCTCACAGCTCTGGGAGATGAGGGTTGAAGATGTGCATGGACTATTGCAATACTCACAATGCGATGGCAAACACTGGCAAGGCAGTATTGCTATAAATCAATGCAGCCCATCTGCCACCCCTGTAATCCTTATTATGCTTTCAACATCCAAGAACAGAGAGGAGCACACAGTGTCAGAGTATCTAGATGGCTGGATTATTTGAGTAATCCTGTCTACAAGAGTGATGAAAAGGCTGAACACAAAACATGTCTATTAGAACAGAACCGACAACCTGCAGCTTGATTTTCAACTGACAAAATTAAGGATTTTAAACTGCTGCCCAGCACCTTTCAAAATTAAGAAACAATAAAAAAAAATCTGAACTAATAAAGTTATGATCTTAGTTGCAACTATTTATTTAGGAAGTATTTATACTCACAAATATTTGAAATGCTGCATAGGGTGTGAATTTGAATACTAAAAAAAAAAAGTCTAATTCATAGCAGTGCAGGATTTGGTTTTTTGCATTTTCCGTACATCTTGCACACCTTCAAAGATTTTCCTATTCCCTCACCTGACACATTTGCCTTTACATATAATTACATCTACCTGTCAAAATCTTCAAAAGATATATTTTTAATAAATTTTGTTTCAAAATGTGCAGGTTTTTTTTAAACTATCTGTATTAGTGTAGTGATTTCAGAATTAAAATGGCCAAGGATATTAAGACACTCAAGTATCCTAGATACATGACTACTCTGCATTAGCACATTATTAGATTTGAGACCATATTTGCAATAACATACTGTCTTTTCATCCATTAAAGCTGTTTCTGAATCAATTTTTCTAACAGCAAACTTTAAATTTTTAATTCAGGACACTTGAATACATCAGAGAGAACCATTTCCTAATTATCCAAGCACAAAATCAATTATATTTTGTTATGAAGAAGTGTAAACATCCCTTCCCTGTAATGTATCATTTATTCAAAACACATGGGGCTGGCCTTCTCTAAATTCATTCAAAACAATTGCTGCTGTACTAAAAGAGCAAATACCCTCCTCCCCCCCAACTTATAAATAAACAAATAAATTGTTATACAGATGAAGTTGATAAGAAATTAGGCATAAATCTAGTCTTCGAATTAAAATGCACCGTATGACAGTACTTCAGTGAGATTACATGTTTGTATGTGAGGACAAAATCTGGCCTCTTGAATTCAAGGGAATTGCAAAGCCATGTTTCAGTGAAGACACAGTTTGGCAATCTCAACAACACATATTAAGTATTATAATAATTAATCACTATAACTATTTTATGTTATGCTGTTTTGCTGATCACATTAAGAATAGAGCAGTTATGTTCATTTTTGCTTGTTGAATAAAACCAGCACTTACGTCAGTAGAGACTCGTGCGTTGGTTAAAAAATGGAGACGGGAACTTTTTCCCATAGTCCAGAGCTCATCTGGCCAATACTAAATGACAGTTTTCTTTTTCTTCAGCTCCACAAGAAGTATTTTCTTTGGGTTTCAGTGAAATAACTTTCTGGGACAGTAAAGCTTGGAGAGTCTGCTGTAAGGAGAAACCCCTTCCACCTTTATAATTTAAGTTCTGAAATCATCTGAACTTTTTTTGCCGAGTTCTGGTTAGAATTGATAAAAAAAGAGATCAGGTTTCCCAGTAAGTTCAGCTAATGATGGGGAGCACAAAAAACCTTAAGCTACTTTAATAGGTTTATAAGCTGCAAGTAAAACCCTTCTTATCCCAAATTACGATTTCTAAAGCCCTCCATTATACTATCGAGGGAGTAAAATAAAACATCAGCCAATGTATACATGTGCTTTGCCAAGTGAGTTTTGCATCTGTTTGGCAATGGTAAACTCTATTATCTGGACAATCATCCAACCTAGCAGTTAGCTGGAAAATGAAACGTAAAATGTTATCACAGAGCTGCTAAACTGCAGGTTTACAAAGCTGATAGGAGTTAAGTGCCTGCCTCCTGCCGAGAGTCCTTTTTGCTCATTCGAAACTTTCAGCCAAAATGTTCTCTGCCTTTGTCTCTATGCAGAGAAATGAGGCAGTTTCCACTGGGAAAGGGACAAGATAAAGGGGCAATCACAGTGGCTGTATCTTGCTCACCGCTCTGATCACAGAAATCAAACTGAAATGATCTTAGGAGCATGGTTAGACCAGCTCCTGAGCTGGCATCAAGCTGAACCCAACCACTCTTGACGTATTTATTTAATCTGCTTTTAGGAACTTTCTTTGATGGAGATTTCCTGACCTCCAGGGACAATTAATTGCTCAACTCCCCTTAGTCTTAGAAAGCTACTCTAAAGTCTGTGGTGGCTCTCTGCTTATAGCCTAAACCAGGCTGTGCACAGCAAAAAGGGTTTCTCTTACCTTCCTGAGATGCTATCAGATCTGCTCTCCAACCATCCCAGCTCCTTTCTCTGCACATTTTGTGTGCTGCGTGTTCGTAATGCCCAGTACAACTGCTATTCTTCATAACAGCAGAGCCCTGTGGTCCCTGGTTACACCCAGCCCCTTTCCTGAAGAGCTATTGCCCAGAGAGGTTGGTTGGGAGGGATCTCTGGAGCTCAGCTGCTCTGACTTCCCACGCAGGACAGGCTAGCTCAGTCCTTTCTCCTTTTGACTCTCCAATGGATTCATCAAATCTCCCATTTCGTATTGTCCTCATCAATATTGCATCCAGGTACTGTCAGATCCAGTTTGTCAGGATTACTCTGGATTCCCGTGCGGCCTCTGGAGCACTTGTAAATCCTCCCCTCTTGGCACTACCTGCAGATTTAGTGGATGCTTTGTTCGCACAAGACATCAATGAAAGTGTCAAACAGACTAAAGACTGTTCCCAAGAAGGGAACCGCAATGCACCGTTCCATTTTCTCACCAAAGACCAGTAGTTCAAGGACATTTTATTCACCTCACAGCTCTGCTTTGTGTGCTGAAGAGACCACACTCTTCATCTGTGAGGTCATCTGACCTCACAGACAGTCACTTCTGCTAAAAAAAACCCAGCTGTCCTATTTGCATTTGCAAGAATAAAAGGATAGATCATCTCTGGTGAGACCGATTTCTTATTAACAACTCTTGCTCTATAGTTCTGGGAGAGTTATTCTGGATCTGTGTTTAAAATCAACTACCTGTTCTTGTTTCTTTACAGGAACATTTATGATTTGATTTGCCTGCTTTCCAATGCAGAACCCAGCACCATAGACAACAATCCGCACTTCCAGTGCGAGAACAACAAAACCAGGTACCCCCAAAGTCTGCACTGGCCATCACACTTCCTCGCCCTCTGAGTCAGTACATGTTTTACCCTAGAAATATGTTTCTTATATTGCATGGAATTCCAGATTGTATACTGGGCTTATTTCTGCTTTTCCTGATGCAACGCATCTCTCCGTATTTAATTAGACAAAGTTCAACTCCTTTCAAGCAAGGGACGTATTCTAGAGAAGGCACCACCTAAAACCAAGGTTATAGGCAACAATTTTCAGAAGTTGGGAAAGTTATCCTTTTTTCCCTGTGACATTTAAATGTTGTTTGGTTTTGATGATGTGCCACAGTGTGTCAAGGATGTCTCTGAGGATCGGTGTGCACATGAACACTGCTCTACATTTTAAATTTCAGCCATACAAATTCCTTTAGATATAGTGCGACGATCTATCTGCAAGCGCTTCTCAAGAAAACACAATTCTTTACTGAAGTTAAATAAATGCATTATAAAAACTGCGTTTTAAATGTATGCTAAAAACTGTCAGAAATAGCTATAGTACCAGATCAGTGTCCTCCATAACGTGTTGCAAAATCAAAAGTAGAAGAGGAATCGTGTCTGTTTTACGGAGCTGACAGGGCATGTCGCAATGGTCTGGCAGTGCCACACTGCCCGTGCCCGCCTGCCCAGCACCCTCCCTGCACCCTTCCTGCACAGCTCTGATCATCTGGGCTTCAAATACCCTTTCTGGTGTGAAGTCTGGAGGCCAGGTCATCCCTGCCAACGGGTATCCCAGCAGGCCTCCTCTAAGAAGGGGTGTTGGGGGTCCCCAATAACCTCACCGCCCCGACAGCCATGGACCCCGTGCAGATGACGGTGCCGCCGTGCCCCGAGCCTCCTCCAGCAAAGGGCACAGCCCCGGGGCACAGGAAGACTTTTGGGAGGGCAAGAACAGGGGAAAGGGTGGTGTGGGCAGTAATGTAAATCCATAGGGTGAGCAAAGAGGCCGGGATAGGGATTAGCCTGAGCAGAGGGAGGTGACTCCGGTGGGAATGGGGCGAGCGGCTCCAGCAAACATACCCTGTTTCGGGGACCGCGTCTGCAGCTCCGCCGCATGGCTCGGTGCTCGCAGCGCTGCTCCCCAGCCTCCCCCCAAAAAGAAAAGAAATCTGGGGAGAAATGATCTGGAAAGATTATTATAACTTATGGAAAATGCAGCCCTTAAAAGAAAAAAAACAACCAACAACAAACAAGTCAGAAACCCTTCAAAGGCTTTTTACACAAGTGCACAGACAAACGCCCCACTGAAAAATAATCCTTGGCGTATAGTACTTACTAGGAAAGACATTACAGTAATATCTCCTTGCACCTTCTGCTAATGTGCTTTCCGCATGGTATTGTTAATCACTACAAAAATAATAAGTTTGAGTGTATCAATGTCTCGTCCTGCCTGGAGGCACAGCCGTTTTCATTTGTGTGTTGGAAGTAGGAAGCGTAATGGGGTAGGCAGATAATTCCTCATTTGAATAATCCATTTCTATTTCACAGTAATATAAGACAATATAAAAGCCCTTTTACGAAGGTAATGTCTTCAGTTTGTAGACAGGAAAATGACACATAACTGCGGAAAGGGTAAAGTACTAAGAAGGATTTTTATTTCTAAATAGCTCTGCTTGTGCTCAAAGAAAGGATTGCCATTTGTGGCAAAGCCAAAAATATTAAAATCAACTTTTTTATCCATTCATTTTTAAATATCAGTCCTGGCGATATATTTTAAAAGTTTAATCAAAAAGCCTATTAGTAAATTAAGTCTCTAGGAGAACACTGGTCAGCATTCGTAATGGTAGTGGCACAGGCTACAGAAACCATGCGCAAACCTGAGCTCTCCTGTTTGTACCCTAGGCCAGCTGAAACGTGACAGTTTGTGACAAGAAGTCATCCAGGAGCATCACAATCATTTCGTAATCAATGTAGTATCGTCAGCTCCTCCAAAAGCTGTTTAAATCTATGTGTTACCCACCTCCATAGCACAAGCATGCACGAGAAGAAATGCTGGAATAGCTCCTATCTAAAGTGGCCTCTATGATTTGCTTTCTCTTTACCGCTATTTAAAAGTAGACAATTTAAAGTAATAAATAAATTTTAAAAAACCAAAACCAAAAAAACCAAAACTTAGCTTATTTTTTAATCAGATTTCTGATTAGAAAACCAGAACCTCTGTGGATTTCCTCGGATATATTACATAACTATATAGCTAGGCCTATTTTTCAATTTTCCTTTTATGTATATTGTAAAAGCACATAACTGTTATAAATTCCTATTGTTTACATACCGGCACACATTACTGGTATACATAAATTATACATGAGGCTTATGAAGCCTAGATCTAATTCAGCTGTTATGAAGCGTGCTGCAAAGCCTTTCCTGATTTCACTGTAGCAAGAGCAATGATCCTGTACCCCTTTTCAGTTATATTTAATTTAAACATAAAACATCAAAGAAGATTGCTCTCTTTTCATGATCTCTTTGAAATCAGCCTTTAATGCTAGGCCATAATATTCATACTGTTACATGGAAGTAATACGCAGGATATTTTGGCCTTGAACCTTTCATTCTCTATTTTGCAACGAATGTTGCTCTCTTTTTCCTTTAATGCATCCCAATTTCTATGCTAAAGAATTTTTAATGTGAATCCCGAAAAGATATATAGGAGGTTTTATTTATTTTTCTTAAGTTAAAGAGCAACAGTTGGTATGAATCAGACCTGAGTGTGTTCCTTCTGGCAGAAAACTGTCTGTGCCAGAACTGCTGGAACTCCTTGGCTTCAAGAAGTTTAATTTATTGTCTCGAATAATAAACTGCCATTCAATCAACCTTGTGAAACAAAACATAAAACAGGCCGGTGCTTAAATCTTGAACGGGAACCAAAAGAGTTTTCCACAAAGGAAACAAAATTGGGAGAGGCACTTTATATTAAATAACATCAATTATTTTATTCTCCCTTTTTGTCTGCCTTCAGTATTAATTAGGAGTAACTGACAGTTAATATGCTCCAAGCTCTGCACGGTAAAATTGATTAGTATACTAAGACGGAAAATAAGTTGCAGTTTTTGATGAAAAATATCAGGTTTCAGAGCACTGCATGTGGCAGCTGTGAGGAAGGGAAAAGTGTGAAGGTATTAACCCGTCCGCGACACTCAGCTGGGCATTTGCCCAGTCCCGCTGACAAACCCCTCAGTGCAGACGGTCGGCCACCACTTTTCTGGTTACACAGTGCATTATGTCCCCTTAATTTGTACTTGCTGGTTTTGTCCATTCTAGAATGCACATGCTCCGCTCGGTACCTGTAGCTCCATATGACTAAGTAGCTTATACGAGTAAGGGAAAACAGGTTGTAATTCTTTACGCTGGCCTGTGTAGCAGATATTACACCTTGTGTATCTGTTGTCTCTTTTAATCTTAAATTTCTGGGACCCTGATTCAGTTTTCTGTGTGAAAAGATGTCTAAAAAAGTTGTAACCCCTATTTCTTTTTAAATATATAACTTTTTTTCTTTAAAATTACCTTATTTCTTTCCCAGACTTTACTTCTAAAAATCGAAAGCTGTCTTGAAGTATGAAGTATCAGTTATTTAAAAAAAAACCCAAACAAAAGAACCCAAGCGAAACCAAAATTAATAATGTTGCTCTTTTTCTTTTTATTCCAAGGAACTCTCTCTATTCATAGCCTAATGAAAGCATTTCCAAATTCAACCGGCTTTGAAATATTTTGGTCTTTTGACTTCTTTCACGTTTTGCAAATAATTCTGTGCCCACTGGTTGTAAATGACATTAATAGAATTCTGCTTTGTGTCTACTCACACGAACTATGAGGCTTATTACAGGGTGGTTAACCATGGCAAATCAATAGGATACAATTTGGGATGGAATGTCATTTAAAGTATAAAAGCCCTGGGATTACAAAAAAAAGCTAAGCACTCTAAGGAGCTAAAGCACAAACCAAATCGTGTCGATAATTTGAAATCCCAGTTAGCTGTTACCGCCAGAGCCGCGCACGCCTGCCCTTCTCCCTTCCCTACGGAAAGAGCTGAACTTTAAAAGTTCAATTTTAAAGATCGCCCGGATACTCCGCTCGGCAGATTAGCGTCCCCTCCTTTGCCGGAGCCGGGGGAGCCGGGGGGTTTTCGGCGCGGCGGCGGGAGAACGCGGGTGCCATGACGCGATCCTACCTTCTCGCAACATATAGGGCTGCCGGGAGCGGGGAGCGGGAGCGGAGGGAGCGCGGCCAGGAGCCGATGTCAGCGTCGCGCACATCCCTCCCCGGAACATCCCACTGACATTCTACCTGCTCTCTCTGCGCCCCGGCTATTTACAAGCTTCCTTCCAGAAAGTCACAACTTTAGGAATGAAAAAAAAAAACAAAAAACCCAAAACAAAACAACCAACCCCCAAAAAAAACCAACCACCACCACCACCCCACCACCAACCCACCCCACCCCAAATGGAGGACTGGAAGGCAGATCACGTGGCCGCGGGGAGCCGGTCTTGTTGCATTACACGCAGCAAGTGCGGATGGCAAACAATATCGGTTGATGTTTATGCCATATGCTCTCGCTCTCTTCACGTATCAAGCACCAAAAGCGNAACCCACCCCACCCCAAATGGAGGACTGGAAGGCGGATCACGTGGCCGCGGGGAGCCGGTCTTGTTGCATTACACGCAGCAAGTGCGGATGGCAAACAATATCGGTTGATGTTTATGCCATATGCTCTCGCTCTCTTCACGTATCAAGCACCAAAAGCGTGTTTCTGCACGGTGTAACGCCACGAGCCTAATGCCACGGTGGCAGTCTAATTAGGCGAACTGTGGAAACAACGCGGCACGCTAACGAAGACCCAGAGGGACTGACTTTTACAAAGCGAGCCCTTACCTGGCCAAAGTTTTAACAAATTCTTAAAACGCACGCTTAAATACACGTTTTAACCGCTCAGCAATTTGTCCGTATTCAGACTGGCTGCCTCCCAAGGACAGCTGAGGTTTTGAGGAAAGACACCGTTGTTATTTGGGCTCAAGTCAGCTATCTGCCTGCTCACAAACGGTCAACAGGAAGGAAATTTGTCGCCCAGCACTAACCCACTGCCCCAAATGTGTGCGGATGCCGAGCGGCGGCACGGGCTCTGCTGGGGCTCTGAGAGGGCAAGAGGCAATGTAGAACCTGCACATCCTTAATGAGGTATTTGACAAGTGACCTCAGCAGGTCTCTCCTTGCTCCCGATCCAAAAGCTTTGTTAAATCAAAGGTTTTCGAGTTTTGCACCTTCCTAAACCAAAATATTTTACAGTTTACATCTGGATGTCAAAATTCCTGATCTGTCCCATATGTCGCGTTACTCAAAAATTAACATAGACACAAAAAATGCTGTTTTCCTGTCCCTGCTTCTAACATACCAGAGTGTATATGTCAATGAGAAATAAATAAGCTGTTCCCCTGTATCCAAAGATCAAAATAAGCTGAGTATTCCTATTTTTGCCTAGGGTACATTAGCCCCTTCAGCACATCAGACCACTCTCCTTACAGCTGTTTAGCCGGCCAATCTACTAACCTCCTGGGACACAGCAAAAGCTTGTTAAGCTTTCTTCTCGCAATTAACAGCATTAGTTCAGAAACCTTTTCCAGCAGCATTCTATACATGACGTGATCCTTCTATGGAAGATGCTGTTTCCAAAATTACTTTGCACTAAGGCAAACCACAAACTAAATCAGCCTGTGAATACGTACCTCTTATCTTTAAAAATATAAATTGTGAGTGTACAATACTTCACACTCACTCAAAGTGGAGCCCAGAGGGGTCCCCATCCATATTTTCCAGTTTTCTTTCTTGTCTTCTTTCCTTCTCCCCGTGCCACCTCAGGGTGCTCTCCCCACCTCTCCAAAGGAGAAAACGACTGTTCAAGTTTCAGGATTTCCTCCAAATAAAAAAAAGCCCTATCTTTAAGAGATGGCAAAGACTGTGACTGAAAGGAGAAAGGCGCCTAACAGGTGGCCCAAGGGTGTTCCTTCACACATGCAACTCCCATCAGGAAACAGCGGAAAATTCTGGGGAAGGAGAAGGAATTAGTAAAACCTACGGGGCTTTTCTACAGCTTGTCCCATCTCCCCCCGGCGCAGACGCCCTCACGCTCTCCTCTGCATCTGCATCACATTAAACAGGATGAAGAAACACAAACCAACTTTCACTCAAATCTGGACTCTCCATTTCATGTCACCCTCAGGACGGTCACGTGAAACACATATGGCGAGTTCAAGCCTGGGAACGGCGTTGAGACCTTTCCGGCCAGGAGCAGAGCTAATCCCCACCACTGCCCGCATATGGCTCGTGACTGAAGGCTGCAGGTTCCTCCCCGCCTGCAGCTGCCGGCCCAATCGGTGGCACGGGCAGGGACGGCCAACTGGACTGTGTCAGCAGATGGACTTGCATTTTTTCCACCCAGTCGGAGCAGGCCAACGACAAGGGAAAGCGAGGCGAGCGACACGGGCGGTTTGATTTCAGAAAGCGCTCTCTAGCAGACAGGCTGCAGGCTCACCCATCTCTCCAGAGAGGGAAAAGATTCACTCGCTCAGCTCTACGGTTTTCCCTAACCTGCATTTTCATCTGTCATCAGATGCTCGCGTTTCGCTTCACACCCCGGGAAAGAACTTGCCCCAAAATGACAGCGTTCCAGGCAATCTGACAAATCTCATCCTGGTGGCATGTCCTCGCCTCATCTATCTGCTGAGCTGGGGGAGAAAAAAGAAAAAAAACCAAAAGAAACCAGCAGCTAGTCCTCCCCCCACACTAAGGAAAGACCTGCAATTCAGAATAAATCAGAGAACATTCGCTAAAATGAGCCTTTCCAGTCTTTTTTGCTACCTTAATTAAAAGCGATCAAAAATAAATATTGCTTTCGAAAGTGAATTCACTTCAGAGACAGACAGTGAAGCCTCTCAACTGGTTAAATTTCAGCTGGGAGCCTCTTCACTATTATCAGATAGGAGCAATGTGCTGGTCTCAATACCCACCTCGTAGCATGTGAAAGGTCTCCCAACCACCTGACGCCCCCTGCTAAGGCAGTATGATGCTTCCAGGGGCTGGTGAGACTGGAAATGTTCACTGGCAGTCACTGAGTATTAGTGGGGGGCAGGAAAATAAAAAAATAAATCATTCAGACCACTTGAATCACCAAAAAAAAAAAAAAAAAGGCAAAAGATGAAGTAATGCATCTGAGAACAAATTTTAACTGAACAGCTGGCACACGTGGAGAGAAATCATTGGGTCAAAGACAATAACGTATCTGTGAGTAGTAGTAAGTCCTGCTTTTCAGGGCATTTTGCTCTCTAGCACTCTACTTGGGGATTGTTTAGGCATAACTTTCTAATTCAGAGGATACTCTTTCATATAAATTGCCTAGTGTAATCTCAGGACTCTGATACCTCTTAATGCATTTAAAAAATCTCTTGTTGTTACAGCAAGCACAAAAACTGTCAGATTCTGCCCCTATCTCCGGAGTTTCTGGATCATAGTATGACTGGTACAAAAAAACATCCATACGTCATTTGGAAAACATCCTGAAAAGTCAGATGCATCAATGCAGGCCAAGCAGGGATGTGACGGATCAATTTGAATATTTAAACAGCAGAATTAAAAAAAATAATGGACTGAGATCTGCAGATATGGGAGCATCCCCACTCAGAGAAGATTACTGAATAAACAACACATCCTGGTATCTGGATGGAACACGAGCCTGAAAATCTCCTGGCATAAACCACCATCTACAGGTTTGGGGCTGGAAGAAGCTTATCTCCATATTCCACAAAAATGAGCTTTATAGTCATGCTTTCTATTATACTCTAAGAAATGAGATACTGGCAGACAGACAGAATTGTGGTTGGATCTGCTGTAAGAATTTCAGTATTTCTGTAACAATCAAGTAAGTTCTTTTAAAGGAGTTTGCTGTATCCCTCTCAATTTTTATAATGATATATGCATTACAACAGCAGTGCTTTCTTCCCTCAAGGAAGAAGAGATAAAGAAGCTGTCGTCACAGTTCGTGCAGAAAACTTCACATTTATTTTTTCTGCTTTTACTGGCAGCCAGTCACCCTCCTGCGCTCTCATCCTGCTCCACATCATAATAGTCAAACAAATGATTAAAAAACCCGCTAGCATTGCAGCCTGATTTGGCCAGGACAGCAAACCAGCTTTCTTACTGGGACTGGAATCAGACAACTTCATCTTCAGAGGCAAACTGAACATCTGTCTCACATGTCCAGATCTCAACTAATAAACTAAAGACCAGAAATACTCCACAGAACTGTGATTCCAAAATTTCTGTGTGCCTGGACATAGACATTTTTTGAGAAGCACTATCAAACCCATTCAAAGTTCATAAATACTTTCTAACATAACATCAAGGAACAATGACAAACCTTACCATGTGTGTAACTGCTGTTAGATATTAAAACAGGCCCGTATCAGCATTTCTAACTTATTTTTTTAGTCACTCAAGTGTCTGTAGAGAGTAAGGCCTCAGACACTGGCAGCATCAAATCCAAACACCAATGTAAGCTATCCAGACTCCAGCTCCCTGGCATCAGAGCTGCTGGGATGAGCTGTAAAACCTGGTTTTGGGAGGGTCAAAGCACCCTCTGAGCGTCACGGGATGAGACATCTGTGTTACAGCTAAGGTCAGACTCGACTGTTTAATGGTACTTTCTAGTCAAGAAAACCTCTACCGAGCTGAGATGACAAGCAAACGGGAACCTCCGAATGCCCAGAAGGAAGGCCACAGGATTTGCTCACGTGTCCACCATCCACACGGGTTCTGTAGCTGGTTCAACTACTACGTTAATCACATACTTTAACACACAAGCAGTTCAGCTCCATAGAAAATATGATTTAGCAGAGAAAATACTTAGATTTTAAACAGGACCATGCTTTCACCACCTGATTTGTCTGCTGAAGGCAAAGCCTCTGTTCATCATTGGAGTTTGAAAGGGAGTAATACACGCAACCAGCTCTGCTGCCCACTCCAGCATTAGCATATGGATAACTTAAAGAGAGTTACCTAGATGTCATTGATGAAAGCTCAGTAACCAAGCATTTAGTTGGGTTTTGTCCCATTTGGCCATACATCTGGAAAAGGATATGGCCAGCTGGGCTTTCACCAATACAGGATGGTGTTTACTGCGAGAGTTCTTGTCCTGCTCAGCTATTTTCACCTAACACAACACACACATTTTGTACAAAATTAAAAGTATTGCAGAGCTGCCATTAATTTGCAGCACAGGAAAGATTAATTCATTTTCTCTTCTTAGGAATAAGTGTGACTCAATACACGGGGCTACCACAGCCCAGCTCTCCGGTAGCTTTGTCGGGAGCTTGCAGAGGTACACAAAAAAACTCTTTCCCTGTCTTGTATGTCAGTTTTGGGGGGTGTGATGGAGACAGCCGGTCCCAAGTGCCATCTGCCACGCTACATGTGAGCATCACACTCTGCTGCCCATTTGCATGCCTGGCTGGATTAGCCCGTGTCAACAAGACAGTTACACCCTTCCCTATATGGGCACATGTGGGGTGTCCAGCTCCATATGCACCACGGGGGAGGGACTGGGGGGGCGGGACGGACCAAGCATACCCTCGAGGCCTTGGGAAGCAACGCCAATCAATTTCTGACTCTTGAAACAGGATCAGAGACCCCGGGAACAGGGCCAGCACCTTCCCCTAGGGCAGAGTCGGACACACTGAGCAGATTTTGTCCCAAATAAAACTCTCCCGATAGTCAGGCGTAAGACAGCCCAGCACTTCAGTGCTGCCAGCTCTTGTGGTCCCTCATCTCTCATTCTCTCTAGGGTTTGCACAGCTGGCATGGGGAGTACTTGAACATCCGAAAGTGATGCTGAGGAGGAAAGGCTCAATGATCCAGTTTGGAGCATCTCCAGGTTCTGTATGTGGTGCATTTATCACCAGCGGGAGATAGTAGGGAACAAAGCCAGACTGTGTCTGGAGCTTCCCCTGTCCATCGCGGGCTGCCCAGGGAAGCGGTTGACTCGCCATCCCTGGAGGTATTTACAAGATGTGTAGACATGGTGCTGAGGGACATGGTTTAGTAGTAACTTGGCAGTGCTAGGTTAACGCTTGGACCTGATGATCTTAAAGGTCTCTTCCAACCATAACGATTCTCTGATTCTGTGCTACGTTTTCTCTGGAGAAGGCTGCTGACCCGGACCATGAGCAAAGATGTGCCAACAGCCCTCCTGGCCTTCTGATCTCCAGAAAGGGAAGGAGGACAAGCAATACAGGGTCTATAAACAAATCATGCAGTGGAGGGTGTAGAAGTGTTTAAAATTAAGCTAATGGTAGGGTCAAAGCTGCCCTAAGGTGGTGAGTCTGGGGGCTGAGCAAAAAAACAAAAATGTCAACAAGAACACAAGCAGGGTGGTTAGTTAGAATATATGTTCTTCCATCTAATACATATACTTTAAGAAAAGAAAGATACTAAAGTATTTTCACATAAAGCAGCTGAATGTAAACACGAAATGCTGCATGAAAATCACGGGAATAAGCTTGAGATTTAAATATCAATACAAACTTATAGGATGAGCCATTTTAATAACATCTCCGCTCTGCTTCTCCCCAGGAAAACTTGCTGATACGGACTGGGAAACCTGAGGAGCAGCTCATGTGATGCAGGGTTCTGACATTCCCCCAGACGTGACTAAGCTTAAACAAGTGGCATTATCTGGTGCATTTGAATGCAAGATGTGAATAACATGATCGTGGGGGGTTTTTTGGTACCACACAAAAAGTTCCTGTTTGGATGGGGTTTGTGAAGCAAAGGATATTACGAACAAGTTAAAATTTGCCTGCGGCTTTCATAGTCTTGCCAGCTTGAGCTTAGAAGAAAGCACTAAGAGTTAACAACCTGAACGTAAAGAAGAGTAGTTCTGTGAAAATGCCTATAATTGAGCTGACACCATATACCATGACAAAAATAACTACGATTCCTCTTGCAGAAAACACAACTTTATCTAGAAATAGAGCCTAAAGTGGGCACTCTTAGTCAGTTTTGCAAGTTTTACATCATTACAAATACGTTGATATTTAAAGTCTGCTGCTTCCAAGTGCAGAGTTAAATACTAGGTCATCACAAATACTATTTTCCAGTTGTGAAGCTGAACACATACATAAGTTTGGCATTAGCTGCAAAGTGAATAAAAGGAAAATGAAAATAAGTGTATGATGTGAAGCCCCAGGTGATGCTACCCTGGTGTGCGCACAGCGTGGGAACACCAAGCTCAAATAGCACCTAAACCCCTGTACAAGTGCACCCTAAAGGCACACAGTGCACTGCCCAGAGCTCCTGCATGGCATTCTCTCCTATCCCTAGCACACAACTAATTCTGTTCTACATTCATAGGGACTTAAAAAAAATAATAATTTTGAGATTACAAATTAAGACTTCTGCTTTTTAAGAAGTTGGAGCAAAAAGGTCAGCATCCTGGTTAAAAACAGAATACTAGGTCTGAGCTCTGGGCACCAGAATAATTCCTTTAACAACAACAAAGCAATGACACCAGCTTACTCTTTATTGCCAAGTCCTTCAAAAAAACTCACTTGTCTGGGTAGTAATTGCAGAGGGAGTAACTACCTTCATAAATCTGATACAATCAGAAAGTTCATTGTTTTCTTATTGTCAGGGCTTTTGTTTCAGATGGTGGGTTTTTTTGGCATTTCACTGCATTTAGACCATAAAATCAGAGGGATCCCTCTCACTTTCTGGTTGAACTTACACACAGAAAATAAGAACTTCAGGTGCAAAAGCTTTACCTGCAACTACAAACCTGCTGTAATGCATTGTGTCTTTTCGTTAGTTATAATTGTTTTTTTTTTAAATTTTCATAACATATGTGGTGTGGAGTTAAATGCAGCCTCTTCAAATACAAACCAATGATTTTTTCCATCTAAAGCAACTCGTCATTTCGGATCTTTCCTACCTACACTTTGCATTTAGCTCAGCAACTAATTGAGATGCTCGCTGGCTGCTACTGCCACCCAATGGCTTCTTAGTCATTCACAACTTAAAAAAAAAAAAAAAAAATCACAAAAAACCCCCAAACCAAAAAAGCCAGATGCAATGTGGAACCAGTTCTTCTTCTGCTACGGGAACAGAACGTGCCTGGGTAGGACACTTCCACTAAAGAGATCTTATGAAAAAAGACTATATAAAATATGTTAAAAATACTCATTTGAGGAAGGTGTAAATGGGACAAGTTCTCAGAATTTCAGCTGAATATTCTTACTATTATCTCCAGCAATTAACATGGGTGAGCAACTCAGCTGGCATGGACACCAGCTCCTGCACCCAGTACTCAGCCAGGCACTTCTGAAGATGTTCCACCACCGCAGAAGAAGGGACAAACAGCCCCTTCCTCCTTCCCCTTGCATCCCAGTCCCTGATCAGTAACAGGAGCTGCCTCTGGGCAATTTTTTTCCCAGACGTTTAAGAACCAACCCAGAGTTTCAGGGGAAAAAACTCAGTGCTCAGTTTACGCTGTAAGAAAATACTTATTCCCAGGTGCTGCGACGGGCGCTGGGTATTGACCGGGAGAAGCTGTGTGGATAGAACCCCCAAAAAAATCTGCAGGCAGCTGTAAACCTGCCTGCACTTCAGCCCTACCTGACATAAAGCAAATACTGACTGGCTCTCAAGAGTTTTTAATTCAGGGGAGGGAGAAAGATCCAACAAGTTATTTTGTGATCTCTGAACACATATCTTTGTAGAGAAAGCAAAAGGGCCTTCAAGAAGATAAAAAGGAAAGCAAAAGGAATTAGAAGGCAAAGATAGAGGAGAAATAGAAAACTCTGGTTCCATTCCTGCAGTCAAGTCCATGACAGATTTCTTTGTTTCTTTGCCCACGGGTACAAGGGACCCCACGTGGAGAAAGCACTCTAGATCCCGGGGTTGCAATCACCAACCTGGTGCAGACTTGAGTTTTCCTTTGCATAACAGGGGGGTTTCCCTTCTTGTTTCCAGTCCCAAGCAGTTCTAAAAACACCTCCCCATCTTCGGTCTTGACAGCCTGACCACGTTATTTCCCTCACATCCATGGAGGGCAGTACGGCTGCACTACGGCCCTCTCCAGGACAAATCTCAGACAAACCCCAGCCATGAACTGCTGCTGACTCAGGGCCAAACACCAACGCCCATCGGTAACACGGGACAAATCCCAGTGAGTTATGGTGAAACTCATAGGAAGCAGGACTCCCAACAAGAAAAACAAGTGACTATGTTTTTCTCCAAAAGCCCCAAAGGGCTACGTGCAGCAGAAATATGACTCTGCATTATTACACATGCTACAAGGTCCCAATGTTTCTACTTTAACGGAATAATTTAATTCACAAAGTACTGTCTAGTAACCAATTCTTTTTGTCACTTTGTCGTTATCAAACCTGATCCTACTTTGTTTCCTCACTCTACATAGGGTTATGATGACAAACATTTTCACGTGCATTTGCTGTGTCAGAATCAATAGTAAAATAATTCCCTTCAATACAGCAGAACATTATGTTCCACATGCAAATTTTAAGTAGTAAAAAAATATTCCTTTCGGAAAAAAAATTAAAATTGTAGGTACCTTATTCTGTACTCATAGCAGTTTAATTCATCCACAAGGAAAACACTGAGATAACAGGGGGGCTACAACTGGTCTTAGTGCTGTGCAAGGCATCCTTCTCCCCAAACCGGTACTCGGTGAGTGAAGGTGGAACAACCACTAGATGGGGATGTCTGGCTTCAGAACGTAACAAACCCAAGAGACGCCCCAGTCACCCTCTGCGATAAAGCTTTTCCAGAGTATTAAGAAGGAAAGAGGAAAAAGAGGAAAGAGCCCATGCACTTTCCGCCTTCTTGTCTTTCTCTGCATTGGGTGGAAGGCCAATGAACCAATTCATTTTGTGCAAGGGATAGATAAATAATACGAGAGAAAATGGGTAGAAAATGGTATCGGGTCAATATGCATATTCCCAAACCGACCTGAAAGTAGTTTCAACAAATATCCAAACAAGACCAAACTGTTGGTGCATCTCCCCTGACCTCCTGGCAGATTCTCACACTTCTAACCATTTCTGTTCTCTGACAAGGTATTTTTTGTGGCTTCACCTGTTCTGGGTCCTCCTCTTGTCTGCTTGTCCTCTTTTCCACCCTGCTAACCTTACAGGTCCTTTCCTCTCACCTCCAGAATCTGATGGTCAAACTTTGTTGCTTGTCTATCCATGTTCTTTTTGCTTTCAAGTTCCAGCTAAATCTTCAACACGCACCTCCTGTCTCAATTAATTGGACACCCACCCCTTCATAACATTTGCAGGGCCCCCATCCCTTCAACTCATGATAGAGCTCCTGCATGTATGTTCCTCCTCTTCAAATGGCTCTGTAGGTTCTAGGGCATGAAGGCTTTACCTTCACAGTCCTCACCTTCAAACTCCTCACAGCGCTGGCAATGTTCTTCCCCTTCTCACTTTATCAGCTTTGGGGCCCACTTGCTCACTTGTCCTTCTTCCTCCTCATGTGTTCAATGGCATCTGCATTGAAATCTAAGGCCCCTTTTCCCTTCATCTTCAAATCTTTCCCTTCTAACAGTTCTCTTCTCCCCAGTGCCTAAAAGCAAGTGGCCAAACAATCACAGAGAAGCAGAGCAGTGGGGAACTACTCAGAGATACTTAAAATATTTCATATACCATTTAAAAGCTCAGGTATATGTCAAGAGAAGGATGCACCCTGAAGTCAGAATTTTTGAACTGATAATTGTACACACTAAAAAAGACATAAAATCTTTTAAACTTTTCATTAATTGTTTTTCTTTGTCCCAAGGTAAAAGAATACAAACAAATCACCACTGTTTATTGCTTTGAAAGTAGCTGGGCATCTCACTTTAAAACACCATTGGGTAAGAGTGAAAAATGGTAGAAAAACTAAGAAAAATATTATTTCTAAAGTTGCATTTCAGGGATGACACATATTTGGTCAGGTTTTCAAACTCTGAGAAAACTAAAAAAAAACCAAATAGTTCATGTCCAATATGTTTTGCCATGGTTTTCAATTTACTGGAAAGTAAAGGTAAATACAGGCTGTATTCTTGATCTACCATTTGTCTTGGCCAAAGATAAAATATTGATCTCAGCCGTACAGACTCAGCTCCACTGGGAATTCGCTGTAACATATTTGAGATCCGAGAAGATGCTCTTAATGTTCACATGGGACCCTCAGTGCCTTTACAATAGAAGATTTAGTCCAAAATTTGCACATCAACATGTCACACCACAGTGAGAGAATAAAATTTTTCAATATAATTTAAAAAAATATTTACATAAAGAAAGACCTTATTTTAATCTGCTTCTCAAACACACATGCAAAATAAACTGCAAGATAAGGTCACTGTATAAACTGAACAAGACACAGTTGGGGTGCCTTAAATTGCTCCTCTAACTTGTTTTCAACTACAGGCACCAGCTGCAATCTAAAACTTCCATAACTTTGTACTGGTAAACATTCAGCCAGGCTCATTTCAGACTCTCACACTCTGTGCCTCTGACTGTGAAGGGGAATTTCCCCATTTGCAAGGCACGGCGTTGCCGCGCTCTCTGGTCCTGCTCAGTGCTTGGTGCAGCCAATTACGCTGTGGAATTCCCTCCCATCAGGCATGAAGAAAATAATTCAGCACATTATGCTTGAGCATACCAGTATCTGGGTGGGCACTCCGATTTATTAAAAGAATAACTATATGTGAGCATCAGAAAAGACTTTAACTACAGCTCCATGAAAGATCCTGCGCAGAGATCTCTTGAGGAGCTGCGGACAATACTCCCAAAAGGAAACCCGAGACCATCCTCGGAATTACAACATCATCCACTACAGCAAGGAAGCATAAAACAGCTCATTAGCAGCCCTATCGAGTGACAGACCTAAAGCCAGCTCCAAAGTTGCCCACACCTGTCTGCCTATAGCGCCTGCCAAAAGCCAAATTCCACCAGGGAAAGAATCCTTGTTCCTCTTCTACATCTGGATCTTGAAACCCCAATATGCTCCGGGGAACCGCAGGCTTTAGAACCGCAGGGTGCACAGCCAGGGAGAAAAGATGGGCAGATGCTGTAAGATCCCTCCCCGCAAATGAATGAATCCCACACTACTGTGTTTCCAATGTGAAAACCCAAAATGCCATTAAAAATATCCATCAATATTAAGTAGTGCTCTTTTATGTAGCACAAATTTTAAGCAGTCAAGCAAAAATTATACAGTGGGATTTCTAGTACGCCCTGTTCACTTATAACCTGAAAATGCACAAGCCCTACTATTCTCTTAGGACCTCATTTACAGCAGGCACCCTGAGATGCTCCTTTGACAGACTAAGAGCAAACTTTGTTAATAACATAACGGCTACTGTATAGTTTCACACTGAACTCCAAAGCTGCAGTGAAAAGCCTTAAGTATGATAAAGCTGAGCAGAACTCTTAAAAGCAAGCCAGAAAATCTGTTTTTCCACACCATCCTTCATGATGATCTGAATACTTCATTAGTCTCCCAGGATCTGTTTTCTTGAAACAGTGGGATTATTTTTTTAGCATGCTTTATATACAGGCCTCAGGAGTGATCTATCAAGAAATATGATAATGAATTAGGAGAAATTAAACTAACAACTGATATGCACACACAAGTATCCATCAGAGTTTCAGTGACTGATTTTTCCCAGACTACAAAGAGCACACCCGCATCCTACGACACACTATAGAAGATGGGAACAGCCTCGGTTAGAAACCAGACATTTTTATCCTTGTGGAAATCCTCTCTAATTGCAGCAAACTGCTAGATAAAGTATGATAAATAGAGGATTACACAACATGGTAAAAAGGGTAAGAGGAGAGAGATGCAATTTTTTTCCGACAAATTAGTAAGAAGTTTCACCACTCTGTAATAGTGTCTTGGAAGTGTGAAAAGACTCCTCTAACACCAGCACTGTTTGTTTTCCTTCCTGATATAAATAGCATTATTACTATCAGAATTTACTGCATCTTTACAGTAAAATAAATAAAACTAGATGCAGTAGAGCTATAGCAGTACGCAGTTGTAGTTACACCAGCACCACAGATCCTATACAGCAGAAGAATATTAAACAGCAGAAAAATTAGAACTCCTCTTTCTGCCAAAACGCTGCAAGGCACCACACTGAGTCATTTGCAAACCTACATATAAGAATTTTTCAGAAGAAATTACAATCTTGCAAGAAGCAAAAGGTAAAAGAACCCTTCCCGATTCTTCCCTAAATGATTCTTGTCCTTCCACTGCAAGAATATAAACCTATGAGGTTTTTTCTCTCTTTATTAAACTAGGTTTTAAGTTTTGATCCCAAATAACATTGCACTTAAAGAGGTGCAGACGTGTGAAAAGAAGACCGGGGGGTTCTGAGCTTGGGAGAGAAAAGGATTTCACAAGAGCCCGAGCTCCTTGATCGCTTCACTGCAACTTCCCCATTGCTTAATTAATTCTTAAAAGAAATGCGTGGTTTTGATGTAAAGGCCATTTCACCTCTCTCTTAGGTTACAAAGACCTGTCTAGCAAAGGTTTATAGCAAAACAGAGATCCCCAAAGAAAAGTGTGAGTGGCAGCACCCGCATCCAAACGCCGGCGTGATTCTCCCCACCGGCCGCCACCGCAGCGAGCGGGTACGGGCTGGGCAGCTGGCACAGGCACCCCAACCGGCCGCTGCATCTTCCCAATTTTGGATCAAGGCTGCATTGCCAGGAGGCAGGGCAGAGCCTGAAACAGGTTTAAGGAGGGGGGGGCAGCTGGCCTGGGAGCCGGAGTTCAGTAATCCCTGTTCCTGGCCCGCGCGAAGGGACCTGTCGCCCCAGTTGCAGGATGCGAGTGCTCAGAAGCCCCATCAGTTCTGTACTAGGTAGAGATTTATGTTGCAGTAACAAGTCACTTATCATGGCAAAACTTGTGAGAGAGAAGTTCAAAAGGCTCCTCGTTACACGTAGGAGGGCAGGAACTAACAAGAATCTACTTTCTAGGTTTCCCGTCCCTGCCATGGCCCTGAGACACTTTCTAACTATTTCCCAGTCAGTGTTTTGCTTTTTACATCGACAAACATGCAGAAATGTTAAGGAATCCCTACCTCTGGGGAAAAGTCCATTTAGTAACAAATCTGCTAAGAGATACCACCCGCAGTAGGTTTTTTTAAGATTAATTACCTACCTTATGAAGATAATAGAAGTCAGATCCATTACAAACAGCTGCGGGTTCTTCTAGCCCTTGCAGGGTGACATCTTTACAGAACCCCCTGGCATCTGTAGCTGCAGCCCTGTGTGGGAGAGCCCGGGTTGTACCCGGCCACTTGGTCACACCATGGTCCGAGAGTTAATGCACCAGCTTCTGCCCTGCGCCATCACCCTGCCATCGCTGGAGCAGAACTTCAAACCTCACTGTCTGTTTGGGATAATAACTCAAAACCTAACCCATACCCCCCTTCAAAACAACATACACTAACCCAATTTATTATTTTTTTAAAAAAATGTGTTATGCATACCCAGTCAGCTGCACAGTAGATGGCAGTAAATCTTCACTTGTCACGTTAGAGACCCTCCAGCCTCCCTCCCAGAACTGAAAGAATTTGTGAATACATTTATGGCATTTTTCAACATACTGTAGGAGTAGAATCCTGGTCAGCTACACTCCTTTTCAGCTTTCTCCTCAACCTTTTCCCTAGGTGTGCACATATACGACTCTATTATTTCACACATGGTTCCTTTTCAGAGCAGTAAGGCAATGGGATGTACACTCAGTTTAGCACTATCAGATGAAGACTGGCTTATTTCAGTGTAATATAATCCAAAAACGTATTAAATGGAAAACAGAGGATTCTTAATCACAGCTGTAAATGTGTTGACACATACAGGGTGAGGAAGGGAAAAAGCATACTTGGTGTTGCTGACAGTATGTCAAATAGCATTACCAGAAAGAGAAGCAAGCTGCAGCATGTGACTTGGACAACACTTTGGGATGCAGAATTTTATCTCTATTTAGACTTTCTGCCACAGAAAAGCATCCTCTTCCTGCCAAGCCTTTGCAAAGCTCTGAATCTCACTTAACATTCTCAAATGCTCGTCATTTAACCTCTTCTACCAAAGATGCTGTTTTAAACTTTAAAACACTCTGTGTCCCAGTTCTCCAAAGGAACATTTCCTAAATCATTTTACACCTATGGATGTCAGCTCCTAGTAATTTACAGGACGCATAAAGCCATAAAAATTGAGCTAAGAACATGGTTTTCATAGAGGGTTTGACCCAGAAGACTGATTGGTAGAAGTATTTCCAGTTCCCTGGAACCAGATCAGGTCCTCTGATCAGGCCCAAAATGAGCAAAGGTTTGCTAGACCAGCTTTTTGATCAAGTTTACTGTCAGTTAAGTGGCCCTAATTCCAGTGGAATTGTGCCATTTGTGCCAGGAAAGCAGCCCGTTCAGTGCCTTCTCTTCACACACTGTCCAGCGTATGAACAAAGCTCATCTCCAAACACACTGTCAAGCCTTGTTGTGTTTCAGACACCTTCATAAGAAGCAGTGAGAAACCACAAAACAATCTCTCTTTGCATTGCATGATATTAATTAAACCAGATTATTATTAACTGGTAACAGCACAGAGAAACCTGCTTTATATCACATCTTTTGGGTGGACTGCATTCCAAAATAATTCTGGTGCCAGCTCTCACATTCCCAAAAGTGCCTTAAAAACCACCTTGCAACCATCTGTAGAAGTCTCATGACTTGCATCCAGCACTTGAGCACTGGCTCTCTGGGAATTTTGGGCTAGCATTCAAGACCAGTACCCTGGCATCCGCACAGGGCAGTGTGGAAGTGTGAAATCATTAGGACTCAAAACCCCACCAGAAATGTCTTCCGACCACACTTCATTTACACAAAGGTCAGTCAAACCGCTGCTGCCGTTCCGTTTCTCATGAGCAGTGGTTGGATTGCTTGCAAAATGCAGTCTGTCTGCAGCGTCCCACTCGCCTCTGCGTCGCTGCGGGGCGTTGGGGCAGCAGGGACAGAGATTTACGCCAGGATTCCCAAACAATACTGCCCTTGTGCCCTCCCTGTTCCAGCGTGGGACTCGCACGCAGTCAGCAAAAGTGCTGACAAACAATACAACCCCTCTTCAACTGAGTAATGTTGTAGGTTCGTTTCTCTTGTAATTTTGAAGTGCTCTGTACACATATTTGACCTCTTCTACTTTTTTAAAAGACCCATCAGGGAGGCCTAGCAGCCTCCTACTGCAGAAACAGAAGGGAAAGAAAAAGCTGTCTCTGAATACCAGACTATCAGCTGCCACGCAGATGAACTGGATGCAACATAGTTGACTTGGTCGAGTTTGATTTGCTTGAACCCAGGAAAAAAGTTAAGAGGAAATTATTAAGTGCCAGGGAAAAATTGTACATTTTGACCACCCACCTGCTGTCAGCCAGGGCAACAACTGCTGAAGTTCTTGTAACAAGTCTATCTTTGGAGCACTGAAAGGGCTGAACCCACTTAAGGTTGATACCGGTAGTATGCGCACAGATAGAGTGAACTCTAGAAATGTTCCACACAGACACAGTTTTAAATACTGGAAGTTATTTTAAGATAGGGCTTTTTTCTTAATACTTTTCAATGTACACAAAAACAAGCAACTGAAGTTAGGACAAATACCTCTTAGAAACTGTAGAAATGGAATGGGAATTAAATGTCCCCACGATGAAATACGCACATATACGTGGATGTCTTTATGTAAATATAAACAGCTACAGAAACTGAGAGCAGCCCCAGGGAGAAGGACCCGGGGGTGTTGGAGGACGAGAAGCTCAACATGAGCCAGCAATGTGCACTCACAGCCCAGAAAGCCAACCACATCCTGGGCTGCATTAAAAGAAGCACGGCCAGCAGGTCAAGGGAGGAGATTCTGCCCCTCTACTCTGCTCTGGTGAGACCCCACCATCTGCATCCAGCTCTGGAGCCTTCAACGTAAGAAGGACACGGACCTGTTGGAGTGAGTCCACAGGAGGGCCACAAAGATGATCAGAAGGCTGGAGCACCTTTCCTATGAGGTCAGGCTGAGAGAGTTTGGGTTGTTCAGCCTGGAGAAGAGAAGGCTCCAGGGAGAACTTGTAGCTCCTTCCAGTCCCTAAAGGGGGTTTACAGGAGAGATGGGGAGGGACTCCCTACCAGGGAGTAGAACGATAGGACGCAGGGCAATGGTTTTAAACAGAAAGAAAGTAGATTTAGATTAAATATTATGAAGAACTTCTGCACTATGAGGGTGGTGAGGCACCAGAACAGGTTGCCCAGAGAGGTGGTAGATGTCCCTTCCCTGGAAGCATTCAAGGCCAGGCTGGATGGGGCTTTGAGTAGCCTGGTCTAGTGGGAGATGTCTCTGCCCATGGAAGGGGGGTTGGAACTAGNCTGCTCTGGTGGGAGGTGTCCCTGCCCATGGAAGGGGGGTTGGAACTAGATGATCTTTAAGGTCCCTTCCAACCCAAACCCTTCTGTGATTCTATGACATAATACACATATACACAAAATACTTGAAGGAGACTACATTCTCAAAATTATTTTTTGACTTGGTGTACCTGCAGACCACATTGCACTGGCTACCTTGGTCCTCCTAGATAGCTTCACCCATTTTGAGGGCCAATGCATTGTAAAATTGTGATGTTCTCTGAAAGTCAGGGGAAAAAGTCATAACTTACCTGTTTGGTCTACCAATAGCAAATGTGTCACCTCCTGGCCCATGGGCAAAGCCCACTGGCTTCACACTACTTCACAACATCTGCATCCTCAAAAAAAACACAGGCTCCTGCACATCACTGGAGCAATTTCAGCCCAAGACTCCCATTCAGCTCAATGTTGCTTTAGGCGAAGCACAGAGGAACTTTGCTAATTGTGATCTGATGTTTCACAGTTTATGAACATGTATCTCCCTTCCCAAATGCTGAATTGAACATCCTAATAGGCCCACAAACTTAAGATTTCATTGTCAATTTTTTAAAAAATTCCCTCACAAGACATTCCAGTATCTTTGAAGCAGGATTACCACCCATAGTTAGAGCTGAAAACTTGCTAAAGAAAAAGCTGTAATACATTTTAATTTAAAAAATTTTAAAACCATGTGGTTATTTGCTTACCCACTTACTCTTCGCATGTGTTTAATGTTCAATGGGCTACTGATGGGTTTAAGACAGTGGAATAACTCAAATAACCACTTCTGTTTCTTCCAATATAAGCAATACTGAAATTCTTTGCTGCACTTAGACCCTGGTCACTACAAGTCAATGAAGTTCTATCACGTGGTATTATATTTACACATTTACTCCAGAGCAGGATTTGCTCCACTCTTACCGTGGGATAAGCGTTCAGGAAAAGAAAGCAAAAATCCTAGCGGTGACATGTACACAGTCTCGCTTTAGAGGAGCTAATCTTTCAGTATGAGCAAAATGAGCTAGACAAGCATCTCTTCACACTCCATTAAGTTATGAGTCTCCTCCATATCAAAAACAACTTATGACAGCTGAATCGTATACAGTGTTTACGTGATGTCCACTCGTCCGATACAAATGCCCTTACAGAATCTAAAGATTTTCATCCCTAGAGGATACTAGAGACAAGTCTCCAATACTGCGACAGCAAATACCCAAGATCCAGACAGACTCACAGACTTGTGACCTTTGTAATCACACCCCATCGCGGGCAGCTCACTAGAGTATGGACAACCCTATTTATGGCAACAACAAATCACTGCACGTTAGCCCCTGTCTGAGAGCCCGGAGACTGGCATACCTGAACCGTCAAATATCTCAGAATTCCTCACCCGGTGCATGTTTTACTCTAGCAAGACAGACAAAGCGGGGTCATCCCCAACCTGCCTTGGTTTTAGTTCTAACATGGGTATGGGCAACACAAAAGGACACGACTCCACGGCATGAGGAGCCAGTACTCAGTGCTGACTACTGGTGATCAAGCTGTTCCCATGACTCTAAAAGGAATAGAAACAGAATTTTAGCGAAAAATCTTTACTCACGAGCCAGAAATCAAAGTAGAGGAGGGAGCAAAGCAGTTGGGCATGATGAGAGATTTGTACCACTTTTTACCACTTCTCCCTTTCTCATCCTTTCACTGCCCCCCTGCTGGATAAATCCAATTCAAGTTTCCTGTCTCTACCTGAAAACTGCTTGTTCAAGCTCCTCCTCCTTTTGCAAGCTTCGGTTCAATCCTGACCCTCTGCCTTATATTCCATTTCCACTCCTCCTCTCATAATACTTGCACAAAATCTCAGTTTTATAAAGTTCAAGGCTGGCCACGCCACCGGGTCACCCTGCTTCACCCTACACACCACAGCCTGGAATGCTTCACCCAGCCATCCCGGGAACATGCATTTGCCTGAAAGCAAGAATTCCTGCAAAACACCACAGTCTTGATCTAAGTTAGTCAAAAGAGGGAGAAATTGATTGGGTTTGTCTCCTTTAGATATGTTGCCGTGGCTAATTAGCCTTACTATTAAAATGGAATTTTATTCCAATTTAAATATCCATTTCTGAACTTACTACTTTGGATTCTGCACTAAAATGTGTTGTGTTAACAAGGACCCAGTTTGCTACACAAACAGGGGTTACAGGGCTATTGCTATTTAAAACTGCAGTAACCTCGAGTGAACAGCATTTAGGTTTACTTCAAACTGTTGGTGAAAATGCTGAATAAGTCTGTTTCCAAGTCCCTATGGTATCACACTGAAAAGATCCCTATTTGGAGGAAATTTACTACTGCCAATGGTTCTCAGACATTTCAGGGGTTTTAATCCAGGTAGGAGTTGCTCTACAGATAATGTGCTTTTTTTCCTAAAAATCAAAAGACTGGGACATATGAAGTAAAATGCCTTGCAAACATGAGCTCTTTTTATCTGTTTATCTACCTTTATGAAACAAAACTAAAAATCTTAAAGAAAAAAAATATTCAGCAAAGTCCTTATAACAGAAAATTATTCTGACTGAAATAAATATACTTCTACCCTTGACACTTTTGCTGTCAATTGTATTCACACTAAAACATTCCTGTAATATTGTCCCTTACTTCTATCAGACAAACCACACTACAGCTAAACAGACCACTCCCTCACTCATCATTTTTCAACAATTAGCCCTTGTTCACCAGTCTGGAGTTATTCCCATATTCCATAATTTTTTAACCTCTCGGGACAAAAATCTCAGGGAACTTTCAGATCCAACTCTTTGGATTCTTCAATGCAGCAACCAGAGGGATGTGAGATTTTTAGTGCAGTTCTAGTAGGATAAACATTACCATACAATCATTAAATATTGACTTTAGAGTACTGTATTGGCCTCATTCAATACAACTAGGTTATCCTGCTCCTTTCCAAATAGAAACTGAAGTATTTATTAGAAAGTGAGGTATTTATTGAACAGTTCTGCCTTTTATTGCCTCAATTCTAGCCCCTCTACCATCTTTATTGGGTCTCCCTCCTTTCCAGCGTCATTCTTCTGAAACATGTACATTTTCCATCAACCATGGAATTTATTCTTTTATTTTTAACTTCCCAGGCAGAACGCCCCTGCTGGTTTTTTGGTTATTGAGTGGGAGGAGTGCAGTAGATATTTTGCAAGTACTTCTTAACAAAATCCAAATTTAATTTATACACTTCTCATTTTTTCTTCTCAATCAACTTCGCTCTAAGATTTTCCCCAGAGTTATGAAATTCAACCTTTCTGAAACACCAAATCAGCGTGTTATCCGTACAAAACAGCATATGCCTCTTCGATGGGAAGTAGGTCATGTTCACTGGTCCCTAGGCAACCACCAAATCTCACTCCCTTGATCAATTCATCTGCATCCCTGCTTGTGACGTCTGAAATGGATTCAGCTGGTATTGTGTGCTGTGGGTTTTTTTTGTATCAAAAGGTTATTTTCTGTTTTTAGCAATGCTAAGTGTGCTACTATTGGCTGCATCAGATCTCTGGTATATTGAATGGCCCATTTTTAAATATTCCATATCCGTTTTCCTTCTCCTCCCACACATTGCCGTACAACCCATTAGTTCCCACCAGTCTCTGGTTTTATTTAACAGATTCTTTTCCAGAATTTGGTTATCCAATTAATCCTCATGCAGTCAAAACTCAGTGTATATGAGTTACTCATCGATTCTTTAATACTTCAACATACAGCATCATTTCTCTTTTTAAGCTCACCCTTTCTAAGAGTATGGAGGACCACCTGAGCAGAGAGGGAATTACAGAGTATAACCCATAGCAAACTGCAGTGCACCAGACACACATAAACAAGCGGTGCAATCATTCAGTTGAGACAACCTGACCTGGCACTGGTTCAGCCTTGAAGTATCCCATGAGTTCTATGACCCTAGTCACGCAAATAGTTCCTCAAGGTTTGAGCAATACACATTCTTAAAATCACTGAGAATATCAGTTCCCTTCTGCTGCTCTTCCACAGCCCATCAGTGCTAGGTGAGCAATTTCTCTCTCACGTATTTTGCAATAGGGGATCAATTTGTTCACAGCAAGCTGAGCTCAGTTCATACATTTGACTTAGAAATAGCACAAAGTCTCGTAAAGTAAACGTTAATTCAATATCTTCCTATTTGCTTCTTAAAACGTCCAGACAGGCTTTGCCTTCCAGTTTCTGAGGTACAGGCTGCTGCACACAGAGAGCTCTGCAGCTCCCTGGAACGTGGCCCAAAGTTGTGCCTGGGCTCTGCTATCAGGATTAATTTTGTTGGTTTATAAGGGAACAGTTTGTAAGCTGCTGCAGATTTTTCTTTCTTCCTCCTGACAATTACTCTTTGGTTATAGATCAGAATTGAGAAGAGTAACACCGTAGCTACACCTAGAGACATCCTGAACTTATTTTAATCCTGCAGATGAGAGATGAGTATGAAAAAAATTTTCCTATTCTTGGCTGGGAAAAAAGTGTCACTTCTGGTTATCTGCCTTAAAAGACGCAGAGGAACAAGGGAAACTTTCTTCTTGTTGATTAAAAGTAGTATTCAGGTGCCAGTGCCTCAGAAGAGACAACCACAATACACCACCACATACAACCACTGACTAACCCTGGCTGCCACCTGCCCCAGCCCAGCTCAGGGGAGAAGGTAACAGTCATCCCAGACAAGCAATGTCAAGTGGCAGCAGTTTTTCCTGACACCTACTCAGCAAATGCATCAACAAGAGAGGTGAAGTAGATGTAGGTTAGATCTTCACTGGGGAAAGAAGGAGAAATACTTCACTCCTCACCTCAACGCAATTGCTGCACTAATTGCAGCTTGTCTTAACATCAGCAGCTTATATTAGCTCCCCAGAGCAGCAAGCCAGGAAGCCTAACAATAAAAGGCATTTAGGGAAAGCTGTTTTCATTCATTCTTATCCCACCGGGTTCCAGGGACCAGGGGGTTTGGGGCCTTGACTTCGCTGTGTGACTGGTGTTCACATAGCTGCAGCCTTAAAAACCTGCTGGGCATGACCGCCTGCAGACACAGCAGATTTCCATCTGTCTTCATCACCAAGCTGTGGCTGTCAATCCCACCAGCTTCACGGGAAACCCTGGTGTTACCAATCAGCTTAGCCTACTGTGCACACGCCACACAGCTATAAACCATAAAATTATTGTTTTTACAAGGGCAGTGGATTTAAAATTGCCCGACCCCGCCAATTCGAGAAATGCAAGGCCATTGGACAAAGAGAAGTACGTGTAGAAATGGATAAAGTGATGTACGCCAGCGTCTTGGGATGTAACCGAACTCTGAACCTACAACACACACATATATAAGCACAAAATAGAAAAGGTATTTTGTATTTCTTACAGCTTGATATTTACAAGAACTGTCCTTGGAGGAGCAGTTCACCACATGATCTCTAAAGCCAGCAATGGCAGCAGCATCGTCTATGGGTATAGAGACAACAGGTGGGAGAAGCAGACGAGACAAGTTTTCTTTTAGGTGTATGAAGTTTGTATTTCATTCATGCTATTTGTGAAATGGAATACCATCAGCAAGTAGTCATGAGGCTGCAAGTTAGGAAATGACATCATATATTTGGCAAAAAACTGCAGGATATAAATAACCTGGAACATCAAACCTTTCAGAGAAACAGATGCAAAAAGGGATTCACTTGCCCCTGGGCAATTCACAGTGTGTAACATTTACGTGTGGATGGGCAAGCTGTTTTTAGCTTCCCAGAAGTCAAGACGGACCTAGCAGAACTGGATTGCACATTCCCACAAGAAGGGCAGCAGGTGATTGTTACAAGCTGCAGAGCATAGCAAAGAAGTTAATTTGGTACACTGAAAAAGCATAAATCCAAGAAAGAATGTAAGGAAACTTTTTCTTTCTCTCTCTTTCCCTGTGCAAAGTAGACGAAGAGAAATTATTCTGAGCACTGTAATTTAGTATAAGTAAACCTTGTCAAAAATTCTCTGTAGACAACCTTACAATTGATTCATTATTACCTCTCCTCTTACCTTTGGATTATTTTAAACCCATTTGTGAGTAGTTCAACACCTAGAGCCTGACCCAGCAGAGATAAAAGCACAGGAATAATTTTGTTCCTGCAACCTGTCTGACAAGTCCTTGCTGGAGCAGACGAATACATGCTTTCAGAACAGGCCATAGTGAAGCGTGACCCAAATTAAATGATATTCTGTCTTCTGCTTTTATAATATAATGAGTTAGCTCTGTGGGTAAAGGCAGGCATGGTTTACTGAGATCCACAGGGCATTGGACCGTGCACCTGTCAACAACTATTGGCATCCTGTACCGTTCATGGCATGGACACGCTTCTCCTGGGCACTGGAATGAGCAGAGTGTCAATCTTGCAGCTAGAGAGCATTCAGAACGAGGAGCTGCGAGTAGGGAAACCTGTCTGTTAGGCCAAACACTTCAGTAAGTTTTAATTCATAATAGAGAACGCAAATGAAACACCAGCCCTGTTTGGAAATACTCTCAGCACCTCCCCATGCTGAGTTTTAGAATCTTTCCTTCTTCCTTCCCACTTCCACCATGGCAGAAGCCTCAATGTTGCTGAAGAAAAATGCAACTGAACTGGATCCCACCCCTTCCACAAACATCCTTTTTTTGCATGGAGATAGTACTTTCCAGTGAAATAATAGATTCCAGGCAAAATACTTCATCCTCCCTTAGAGCAGAGCAGCCACGGCAAAACGTAGAGGTTTTGGTAGGTACTATGCAAACATGCCCAGAACTAACATCTGGCCGTCCTGCTCCTCTCTGTCTTGCAACATCATAAGAGGTCAAGTAATCACTTCAAACTGAATTTCCCACATTAAAGACTTGTATTGCTAGCCTTGCCTCCCCAAAATTAACTCTTGGTATTTCAATTGTCTGCAAATCCATTTCTTCATGCATGAACTTCAAGGTGCTTTAGTAATTTTGCTTAATGATGTTTTACAGTTTTGAATTGTCAGCTGTAGAGCGTAAAGTACGTTTTACAGGTGAGCACAGAGAGGGAAAGCACAGAAATCGAGTGAATCCACCATAAGCAGGACCATGACACTGGCATTTTCTTAAACAAATGGAGTTAGCACGCGTGCTGAGCGAGCAGGAGGTGTACCCACAGGGCTCCAGTAAGTCTTCCACAAGCTAAATAACCACTGCTCTGCTGCAAAGGTGTACATTGCTCATTCAAGCTCATCTAGATACAGCTTGAAACACTGCAGAAAGCAGATACAGCAACTTTTAGAGACTTCCCAGGAAATGAGGACTGCTTGCCTATGCTAAGGCTTGTTGCACTTCTTTGTCTTGCAGCTACAATTAAAAACCATATGCAGAAGTTCTAAGATTTCTAATAGTTAATTGGAATCATGATCACATAAAAATAATTATCTTGCGGAATAAAAATAATCTAAACACTGAGAAACAATTTAAAGCAAATGGCAGTCTTGCTGATTGAAATTGTACAGATGTTACAGAGAAATTGCTTCCTTCCTTCTAGCACTGCCATAATTTTAAGATATAAATATAAACAAATCTTTATAGTGTTACCCATCAGCCTTCACACACAGCTGCTGTAATCATTCCTCTCCTAGACTTTTCTTATTTTCTACAATCATTTTACCTATTTTGTTCTTTCCCTCTTAGTCATTCTCTCTTGCGATGCAGACAGTAAAACACAAATGTTATTTAAGTACAGAAATCCTTAAAGTAGATTTCACTGGGGTTAGGGGCTATTTTTAGCCCAGCTAGCAGAGATATGCACTGAAGTGTTTACTAGCTTCAACATAGGTCATAAAGTCTGCATTTGTCATTACCAAAGACCACCTGCAGTTTAAATAATTTATTATCAGAGACAACTGCTTATTACTCTCCAACAGGCAAATAAATTTAACCCTTCTCTGTCAGTCATAAAGCTCCTGAGCAAACACCACTGCAGTGACCTTTGTGGTGTCTCTCAAGTATGTCTTTTAATCCTTGTGCCTACAGAAACATACAAGGGAATTGCTGACCTCAGATTTACAAGCCTTCCATGCTCCTCAGGTCTTCAAGTGGGAAGTGCCAATTAGACATGCAGAGCCAAAACCCCCCAGGAAACCTCCCAGAGAGAGCAGATAAGTCATCCAGGAAATAAAACAAGTAGTGGAAAGATTTCAAGAACCGAGACCTGAGAACTGGACACATTACTGAATATCCACCACTTCACATTATCTATTTCAGTATTATTTCACCTCAAATTAACCCTGCAGGTAATTGCAAATCCCTGTGAAATATTTAGATATGGAATGCAAAGCCATTTTTTTTTCCACAGTATTTACAAATCTCTCTTCTACTGATTTTGTTGCCTATTATGTTTGTATTAGTTTCCTGTTGCCTGTCATCACCTCTCTATGTTCCTACTGCAAACTCATTAAGAACTTCCTACAGAAGTCTTCTGGCCACCTCTCCCTTGCTGACTGCTTTGGGCAGGAGGCAGAGGGAAGCTGTAAAGGACAAGAAAGACTTAATTCAATAGGTTTGGGCAAACACAATTTAATCATAGGTAGTGATTTACAGGATCAGGGCTAAATGGTTCCGTGGTGGGTCTTTTCTATTAAAGAGTGACTGCATTTCAGCCCAGAAAAGATACTCTACTGTTCAATCTAGTAATAATACAAAGGAGGGAGGAAGGAATTGCATGTTTTTTCAAATCAAGGTAATTCTCCCTGGGAATACTGCATTATTATATTTGGCCGGCACACCACAAATATGAGAAGCCTAGATTCATATTCACCCTTAGTTTCCTTTATAGTCAATAGATGGTCAACAAATAAAGACACATGAAGTGTATAATTTGGATTTTCGACTACCTGGATTTGGAACAATGTAACGTTTCTATGGCTAATTACCACAAGAAATAAAAACAAGTTTGGTCTTTTCTTCCTAAGCCTAATGAACAGAATTTGAGGTTCTGAAGACAAAACAGATTCCTATTTTTCTTCTCTTCATAATGAATTCATGTTAAACAAAGTGAGATCATTTTGCATCTAAACCAGGTACACAGCCTCACCTGGAATCCATTCTCTAAGCACAGAAAACAAATCTGAAACCTGATTTCCAAAGCAGAACGATCACCTTGTTCCTGACAAACTCCAGTTCACCATATAAGTTATTCTTGATGAATTCTCATTTATTATTTGGGTGGACACAATTCTTCAGCAACTAATGTCCAGAGAAGCCACCCTTACTCTGTATCACTTGTTGTGCTTAGATTAATACTAATGTAAATAATTTTATAAAGTGAATTAATATCTACTATGTAAATAATTACCATGACCCCCTCAACTTCATTCCTTAGGATACTCAGGGCAATTAAAAACAACTGTCCTGATGTTATTCCAAAACTTACTGAAGCCAAGAGAAATATTTCTATTTATTTCCTAAGAAAATAATCAAGTCACTCATGCCTTTAAAAGCGTTGCCTGGCACCTCTGAGTCCTTAATTCATTTGCAATCAAAATGTTCTGTGCAAAATCACTGGGCATGACAATGCTGGCAGGTCTCCTTGGGGTTTCCTCTGCAGTTTTCTGTCTCTAAGGTGAGGTTTCTGGTTCTCTACCACCAAACAGCACATCTGGCAAGCCCTTGCCAGAACTGGCTGCAGGCAGGGCTATCGAGGCTGCTCTGCTGATTCCTTAGCAAAGGGCTGGGCAACGCATGACCGAGTCTCCCATTTTGTGGAGGCAGGAACCTGAAATATTGGCTCAGCTCCTGGCTCTGCAGCTGGATGCTGGATGCCCAGATGCCCTGGGATCCCAAGGATATGCTGCTGAAGCCATCGGGAACCACAGCTTCTCTGCAGAGAGCTCCTCCACCATCAGCCTCGTGAGAAAAAGGCCCAAAGCACCTCAAAAAGATCTCAGCTGCCACACAGTCATGGACACAGAGGCAGTGCCTCTTTCAAGAAGGAAGCTCCCCCTTGGATCGTTTGAGAGGAAAAAATGACCAGGCAGAAATTTTACATCTGAAATGCTTGCAAGCAAAAAGCCCATTAGCTCAGATCCACAGTATAGCCTGTGTTTTTTTCATATGGGGACACTGCTTAAAAAAGCAAGCTGACAAATCCTGCACTGGCTTTATCTTCTAAATGATTCCATGTTCTGTGCCAAATCCAGTGCATTAGAATAATCTTCTCCTGGAATGGTACGTGGGAGAAATTACTTATTTACATATGGATGTAACTCTCAAATAATCTGATTTTTGCACATATTAGTAGATGGGACAATCAATACATTAACAGCTTACTGTCTTCCTCTTCTATAAAGATTATAGTTCCCTACTCCTTGGCAAGCACTTTGGATTGGGCAACAACATAACTATGTGTCATTCTCACATACTTCTGTGCTATGGAGGTCTTATACCAGGTCTGAAGTTTATTTAAAAAATCTTTTAAGTTAATTAAGTTTTGGGCTGTTGCATTCAATTGCTTATTGATACAGTTAAATATCTTCAAAATCTGTGTTCCTGTCAACCCTGCTTGAACTGAAGGAAACTTTGAAAAATAAGATTTGTTCATAATTCTAGAATGAACTTACATTACTGAGCCACATGGAGTCCAAACTTCAGCCTGGTTGCACAACTGATTTAGAAAAATACATGTAATTGAAATTAAGGATGCCAGATTTACTGCTGGGATATGCTGCTACATTTCGCTGATCTCCATAGCATTAGTTAAGAGCGAAGGTCACTTTGCATTCCAGCACGCTTGAACACCCGGCTGAAGAGCAATGCCACAGGCTCTGGAGAGCTTCTGAACACCAACAGAACATGGGAGAGGTGAACATGGGCAAGATGTCACTGGTGCCTTGAGGTACGTCTTTACAGAAAGCAGAGGTAACTCGGAAGAGACTGAGTAGTAACACACTTTCAGAGATCAGATTCATGACGGGGGAAAAAAAGGGCACTTTGTGCTAATTTTGTTAGAATTTACTGATCAGTGCAACTACTTCTTAATTAGCATAATGAATTTCATTCATTACAATGAACATTCACTTACCAATGAACAAACGTTCTTTCACATTTGTCAACAGTGGTCAGTTCTTCGGAGGAAGGCTAGAAGCTTTACAGCCCTCCGAGGAACATGCTAAAACACATCAAGACCGATAGCAAAGAACTGAAACCGGCTGGTTAAAACGATGTTCAACTGGCTACTCTATGTCTTCTTGGACTCATGATGTCTGAGAGGCTAAAAGGCCTTTTGTCAGTACGATCTTTGCACGGGTAGGGTAATCTGTATCTCCTGTACATCAGATTTCTGCCTCTCTCGTCCCTCCAAACTCATTTTCAAGCTTTCGTTTTTGCTCTGGTAAAGATGAAGGGGGTCCTGGGTTATGCGGGTGAACATACAGAGCTCCTGCTGCTTTTGGGGTGGGATCAAAATAATAGCACTATTCCCACATGTTCATATGAAAAAAGCATAAAATCTGCTGAAATAAAAGCTTCTATGGCAGAGGGATGCTGTATTTTGGGAAATGTGACAGCATAAGATCCCCAAACTTAGAAGGTTAATCCTCTCATGCAATGGGGCACCAGATTTTAGGACAGCCCAAGAAAACCTACTAATATTAGAATCCTCAGAAAACTGAACACCCATCGGAACGGAGTTCCCCAGCCCAAGTGCAGCAGAGCTAGGGCTCTGGTATAATATACAGGGATTAAGCAGTGAGTTTACAATACTCTTTCTGAAGATTAATATAAGATTTCCTTCTTAGATAATGTAATCATGTCATGAGTCTGTCCCATTTCTTCCAGTCACCAATATCTATCCACACTGCCATTAATATATTCCTGATTCCCAGGAAAGACATCCCATTAGGTTCCAGTGTAACCTCTTTTTCCCACACGGACTTGCTGTATAACTTGCTGGCTAATGTATCCACCAGGGAATGAAACACAGAGTTTATCTGGCGTTCCTATGTTACTGCCCTGGAGCAGATGCTCCAGCACAGAAGATTTTCAGATTATCAAGAGAGGGTAAGAGGAATGTCACAGCCTCTGCTGGTCTATGTAGGGACATTTAACAAAAAGACAGGTGGTATAAAATTGCTATATTCTTTTCCCCTGCTGCAGCAAAAGGAACTTTAAAAATGCCTTTAAGTAATTAAGTTGAAGCTAATTTTCAAAAATTCAACAGAACAGGGATTTCTTTCCCCTAGTTGAAGAAGTTTTTCCCTTTATGCTCAAATAGCCTCAGAAACACAGTATTATTTTTCCTCTCAATCTCCATGCATGCCAGCAGACACCTCCATGAGGTACACTGCTCACAAAGCACTCTGCCAAAAGGACAGAAACAAGGTTTACTGCCCCAACAAAACATTAGGCCTTTTCTTGAGAGAAACAGGAGTCTATTTTCTTGAGGTCAAGGAAACTTCTCCCTTATTCTGGTAGGGGGGAGTCATCTGGGCTGTATCACTTTGACAAGCAACAGAACAATTAAACACTTAAGAAGAAAAAGTAACCCATCAGCTTGTGGAGCAGAGGAGCTTCACATTTTTATCTCAAAACGCACAGGCCAGAAAGTTGCACAAACATTAATGAAACTTCAGATTGCAATCCCTTGGTTGCTAACAAGAAATTGCACCTCTTATTGACAATGGACAAATACGACTTACACAAAAAAAGGGAATAAAACCTACATGAGAAAATAAGCAGCAGGGGAAATTAGTCTGTAAAAGTTTCATTCCTAAAATACTTATGTATCTGGCACGGGTAAAGCACCAGAAAAGACGCATGAAGGAGAAATGTAGTGATGGGCATCCGTGTCGCCACGGCTCTGGAATGCTGCAGCCTATGTTTAAAGAAAGCCCCTCTGAGAATTGCAGGATCCACATGGCACGGTGCACACATGGTGCACAGTACAGCATTATCTGAGGAGTGGATCTGAACACGGAAAACATCTGCATTTCCTCTTGTTTACATGGCTACAATTTCTCTTTCAGGAGGGAATTAGGTGCCCCATCCCCATCAGAGCTAGCACTGGCCAGTGTGTTTTTCCTCTGGGAGGCATTTTTCTCCAAGGACAAAAGTTGCTTTGAGAGTTGAGCTTGAAGCTATTCTGCTCACAATGTACTTTAGCAGCATTAAAATAGAATAAAATAAAAAATAAAAAAAGAGAAAAAAGAGAGAAAAATTAGCTCTGCTAAAGTTTTTCTGAGTGTTAGCTTATTAAGGCCATTTTCAATGTATTTTCCAACGGTGGAGAGCCGCCAGAAGGTGAACAAAACCAATTACACATATATAAGTACCACGACAGACCTGACAAAAATAACACTTAACCCCTGAGCAGGCGCCTGCAGGACAAATGCATGTGGGTTTACCCATTTCGCTGTGCATGACTTGGCCGTGTAATACATATTTTGCATCAGCTTCTGCCCCGACTTTGCTCATATCAAACCCTTGTAAGAAGATCAACAAGCTCTTAGGAGGATATGAAATTACTGACACAACAGAACCCACATAAGCCATGAGTTAAGTCAGCCAAGTGTCCTTAGCTGGCCACCTTTTCCTAGAGTATTTCCAACTTCCACAAAATTTCTGGAAAGCAAGAGACCAATATTTAAGAGTCAGTAGCAGCTTAGCTAGAGTTTTACACTATTTACTTCTATTTATCTTCTTCTGCCTGTAGGGTTTCCATGTGACAGAAGCATAGTATGCAACTGATACCACTAAAATACATGACTTTGCATACATTACCCACTATGGTGCAGCATAGAGATATTTCAAGCTAGCTCAAAATAAACTGGCTTGAGCACAAGAAGTGGGTCTAGATGTAACAACACAGAGCTCTGCCATGGCTTCATCTATCCCAACGAGGACCAAAATCAACTGGCACGGCTTGTACATACATTAGGTTTGGATCGGTGCCCACCTCTGAGCTCAGTTTGGTGTGCAGGCTCTGTCTCTCCTACCCCATCTCTGAGCAGGCATTTTATTCCATTTTAACAGCACTTCTGGAGAGAAAGTTTAGACTCCTGCTACACTACCCACGTCCTCAGTGCACTGTCACTTGTCACCAGCCCTTGCAGCAACACTCACATCAACATCAAAGAGGCAAATGAGCTGTGCCACATACTGCAACAGCAGCTGTGGTGCCTGCAGAAAGCACGAACCCAAACCCCTTCCTCACAACCCTCTGGAGACCCTACACAGCTGTATGTGACACTGCAGTGGAAGAGCTGGCATCCTGCACCGCTGCCACACTGGGCAGGGGCCACAGGAGTTTTAAAAGTAAGGAATAAAGTTCTCATGCACCTCAAAGATGGTTTACAACTAAGGGAGAAGGGGAAATGGGAGAGAAAAATTACATCATTTTTCTCCACATCTGTATGGCACGGGAGATTGCCTTCTTAGGATATCTGGTCCTTGTAAGATATAAGAATTGTAACAACTGGAAAAAAAGCAAAATGATGACATAAGCATCGAAATGAAAATCAGGCATCTGAGAAACAAAGGGATTTTCAAAATCATACTAACAGTTTTGAATTAAAAAAATGTTTTGTAAAATATTCAACATCCTCTCCATTTGGCTAAATGTCCTTAAAACTGCAAAAATCAAAGAGGATCAGACATGAAATTCCCAATTACGTAGGAAGAACATATCTAAAACCCAAAGAGCTAAAAGACCAAATATTTAGTACACTTTCAAAGAACAAGCCCATACTTAATCACTCATCAAGTTTAGCTCTTCCCAGATTCCAGGAGCCATTTTTTTCTGGCTTTTAAGCACTTTTGAAACATGGCCTTTACACCACCGCTTAAACAAACGATGGACTCGCATGCCTAGTGCAACTTTGTGATCTGCTAGACCAGGATTTCCTGAAGCGTGTTCACAAAAGAGACCATATGGGAGAGGATTTCTCTCCACATGCAAGACCTAATTTAATTTTCAGTTGCTTCTGTATTTTAATATTTCCTTCGCTTCAGTTCAATTTCTATTCAACTCCATCCTCCACTCAAGAAAGGAATCTAGAAATATAAAGGATAAGTCCAGGAAAAGCTTGCAATTTATTACAGAGGGTTACTTAAAAGAAAAAACAGCCGCAATGGATTAATGTATTTCCTTTCCCACAGCTTTTTCACTTAAACCATAACTGTGCATATTTACTGCAACTCTTCCATCTGCCAGAGGCCTTGTGCTGATACACCCAGCAGACAGGCTGCGGGGACTGACAGCGAGGAGACAGGTCCCACCACTGCTCTCAAACTTTGTGATTAATACGGCATGAAGCCTGGTGAAAAGCCACACTAAGGGATATTGCTGACTATCAGCAGTGACCCAAATCCTTGTTATTCCAGCCGTTTATCCTAAGCCTGAGTCAAGTCTTTGACAACAGAAAATTCTTCTGAACAAAACCCGAAACAGATTGTTGTCAGAAGTCATGGGATATAACCAGATTTGCTCCTTTTTTTTACAAAGAAAAGTCCTGCATAATCTGTGTAGTGGAAGAAGAAATGGCTAACGTAGGCGCTTGCTTTTTCCTCTTATGAAAAGCAGTACAACCAAGGGGGTGGTACTTACCTTTTTACAAGGTCAAATTGCATCCCCATCACTGTCAGAGTTTATCCTTTGAACCCGATCCTTTCAGCAGGCATATATATAAACACACACACATTTGACAATTTTGGAAGTGTTACTGATAGATAAGTTATGTAAATGATACCACATACTATAATCACCTTTAAACTTATTCTTGGAGTCCCGAGGTTTCTGGAAGAGATCAACCAGCCACATTGTCACTCCAGTGGCCTGAGGTGACAAACCCACTGACTGCAGCGATATCACAGTAACTCTCCCAACAGCTTGGTGACCTCTTTGCAAACCTCTCTCCAGCACAACACTGGCCTGAATAAACCTAGCTCCTCCCCAAACTGAAAAAAGTATAGAAAAGCCTGTAAGTTGCATCCACGTAGTGAACTTCCAGAAAAGGTGATGTTTCTCCTCTTGTTTGGGATGGCAGGTTTGTTTCTGGGAGGGTTATTTCTCAAATATCACAAATATCAATTACTACCAAGCAAGTTGACTGCAATTCTGACACTGACTTCAGAAGTCGGCTGGTTTCAGCAGGGATTTCATCCCTCTTTCGTAATTCCTGTCTCTCTAACACTTTCTATATGTGTTATAGAGAACCCCCAGCTACAACTGGCTGAGAAAGGCAATGCCTCAGAACAAAATCCAGACATTTTAGCATTTTGAGAAGACAACTGTAAACCCACAAGTAAATCCTGGTTGTCTAGAAGGAGTGAAATAGAGAGGTCCTTGGTCTACTGGGAAATACAGCTCGCCTGGCCACCAGGGTCCTATTGATGCACCAAAAACACTAGCCAGTGAACTCAAGCAGCTCCCACCAGATGGAGAACCTTGACTCCATCCAGATGTTAAAGTAATGCGGTCTCTCTTTGCTGAGGTCAATAACCAGGCTTTGTGATACAGAAGCTTATTCACTGGGAATCCAAATCAGACCTATCAGTTTGCTATTCAGCAGTTACCAAAACCAACCAACTTCAGATACTACCAACAGGGCTTTACACTCCAAACTGTGGCCTGAGCACAGACGGCTTTTCCCTGTGCCCCTGAAGGATCCAGGCAGGTGCCTTTTCCTTAGAGTTGACTGTTATCATTAATGGCCCACATCAATGCCCTTCATGCTCATTTAAAAGAAAAAGGCGAAAGCCTCTGCTATAAAACTCATTTATTTACACCTTAGCACAAAGAAGATTCCCATGTGCAGCACACTAGTCTCATCTGTCATCAAGCTGTAAAAAAAAAAAAAAAAAAAAAGGTCTACCGCTCTTGAGAGAGGCTAGGAGGTAAGAAAATTACTTTCAGTTAAGAGTGTCAGATAATACGGTAATCTTGTCGAGGAATCTCGTAAGAAATATCACCCTTTGCTGTTCATAAACACAAGACTGGTTTTGCTATATTCAGTTACAAGCAAAGAAGGATAATTAAGCAGTTCATGATATGGAATGGCTAAAGCATGTGCAATCTTATTTATGTTCTCTGCACCTGTGTTTTCTATGGTTTAAATTATAATATTGATCTTTTAAACTGCACTCAGGGAGTATCCCAGATCGTTCACATGAGAGAGAGTAATACATTCTATTTTTAATCAATATATAAACGAAAAAGGATGCAAGATATTGTTGAGCCTTACCAGTAGCCAAATATATATTGGCAAATTACTATTAAACTGTTTACTATCGTCTCAAGGCAACCCGAGTGTTCCCAGAACCAGTCCGTGTGCCCGGTTCATTTGTCAGTGTTATTATTCCTCTCCTTTGTTCTCGCCGTGTTTATGATCATCTCTGTTGTGCTTCAACTTGCATTATTTAATTGACAGTATTATGGGAACCTCTTGTAGCTCATCTTTCAAACCGGACTGTAACCTCTACCCGCGTAAACCACAACTGCGTTTTCCAACTCTCGGAGCAACGAAACCACACAATCCTTGCTAAAACCCTCTAATCCTTCACAAAGTCTTTGAGGGAGAGGCGACCACTCCGGTTCCATGTGCACAGCGCCTACGGGAATGGCACCGAGACCTCTCAGCCCCCACGCAACCTCAGCCGGAGCAATACGGAGGGCGAGAGCTCTGGCTCCGGGGCTGTCGGCGCAGCCCCCCATGCCGTGGGACGCCCGTCCTGCCAGTGGCCTCACGAGTGGTGCCCTCACGAGTGGTGCCCCTACGAGTGGTGCCCCCCACGAGTGGTGCCCTCACGGAGCTCCTCACGTCCGGAGCCCCCGCCGCACGTAACGGCCAGGTGGGTAACACGGAGGGTTTACTGCAACTGCCCACTCTTTTTCTAGCACCGACGGACTGTTCCTGGTCTAAATAACATGGGAAATATAATGTCCTCGTGCTTTTAGTCAGTTATTACATTTTTAATTAGTTATTGCAGTATAACGGCGGATTATTGCACTGTCTGTAATTTCATCCTCTCCGTATTCCACTCATTACTCTTCACAGATCTTGCCGGAGTTACCAGATATTTCCCAGGTATTTTTGTTTTGCATATCCCTTGAAAGTACTCGAAAATGAAGCATTGATAATCAGTTCGGATATAGAAATCAATAGGAATATAATACAAATTCTATTTTTCAAAAAAGCCAGCTAGGTTCAAGCCGCCTAAACTCATCTCCCCCCCAAAAAATCACCATATACGGAAGAAAGAAGAGACTGCAGAATATGTGTGTGTGTCTCCACAAGGAATTCATGATATATGCCATGGCTCTGTATTTCCATTCCATTTTAAAGGGTACGGGTAACGCACTACGGTATTTTTGTATGACGAACACTTTCCCCTAAGCTAGAAGATCAAAACTGGCTCCATAAAGTACAGCTGTAAAATTAAAATAAAATTCAACTTGTTTCAAGAGATTTAAATGCATGCAAAGGAAAACAAAGGTTTTTTCCTTTACAATTTTAAAATGCAACATTAAAAACACTGTAATAGTTAAACATAATAATCAGTTGACTTCTGTATTATAATATGTAGAATAATGGTAATTAACAATATTTATGTAATACACCTTTTACATATCCCCCCCAAAATCTAATGCTAAACACATCAAAGAATTGTCTGACTGACATAAAAAGCTCATATTGTTCAACCATTGTAGTGCACTGACACTTAATTATAACGTCAAAATGCTTTTGCATTCATTCCCTGTGCCCTCTGGACAGCACAAAATGCTGCTTACTGAGCTCAGTGAGGACTTCAAGAAAATTTACTTAATTGCCAGCATTATTATGAATATATTAACTTCAAAGAAACAGAAATTGTGTAACATTTTAACTACTTCTCACGTATTGATGAAATGCATTTTCCAAGAGATTCATTGTTTTTCCTTACTACCATTCAATGGTCCTTCATCTTTGCTATAGTTTTGTTAGACTGTGCCTCCTAGAAATATACAGAAGTATATTTATAAACTACTAAAACAATTACTTTGAAAATACTTGATTGAAAAGGATAAAAAAAGCATCAATTCAAGCCAGGTATTACTATTTTTTAAAAACAAGTTTCTAACATAACCAATTTACTTTTAGAGCATTCACAAAGAATGAGATGGCATTTAAAGATGTTTCTATTATAACAGCCAGCACCTAGGGAAATTTTCATTGTACTTTTTTCCAACAAAGCAACAGCGTAGCAGCCTCCGGCTGTATGTGCAACCTCTCAGAACAGCAATACAGAAATAACAAAATTTCTTAAATGTTGACTAGACTGCCAGCAGTACAGTAATGAAACTTTATTCTAAAAGTTATAGCAACTGATACTTTCTCCCAAGTAATTAGAAAAAAACTCTGTAATACACAGGTTTGGATATTTTTTTTTAACTGTTACTCTTTCTTTTTTTTTCCCCGCTAGCTGATACTTTATTTCACAGAAAAAGCAGTGCATACCCAGTTTTAGATTATGGAAGATCACACAGTGTAAAGACTGTAAGAAGAAAGAGTGAAGCCAAACTGTGAGCCATATTAACACAAATGTTCTGTCACTAAGATTTTCCTCCCACCACCTAATTTAATAGTTTTTTTCCATTTAAAATATTCTCTATTTCTTAAGTTTAAACGTAATCCTTCAAACAATCTTATAGTTATCTTTATTTAAACTTATGAAGTAGATATGTCTAGTGCTATGGTTTTAGTATTTTGCAGATTTCTCTGTTCATAAGGATGTAACCAACCCAGCTGACACAGTAACTCTATTGTAGTTTGTAACAATTTAAAGATTTTCTTTTAAGAAGACAATTATACAAGAGACGAAATGGAACGTTCGTTCTTAGTAACCGAAGCTGACTCCCAAAACAACCAAATTTTAAAACTCTGAGCACATCATTCAGACTTGTACTCAAGAAAAATAGCAGAAACTCAGCTGAATGAAAAAGCTGTGAACATCCTTAATATTTGGGATTTACCATAAAAATGAAACAGCAAGAACTAATGCTCTCAGTTGCCTCTCAGTCTGTACCGCATATCCTCCTTAATAAGCAGGGGTTTTTCAATATTAAAAACATCAAACATAACCTGATGAACTTTTAAGATTATGTGCTATAATAAATGATGAGCAGTGAATACAAGAAGCAGCCATTAACATATTCACGTACTAGTTTCAAAAGAACACATAATTACAATTATGGCTGTCAACCTTTGTATTTCAGAGTTTTCCTGCAAACTTTGAAATTCCAGAAATAAAGATGACTATAACCACATTTTTTTTATTACGGCTACTTTCTAAAATATATTTTAACCTGTCTTCTGTACTAGATTATTTTTATATAAAGAAATTCTGCACTTATTAATATGCAGACAATTAGGCTACTGATTTAAATGAAGAATCTTTGAAATAGAAAGCAGAGCTTTTGTAAGTTGTCCAGACAAGTTTTATTATTGCTGTTCCTGAAATTTAGAAGGGTTAGAGCCAGGACACAGTGGCCCGTTACTGTTTCCCTGTTGCAAATGAAACAAACAAAATACTAGAAACCAAACAAATCTTTTTGATGTGATACACAGAGCCCTAAGACAGCTTTAATCAAATTAAACATCACTAATTATTTGAAATTGATGACAGAATTCACCAACAGCATCTTCAGTTGAAAACAGAGAGAGATGAAAAATTAACAAGAAGTCATCTAGAAACAATTTTCCTTTTACAGATTGTCCACCAAAATATTTCTTCCTTTTATTATTAGCTAGCCAATTATCTGAGTAACAGTTGAATTACATTCTGCAGAAGCCGAGTGGGCTGTTTTCACTACACATTGATCACAGGAAACACTTTCAGGCTCTCCTGAAAACGCACAGCTACTTTTTAATACCGTTTCAAGCACAGAAGGAACCTCCCTTAAACAACCTGGTCGTCTGCTTAATGTTCTTGGCTTTGTTGGACATTCACACAAGTGAAATCAACTTAAACAGAAAGCAATTAACAAAAATAAAGGCATAAATTTTATGCATTTGCTTTTACGAAATTCTGAGTGGATAGAGAAATGCACTAAAAATTACTCAAAGCATTTTTTTGTTGCTGTTATTTTGTTGGTTTGGGTGTTGCGTATTTTTTTAATAAAAGCTAAAAACGGGCTAAACAGTCTCCCAGAAGTTATTTGTTGAAATTATTTTACATTTTTCCAAAGAAAGACTGGGTTCAGATTTTAGGGTCCAGATCCTCCAGTGGAAAATCTGCCCTGACACTAAGCTCCCCCACACCACGGAAAGTCAGCCCATAAAGGCATTCAGTCTATCAGAAATCAGCGCCAGCGATAAGCTTTAAATGCCGGGTCTAGTAATTCCAGGTGTTCTCAAAGCCGCGTTAGCGTCACAGATGGAGAGGATTTTTCCCCATCCCCACATCCTGTTTTAAAAAGCAGATGTGGGGGCTCCCAGGACCCTGACAGACAACTCTTTGTTCCCACTCGATTGGAGGGCGTCCAAGCATTCTCGCTAAGGAAAACGGGGTTTCTGCGTCCCAGTTGTGCTATGAAGAAAAAAAAATCACTAATTCCATGGGCTCTTTAGGGGACACTTTTCGATGACAGAGGCCAAGGTTACCAACACCTCCACAGCTTCATCGCTTGGTTGATTTTAAGGTAATTTTAGGTTTTTTCTCTCAAGCCCAAAATTTTAAGTGAACAAATTTCCATAAATGCAGCAGCTCTAAGATTTAAGATTCACCGATGAGCATTAATTGGGCTACAGCTTCAAATTGTGCAACATCAATTATTCATACAGGAGTATTTGAAATCACTAACTGAACACAATCAGATTATTTTCCTGCTCGACAAAACCAAGATTCCCATTCTTTCTTCAGCCACTTCATTGAGAAATTCAGTATTTATTCATCCTATGGGCTGTTTACCAAAGTTTAATACTGGACATTAACATCTATTTTGCCTAGATACCAGAGAGCATGTGGGGGATTCCCTGGCGTGAATCTTCAAGCAAAGATTCAGAAAAAGAGCTGCTAATTCCAAAAAGGAAATTTTCGAGTTCCAGCAGGACTAACAAATAACAAACAGAAACCCCCAAAACAACTGCCTTTGGCAACTTTGCACATAAGTACAATTCTGAGAGAACTCAACAGGAGTCTCTAAAATATTTTTGGTACAAGCTCACTGTGATATATCATGAAGAGACAGAAAGGAATAGAAAACGTATTCGCATACTCCTGGAAAGGAACAGTCCATCCTCCCTGCTGCTCTTTGGGGCTAATAAGATGGAATATATTTACTGGGATAGTAGGATTTCTAAAACTGCACGATTTGCTTAGTTAGATGTATATGTATATGCACTGAGAAAAAATGGTAATGAACTTTTCAGAGCTAATCATTCCTAAGGAATATAATTCCTTCCTGATTTTATTAGCATACCTTAACAACGGCTTCAGAGTATTTTTAAAAGATAAATAAACCTCACGTCCCATCACGGTGATATTTGATATATTGTGCAAATGAGTAATTTGCAGCTCAAACTCCCTCACAGGTTTGCTTAGGGTGCTGTACGAGCAGATCGCTGCCAGCACTGAAAAGTTTAGCTCACAGTTGAGCAACTGCACTCTTCGGTGGGACAACGCTGCATCAGCAACGAGATTAGATTTTCTTTGCTACTCCATTTACTGGGAAACATTATATTCAAACCATATTGAAGATCAGCAGTAACATCCACTAAAACCAAAATTCTATAAGCTTTCACTCCAGCTAAAACAAAAGTACAAAAACATGGGTTGTTGCTTTAGAAAACAAACTCCAAGTGAAAGGACAGCAAAATATCACTGAAGGAATCTACCACGCTCAGCACAGTTCTAATACTCTGCTGACCTGTGTTACCTGTTGGATACATGAAGAGCATGAAAACTGGGTTTTGGGAAATTTTAAGAAGTCACCATTACAAATTTTAACATCAAAAATATCAATATATTGTGGATGTTAAGCCATTACTGCTACTCAAATAGAACATTTTGGCTGTTTAAATCCTTGATGACAGGTGACAAAGAGGAAATCCCAACTCTCTAACTGGAGAGGTTGAGAGGATCTAGATGGGACCAAAGCAGCTCATTCTTTACTATAGCTCTTTTTTCTTCTTTTTTTCCCCTCTTTCCTTTTTTTTAATGACAGTTTCAAGACAGGTGAATGACACTAAAGATAAACACCATACAGCCATACAGCAACTCTACGGTTCTCTAACCAGAAACCACATACAATCCACTGAAAACCAAATTGCACACTTTTGAACAGGTAAACATTTTCATATCTACACAACAGCTTCTGGGAGTCTCTGGGGTTTATCTACACAGGATTAGAGAGTGCTTCAGAGCAATCTATGCTGCTAAATTTATAATTTTTACAAGAGCATTTAACAAATCTATGTAGCTGGAATTCCAAGCTCTGAGGACAAGGAGCGAGTGAGTTGTGTGATTCAGATATTGTAGTTAACACAACAAGCAGTGCTGTATGTCGTTAGTAACGGAGAGGCACTCATGGGGATGACTGCAACAGAAACAGTTTATCATAATAGTAATTAATGAGATAACTGACAACATTTTCCTAAAGGGCATAAAGATCTTTGTCGCTAGAAGGAAAACACGGGCATAATTAAGCTACAATTTATTCTGTGGTTTTAACTTAATTCCTGTTTTTCACCTGAGACTAACTGAGAAATTATCTAGAACAATATAAATAAGAAGATATCAAGGAATATCTGTTCAGCTCTTCTAACTACTTTATAATCCTACTCAATACCAACATGTAGCACTTGTTTTCATTCACTATAGAAATATCCTGAGTCAGATTATCATTAGTCAGATGTCATAACACTCTTTCCAACCATTTAAAATCAGTTCACACAAGCCTTCATTAGATTAATATTGTAGAAAACGAAAATTCAGACATACAGCAGTTAATATATTGAAGATGGCCAGGAAAGATCTCATAAGTGAGCTACTGGACTGTGTGAACTGGCGCTGTGATGACCATGTTTTTTCTGATTAAAAATTTATATTGAAAGACAAAAGAATTTCAGTTTTCCTTTGTTCAGAGCATTTCCCCCTCGTACAGTTATTTGCGTCCATTCCCTAATAAGATTATATACATTCAGGTGTTAAATGCTAGCTATTTCCAGGCTTCACTAACACAAGTTCAATCACATTTTATATTTCATCTTAATTTTGTTTTTCAGGTATAATTCACCACTATTTCTGATTACACAATGACTCTTCATGTCAATAGGTGTGCCAACAAATGGCATTAAAAAACCTCAGTAACCACTGAACTTTCCATGAGGAAAATATTCCTGTTAACACATTTTCTATGGTATCATTAAGTTGAAGTGACAGAGGCAACTTAATGAGTATTAATAACTACATTTTTATACAGCCTGAATCCACTAAAGAGCATTCATTTTTCTGTTAACACAGAGGCACTTTTGCTTCCTCCCTCAAAGTCCTGCTTAAATTTTGCAAATGTGTCTTTAGTCAGGGAACCATTTACCAGTTAAATGCTGATATTGAATAAACTGTTTTTCTCTTTCCCATTGCAAGACTGAAAACAGAGGAAAAACTACCATTTTGCCAAAACCATCAATATTTATCCATAGTGATATGTAACAACAAGAAGCTATGCACAGCCTTTTGGGAGATTTTTTTTCTTTTGAGTCTTTACTCATCATTTCTTCTGGAAAACTATCCATTATTTATAGCTGCAGATTTCTTAAATTTTCACAGTTACAGTTTTTTTTTTTTTTCTAGTTTTAAATCCCAATATAAATAAAGCCAATTGAAACATAGTTTCTTAGCTATGTAAATCGTTATTATTAACCTACACAGAGACAGAGCAGTAATTCTGCAGTTAAACTGCTTTGCTCTTTCAACACTGCAGGATCCAAGAATTTGTGGCAGGGGAGCAATGTCAAGCCATGACACTAAATGGTTAAACAAAAAAATTCATTTAACATAACATGAATCAATTTGACTACCACCAGACTCCAACGCAGACCAAGCAGTCCTTTACATGTTCTACTGGCTTGCACAGAATTTAATGTGCTCCTTCTATTTGCTATTTTGAAGCTTCCTTCAATTCCTTACCTATACAAAGGTGTATAATTGAGGTTTTGCTGCTTATCTAACAGCAAATCTTAAAAAAAATGCACATAAATAATTTCTTCTTAAATAAAACACCATGTAATTGCAGTGATCCTTAAAAACAAACTTTAATTTAAAATACTCTTTTCCTGAAAGTACACTTATTAAATAAAAACAATAAATAAATAAATGCAGTGCATAAAATATTCAATACTTGCAAATTGTTTACGCCTATGTAACACTAATTTATGCTTTTAATACATCTCTGTTAACAAAGCCCGGTGGAAGGCGGCGTGCTTTTCCATGGCTTCCTGCCCTCACTCACAGTGTTCTCCCCCAGTCTCATCCCGCTCCCCAGCAGCTCGCTGAGCCTCACTAGCAACTTTAGCAAGCATCCTTAAAAATAGAAAAAGAAATTCATGACTTCTCCTATTTAGGTGTTTTAAATACCAGCTCTATCAAGCAGTCACCTCAGGACCCCGGAAGGATAAGGATATGTTGTCAACAAAGGAAAAAAAGAGATAAGGTCTTCAATGCCCACCCCCTGACCTGACACAATCCAGGGCTTGATACTGGTCTCCAGGTCAAAAATAGACTGTGCATCTGAAAGCAGCATAGAACACTTCCACAGTTATCTCACTGTTAGTTGTTTTGCAAACCACATTAAGCACTTCATATAACAGCATCTGTATCTGCTGTAACTCATTTAGGAACAACAACTCAATCATGTTTGAGAAAAAGCATGTTTGTCAAGGGTAATAGAAACAATTAAGAAAAATAAATTCTACCTTGATGTCCTTTCCCTCATGTCTGTGCATTATGCTTTCCATAGAAGCAAACGTCTTCTTTACAAACGCCACCACCACCCCATTCACAATATGAATTAAAACCAAAGCACATAGAGCTTCATCTGCCTTTGCTAATCCACACAGTAACATTACACACTGAAGGCACAAACACTTCTAACAACAGATTGAACAGCCACACGCAGCAGTACCATGCCCGAGCTTCTCTTCCTTTTTACAGACCTAGGAAAGAAGTATCACCAACTACTAAATGCTATTCTAAGTAATTATAACAAACCCATATCATCAAGTTAAACGAATACGCTACCTTTTCTGATTCATTATCTTTGCTTTTGAGCTTTTCCTCTTACTGATAAAAATTCAGGAATTCCCCATGTTCTTGCTGAGCACTCAGAGGAGTCAGCAGGGTTCAACTGCCCGCGTTGTCCAAGCCAGTATAGCTTAAATCTCAGTCAGCCAGGAAGCCAGGCAGATAAGCACTGGCCTATGGAAAGTTTATCTTTTGAAAGGGAAGAGAGTGCTTAAAAGAGAAGTTAAGGCCAGGGCGGTCTATAAGTTAGTGTTATGTTATAGTCAAGGCCAGGACAGCCTATAAATTAATGCTGTGTTATAGTTTGTAGATCAACAATCAAGTAAATGCATCGACAAGATCATCTGCCAGGTTCCGCTAGAGGTTACCCTTTACTCATCAATTCACGAGATCTGTTTTGAATAGGGAGGTGTTGGACCCACACTTTCTCCAGAACAGAGTTTTATAATTTCATAATGAAATTAAATAAGCCAGTTTCCAAGATATGCAATTTAATTAATAAAAAGGTAGTGTGCTTTTTAGCTCAGACATGCAGATTTCTTTGCAAAACAGGAGGACAAAGGTTTTCCCATTGCAAAGCTGTCTTGCATAAGAAACCTTTTTCTATTTTTTTTTTTTTTTTAGGAAAATATTTGCTTTCATTTAAAAATAACATATTCTAGATTCTATAAATTAAGTACTGATAGATTTTTTTATCAAGACTATACAATAACATAAATTTCCATAATGATTTTCAAATTCAGCATCAGAAACCAAGTTTTAAAAACACTTTCCAAACTTGTAATAGTTTAGGAATTCTGCATCATGACTAGATCACATTGTTGCAAAAAGACATTTTCATGATAAGAAGTACTGAAGGATGGTTTTTTAAATTGTACAAGAAAAAAATTTTCATTTGCATTTTATCGAATTTTTACTAAAAGAAAATTCTACCAATAACCTTGACATTTAACAGAAAGCTTTAGAAAATAATTAATATTTGACTTTCAAAAACCTTTAGGTATAGGGGATTTCAAGATATTGAACATTTGCAGACAGAACAAAAATTTCATCAAATTAAGGGGAAAATCAGCTGTATAGACTAACTGAAAGGACAGGTATTATTTGGTCGTACTTAACCAGTCACATTTGACGAAGTATCAGCGTATAGAATAGAACAAAAAACCCTACTAAACCAGATGAAATCAGCATTATTCCATGAAATTTGTTTCTGAATGTGTATTCCCTCTTATTTAAAAAAATTACATTCACAAATTTAAATAAATGAGTTATTTCCAAGCCTGATTTAAAAAATAAATAAAAAAAATAATCTTTGAATGTAAAAAAAATTGTCAAGGTTTTTCCTATATGTGCTCTGAAAAAGAATTCAAAATAGCACCACGGAGACTCAGACATGCCTAAATAGCTTTCATGTTATCTATGTTCAGTTTAGAAGTGATAAAGAATTTGACCTGCCAGTCTCCAATCTGGGATTCTAACCCCAAAGGGACTTCCTTTACCAGAAAAATGCTTTTTGAAAGGGTTTTTTTCCAATGACACACAATCATCTTGATGGGATACAGATGAAAACATGTATTTTCCTTCTACTCTACATACATATACAAGAATGTGAAACAATTCAAAATAAGAATAAGGCAGTATCTCTCAGAAAGTAATAGCTTCTTGAACTAATTATTTAAATTTCTGTGCTCAGCTTATCTGGAGAATAAGCACAAAAATGGGACATTTTTGCAACTACCTTTGAGAGAAGAAATACACCGGGTATATGGTAAGCAAGAGTGAGATATAATATGAACAAATGTGAGACACTATTTTGTTTAATGTATCTAAATAGAAAATATTTAATTACAGTAAAATTTTCGGATACGCCACAGTATGTTATTGGTGATTGATGGATAAACATAAGTGATTATTCATTTTGCTTTGCTTTTTACTCCTATAACTGAAAAGTTACATGTAAGTATTTTAACCATATTATGCATAAAGAATTAATTCTAGACAGACAGCTTTCACACTTACAGAAAATTTTTTTTCTCTTACAATCAGAGGATGATTGTAAACTCACAAAACCGTAAGAGGAGTAAAATCTTTTATAAACACTATTTCGATCAACTGACTTTCCTACTGGCAGTACCACTTTAAACTATCATGGAATTTTAAAAGCTATCCCAATAGATCAAAATCAAACTCAGAATATCTTAACATATTTCTCAAGTTTCTATGACTAATAGTATATCACAGAGTGGATAGTTGGATAGTTATGGGCTAAATACAATCCTGACCTTTTGCGCTTACGGCTCCGAGACCTGTGGTCTGCACGCTGAGCCAACACAAAATCTACGCTTACAGCAGCGCTCTGCATGCCAAAAAATCCTTCGAGGCAGGATTTCAACTGGTTTTATACAATCTCTTTAAAATACAGGAAGGGGGTCCCTACTCCTCCCCAGGAAGGTAATGTCTTTTACAGTCACTCCCTCCTTCATCAACAAAGTCGATTTTTCTTTGGAGTAGAGACCCTATAGTGCTAGAAAGCCACTGTTAACAGATCACTTTCGGGCCTTTGATAAATGTTACATTTCCAGAACATAAAGTTTTATCTTTCTATTAACTCTGAAAAAGTCTGGCCTCTCTCAGACAAACAAATTCCGAGTTTCCATTCCCACTGTCTTAAACCATGCCTGCGGGATGGATTTCTGAGCAAAAACCCTTCCAGGTGTCCAGTCTGCTGTGATTCTCTATGGCATTTCTTGCAAACAGGAAAAAGCAATGGATATTTCTTCCTTGTGCTTTATACACAAGGCTTAGCTGTTGAGGAAAAAGCAGCCAATTCTTACACCCCCAAAAAAATTAAAACCAAAGAAAGTTTGGTAGAGGAGAAACTGGAAATCAGGCAGATCAGGATGCGACAGGGCATCAGGAATCACAGAATCGTCTAGGTTGGAGGGGACCTTTAAAATCATCTAGTCCAAGCAGATGGAAGACTAGAAAGATTTTGTGTGGGAGAAAACCTGAAGGAAAAGTTGCCGAGGAATAGGGGAGGAAAGGGAGAAGGGTTGTGGGAAGAAGGGCATGAAAAATCCATCCTTTAAGGACTCTTTCCTCTCCTCTGTCCCCTCTCCCAGTCCTTTTTTTACTGGAGAGCCCATTTTCCACATACCCTTCGCAAAAGATGCAGAGAAAGAGGCAAAAAGGCGTGTAAAACTGAGCATCACAGCCCTTCCCCTGGACTCAGAGGAATATTTAATGAAAAATGTAATTAGCTCTCTGCTACTCTTCGGTTTCCAAAAGCCACTGTCATTAATTTTGTTTCACAGGACAAGCCGTAGAAATCGGACCGGCAAAGCACATTAATCCCCAGCAACACCGCAGTGAGCAAAGACAGCTTGAGTCAATAAACCAGCCCGGACCGAGGGACTATGAACAACAAATGCTCCTCACAAGCAGCCAAACTGAAGATCATCAGGAAACTGTAAAATGAGACATGTACAATATGTAAACCTCTCCTCTTACCCTCCTCTCCTACAAGGGAATGTTTAGACACTGAACTGTGGAATTCCCCAGAGACATGCTAAAGGAAAAATAAAAACAGCTACCAGCCAAGCAACGCCATGTATGATAAAAACCAGATGAGGAAGTCACTGGGTGAAACAGCAACACAAGCAAACATGGCACAACCATCAAAATGACGATTGTTTTGGAAACTGCTCTTCTCTCCAGTGCTTCTCAGCTCCTGTTCCAACCCTCCTCGCCCGACTGCATAGAGACAGGGTAGAAAGTGCTGCGCCAGATCAGATCAACCAGCCCGGAGATCTGTGTCCTACCAATGGCAACCTACGAGCAGCTGCTCCATGGATGATGAGACAATCACAAGATATTAAACCCACTTCAGAAAAATGTTCTCCTCCCTTCCAAAAGCTAGTTAATACCATGTATTTATATCTCTTTTGTTACTCTTCTCTCCATCCCATTTTTTTGGGCTTAACCAAAGGGTAGGATAGCCGAAAGAAGTGCCTACAAAACCCACTCTACAGGATAACTGCCAGTAGGTTGAAATCTCCTACGCCAGCCCTAATCTCCCTTGAAGACTTCTTGGACGCGGGTTCAAGCGAGAAACCCTACACAGCTGGATGTCAAGATGCACAGGGAGCTTTCGTTCCCTGTGTGCTCCTCAAATCCTGCCTCTGCACAGCAAGACTGCACCTGTCCCAGAGCAAGTACCCCTGGCGCCTTCAATTAATGCTGAGAAAATCCTGAGCTAAGTGCCTACTTAAATTTGATGGGTTTGCCATTCAAATGATGGTCTGTCAGCCTAATAAAAGCACGAGTTAGTAAACAACATTATTGCACGAACACTGGCAGAATTATGAGCAACTGCAAGCTGCAATTAATTTGACCTTAGCCACCGTGCCCACACAACCAGTGATGCTGGTGCTGCGCTTTTATTTCAGATCCATGCAAACAACAACAAATAAACATTCCCATCACTTCTCCAAGGAAGAGGAATCAAAATTACCCAGTTGCTTCTGGAGAAATTTACAATTAAACAGATGTAAACTCCTTCATAGCCCTGAGGAAAATGGAATTCATTCACCGAAGTCTAGCTTGAGCTAAACTAATCCGAGTTGAGTATCTAGTTCTCGCAGAGCTTTGAATAGCAATCAATCTTCCTGCATTCACCAACCAGTGATTTGTTAATCTGCAGTTTTCATAACGTAATAAAGAATGTTTGGATTAACCAGCTATCGCCATAACAGCCTGATGAGGTTCTTAAAAGTCTCTTGGTTACTTATTGGGTATGGCAGAGTATACAGTGCTGTGAAACGAACCGGGCAGTATGGATTACATCATGTTCTGCCATCTGGAAAACATTACAAGATAAACACTAATACTGTGAAGCCTCCTGAATCCGTTCTTCATTTATAACGTAACTGTTTGAGCTCCAGAAAGAGCATCTGAAGAGTGATCTGTAAAATATGTTACTGAAATCCTACGTAGGATATTGTTTTAAATAAAAACCATATCTAAGTACAAATTTGAATTTCAGCTTATGTATCCTTAACCAATTACATACTGATGCAAATCTCCACTGATAAATTGTGTCACTAAATCCATTCTCGCGGTGGATTAGGTAGCTCAGAGACACCATCCTGGGATACAGCTCTCCAGGACCAGCAAGGTGATTTGAAGATTCCCCAGTGACTGGTTAGCAACTTCTCTTAGGTATGCAGCGAGATTCAAAAGTGCGAGGGCATTTGACAGAGGAATTTAAGGTCACTGCCCCAAACAGCTCAGGGAGGGGGTTGGGACCGGGGACAGAGCCACTGAAGTCACAGGGGCTATGGGTTATTCCTGTGTTATACGTTGTTCCTCTGCTGGTAGGGGCAGAAAAAACTGCTCTGGGTCAGCTGCTGAGGAGAAATGCTGCCCGAAGAATGCACCGAGAGCAACTCAGCACCCAAACATTGTGTTTTGTATAGTCACAGTTGCCTTTAGTATTCATCCACTTTTCCCACCAGGAATGCCCAGCATCCCATGTTATTTCTGGCCCGTGATGCACATACTGCAGGGCTCGCTCTCGCTGCAAGGGAAGCGGGACACGCTCCTTGCCAGCGAGGGACTAGCACCGCTTCTGACGTGCGAAGCAAAGGTTATAACAGCACTTCATCCATTTCTGTCCATCCATCCCATTCTCCAGGGCTGAAGCCAACAAGGGTCAGAAACACGCAGCAATATAGGTTCCCAATGGATCCCCTTTACAGACAGCCCTGGGCTGACACATCCCATCCTGCTCCTTGAGATATTTTTTGCCAGGAAGACAAAGCCAAGCCCTTGAGAGGGCAACCTGTGGATAGCTCAGCAAATGAGACCTCTGGGATTGGCTTTCCCAGGCAGCCATTTCCATTTTACTTTCAATACTTCAGCATCCCTGAGGAGACATGCAATAACAGATGTGTAAGGTGGGATATTATCCACAGCTCAAGAGAGCAGAGTGATGTATGTGTATATATAAACATAAATACTCATGCACACATACATGCACACTCTACAAAGCCATCCTTATACAACATACTTGACTCTTCCACAATCCTCAGCCGTCCAAACAATCAGGTCAGGCTAACATCATCACAAATTTATTACAAACGTTCTAAACCCTATAGGAGTACCTTATAGAAGTTGCTGTAAAAGTTAGGTCGTGCCACAAGTCATGCGATAATCTAAAATCTCAACTGACAGAAAAGCCAAAGCACTGGGGGAAAGGGATTGGAACAGCTCAGGTCTGTTTGTTTTTAAAAATCACACCCTGAAAATATAAAGATATCGATGCTTTGACCCAGACTGCCCCAGAAACGTGGTAAGAAACCAATGGACCTTTTGGGCAATATAGCTTATCATATACATCATCGTCCTAACACCGGTTTTCCACAGTTCCCTGGTTAAAGGAGCCCAGGTCTTTTTGGAGGACACAACAGCTGTGTGGGAGACTACAATGAAGTATTTATATGTTGGGAAAGGTTAGCAATATTAATAGCTAAAATTGTGAATGATCTCTAAAATAGGAGTTCCTTAAATAAAACTGTATATTAAAGTGCACAAACACACACATACCAACAAACACACATGCACATAAAAACGTGGCTATATTACATACATATCTATTACTAATTTTGAGAGAAATCTTTTCTGTTCCACCTGTGTGAGAAGCCACACAAGAAAGTTATTTCCTCTGGTTTCATAACCAGAGCACATGACAAGAATCTTTGCCTTATTTTTGTAGGTTTTAGTGAACACCGTTTACGACTTGGCTTTTTAGTTTTATTACCCACTTAAATAAATACATTTCATGTACCATTTTTGGAAATAAAAACAAGGATGCTTCAAATTCTTCAAATGAAGTCTGCTATTAAAACTATTTAAAGCCACAATATGAAGAAAACATAAGAATTTTTATAGTCTAGTTTTAAAACGATATGTTTAGCCCAGCTAATAAATCTGTTTATGTAAATTATGCAGCATTCAAAAAAATGTATAAATGCTCAAAATGATAGAAACCAGACACAGTTTCTAGTTCTCCAGTTATTTAATCTAATCTATTGAAAAGGACATCAGGGAATTTAAAGCATCTGCTTTAAAATGAGACAAAGCTGTTAAGATATTTTTAAACAGGCATAGCAATTACAAAATAATTCCTTTAGCCACCTTGAGAAATGCACTTCTAAGACCATCTAGAAGTACAATTAGCAATTCTAATAGATTTGCATCATGTCCATAAAATTTTCCTTTCCTTTTCAGAACCCTTCAATTTTAAAGGTAACTGCTGTGCTGATCTCCAACTCCTATTGAACAGATGAGCGCTAGTAAATCAAAAGCTGTCCAAATCTCCTCCTGTGGACTAAGATATACATAATGGCTGCTTGCCCATAAGTGGAAATCCTTCTGATAGGTTAATGCTGTCAGGTGCTTCATTTCCAATGGCCAAAACATAATGTAAGATTCCAGAGGACAAATTCTTCAGGCTCCATTTCAAGAACAGAAATACGCCAAGTGCAATTAAAACCCACTGGTTTTGTCAAGATGCTTTTGTCAAGCATGTGTTTCACTAATGCACAATAACTGTGTGCATTTACAAAAACAAACATACAAATCCAATCAGTTTTGAAAGCTAAACAGCAGCAGAAGATGAAGACAAAGATGATGGCAGCAGAAGTTCTGTGGGTACTGTTAGCGTGGGATTTCTAATATTGGACTACAGTCTCCAGTTGGAGAAAAGAACACCTATTAATATAATTAGCTTTATAAAAAAAACCTATAGTCTAGGTGAACATCATGTCCATATTTAAGTCTTAAAATGCAACTTTTCTGAAAGAATAAGGGGTCTGCGTATTTCTTTACAAGACGTAAAATGCTCACATAAATCTCTGTGCTGACAAATTCTCAATCTGAAATCAAAAACAGGCAACAGGACAGGACAGTATGAACAGAGGGGCAGTGGCCAGCCAAGGCAGGAGGATTTACAGGAGAGATGGTTTGCCAAAGGTTTTCTGGAGAGAGCAGGGAGGGGGTGGAAGCTTGGAACAAATTAATGGGCAAACTGTTCCAAGCACCACAATTGGCATGGGAAGACGTGGCCAAAAGACTGTGGCTCCAGGTTTGTGTTACCTAACATCACTGTCTAGCTATCTGACTATACAGCCACTAAACACCATGAATAGTCACCAGCAACACAAACGCTCTGTCATCTAACACCCAAGCCTACGAAATCTCCAGTAATTTTGGTAAGCTGGAGAGGGAGGTCTGGGGAAGCACAGCGCTCAGATCAACAGCACATGGGACCTGTCTGGGGAGATGTTACCACACTTACTGCCATCCCCAGGTACCAGCCACCCTAAAGACAGTTTGCAGCATGTGGTGTACTCATTTAGCTGTCAAAGGCAGAGCTACATACAGATTCCCATAAGTATACTCCAGGAGCATGTGGATGCTGAAGGTGATGCCTTTCAAAACTTACCACCTCCCCCAGCTTCATGTAGCTGACAAAATACAAACAACACACCACGATGGAGCCACTGCTTGACCAGACACGGGAAACTGCCAGGAAGACAGTCCCAAGGTCTCCGACACCACAGCTGCTCCCACCGACAGAAGCAAAGGAATGAGGAAAACACTGAGAAGGAAAGAGCACGTATCCCCATTTTGTACTATGTGTAGGATCAACAGCCAGTCCCGAAAGAGGACGCAAAGAAACACCATATTCTCTCAGGAGTCTCCTTTTCACTGTGAAAGGGGTCACTTGGGAAGAAGTCCCACAGCTTGAAACAGCTGATAGTCAAAGAAACGTAGGGGCAGATGTCAGAGGGGACAGAGACAGACAGACACCCTTTTCCCTTCGCACCTCTGGGTGTGATGCCAGGCTCCCGTACAGAGTTATGGGACGGTGTGTTACGGGCACCGCGCTGGGAGGTGATGGTCTGACGGAGGAAAGCACACCCTCTGCAGGCTGAAACTAAGAGACTGGGAAACATCATTTCTCCACGCAACCAGCGAGGACTCAATTTAATTTCAAAGGTGCCTGACTGGGATTTTTCACAGATTCACTGAAATGCAGGAAGAAGAATTCAGTATATCCAAATCAGCAGAAGAAAAGGCACAAATCAATGGTTTGTAAGCAATTCCACTGCACCTCCTGCGCTGGGGCCACAGCAGCCCTTGCACCCAAACAAAAGAAAAGGCATATAAACAAAATAAAATAGGAATAATCTTGCACAGAACAAAAGATTTGAAAAAATGAAAGTGTAACAAAGCATTTTCATTTATTATGTCATTTTCTATTATTAAGGACAAACAAAAATTATTCGTATCAATTCTTTTTACTGGTGTGTGTTTTTTTTAAAGCGGGCTTGTTCATGATATTTTCCGGAAGCAAACATGGAAAAGACATACAAAACCACCATCTACTTGCTGATTTTTTTAACAGATCAGAAAACTTTTTAAACACTTACCACGAGGCTTCCATCACTGTAAATAATGACAGAACTACAAATTAAGCATAAACCTGATTAAACAAACATCGAGTAGCTAAAGCGTGTCCACAGAAAAGATGAATATAATTATAGCTCAGCAATTTGAGAAGAGAATATTTTGAATAAGTAGGTAATTAAGTTAAGAGAGGCCTAAAGAAAGATTTCACACTCACATTCATATGCTGAAGCAGTTTAAAAATAGAGAGCAAGAACTGCCTGACTTCACCTTTTAATTTTAGCTGGGTGATGAGCTGGTCCCAAAGACAGAAAGGCACAGCAGGATTTTTTCTCAGCAAAGTGCCCTTCGTATTTTTATGTGAAGGAAATGCAGTATGTTCTATTAATATCCTGCTGTAGCCCTAGATAAGTCTAGGCACCCTTTCAATCAGGAAAAAGTTCTGGTTTGTTTCTTCAAATCACTGGTACTCTCAAAGACATATACACATCCCGACTGCCCCAGCCACTTCCCAGGTAAATAATATCCGCAGAGGAAAAGACACTTCCTTAGTTTCCCCATCAGTCACCTCTTGTAACTACTGAAGCTGTAAGTCCTCCACCTTTTCCCTCATGAGGAGGGAAAAGCAAGCGACTAAGTTTGTGCCTTGAGATAAGTTTAACTTCGTTTTCATTTTAATTAATAGCTGGAAAAGAAAACATCGATACCAACTAAACCAAGACTATATTACAGAAGCAGAGCAGGGTGGGGTGGGGGAGAAAAGTTGTTTAACTTGATGCTGGCGTAATGCCTAGGCTCTCCCAAAGAAGCTGGGGAGAAGTACGTAGGCTTTTCCCTGCATAAAGAAAGACTGATTCCTCTTGGGGGTATAGCTCCCTCACACACTTCACCTTCCTGACGTATCTCTGATTAACCTAACCCAAACACAACCTTCCCCTCAGCAGGTCCTGGCCCATCCAACACTCTTTCCATTTGGCAAATTGTCCCAGCGGGGCAAGGCTGAAACCCTTCCTGGTCAGTAGCATCACATGGAGAACTTTCCCATCCTTCAGGGAATGATGGAAGTGGAGGATAACCAGCATACAGATTATTTTTCCAACACATTCCTCCCAAAGTGACAGCTATCCAAGTGAAGGTCAGATTCTCCCCAAAATCCTCAACTGTCTCAAAAGCACCTTTTTAATTAAGATTAATTTTGCTTGATAGATGGTAATGACTCCTAGGCAGGAATCTGAGTTAACCCTGTGGTGAAAACAAGCCTGCTAAACTCTCCCCTCATCTCCACAGTTGCATTCCCTTGCTTGTATTTTAGAGCAAAAATCAGGGGTTCGACTCTAGATTCATCCACCCCCTCTTACGTTTAGCCTTTAATTATGGATTGATCTTAGGTTCCACCTGTAAACTTCTTACATGTGTAAATATTGGTCACTGATTCACTCCGGTGCTTATTCTACTTCTGTGAATAAGCATTTGCAAATTTTATTTGCCAGGGAGGTGAAATGCGAGTTAGCAGAAGGTTACATTAGCACCCTGCTGGTCAGCAGTTACTAGGTGAGGATGCCCTGCCATTCTTATCTATAGCTCATTATCTTAGTGAGCTGTTTGCCCCAAAGCACAGGAGGTCCATACTGTCCTCTTAGGGACCTGCTTCCCATCCATTCAGTTCTTGAGAAAATAAAGCACAGCACAAGGCTTCTGCAGATGAATCTATGTAGTTTGCTTACTTCTATATACCTGATATCTTTTGTTTTTAACCTTAACACCATTTTCCATTTTCCTTACTGGACTTTTTCCACAATTCTACCCCAACCTCAATTCATGTTACAAGTTCCATATTGTTCTGAAAACTTTTTTCCATTACAATATACAGATGAAGGGCATCGTATTTTCTTCCAGCTGAACCACACTGTGTATTTCATTTGTACACATGTAATTAGCTCATTTAGTCTTACCACTCTTAGCATTTCTAATTTAAGTGCCAGATACCAAAACTGGTCCAGGCATCAACAGCACTCTATTCCCACCAAAGGAATGACATCTTCCACTTGACTCCTTGCATCAAATAAGTTAAAGCACTTGAAACTAAGGACTGAAGAGACAACCAATTCTGTTTCTTTTACTGAAGATCCCCCTATTTTAATCAGAGATGTCTCCTCACAATAAGGTTGTCAGCTGATATTTTTACCTTCTCCTGCTTAAGTTCAAGACAAAGTTTGTAGGGCGAGATCATCGCTCACTGTATCACTATTTATAGTTACTTACTCTATCCTTATCCTAACAAGGCCCTAATCACCAAAGCTTCCAAACCTCCTAAATTAAAATTTTAACACGAAAGAATTTTTGTTTGAAGGAGCTTTTAACATGAATGAAATTTCTGCTTTTCTTGCTCTAAAAAAAAAAATTACTTGAAAATTCAATTAAAAGACCACCACCAATTCTTCTTCCTTTCCTTGTCATAAATAGTTCAGACAATTCTTCTCCATCACCCTCCTGTGTAAAGAAATCATTCAGGATTCAGATAGGTATGAGAGACTGGTTTTATGTAGCAGAGGATAAAGAGATTCAATTTATCTTTCCCTCTTCCAGAAAGGGAAAAAAGATCCCTTTGGAAGAGTTCACCATGCAGACACACCCCTTCCTTCTACACAGTCCCCTTGTCCCTCCAGCGAGGTAATGCAACAGATTCCACCAAGTGGCAAGTACATCCTTTGCAAAGCAGTTCACATTTCAGAAGGAAATGTACAAAATATTCATTAATTGCCCAAACAAGCAGCCAAGTTGGAGCTTGCTTCCAGAGCCCATCCAGCAGGGTCCAAATCCAGGGGAACAATGGGAACCTCTCCTCTGGCTTTTTTAGGCTGCCCGGTGGGGCATTCTCCAAGTCTTATCGAAGATGCAATAAAGTCACTACGGCACCGGCTTTAGTGCATGTGCATAGAGCAATGAGCCTAAAGGGGATGAAGCCAGGTCTTGAAGCCAGGCTTCCAGCTGCTCCAGCAACATCATTACCATCAAACCCTGCCACCCAACAGAAACGCCTCCTGCCCTCTCCGCTGCCTCCCATGCAGTTCTGTTCTTAGAGCAGTGGTCACTCCTAAAAGCTGGTCACTCTGCCAGCTTCGCTACAGATAAATAAGTACAATTACCTCAGGGAATTTAAATAAAGACCTGTCTCTTCGTTTCACAGAGTTATATATATGACTCTGTCACATTTAGCTTGAAGAAGCATTTTTTCTGTTATTTCCTAAGAGCAGGGGCTGGAGCTGGGGGGCAAGAACTGATGTTCTCCAAGTCTCCTCCAATTACTGAAATGTCTGACCCCAGATCTGGAGTCCATTTGTCACAAGTCATACCCTTGGACAGTCTCTGCCTTCTCCACTGAGAGTCAACCAGCAAGGTCTCTCTTCCCACTCTCTGTTATTTGTATAAACTGGCCGCTTGGAGGAAAAAGTAGCTACAGAGCTGCTTTGCTTCTAGTGAGGTCCTCCTGGCATCCAGCTAAGAGGTGAGAAAACTAAATATAACAAACTTAAAACTACAATTATTGTAGGGGAGCTTGCCAGAGCCGCTCTGAAGCTCCTAATGGTCTGTCGGGGATTTATGGATCAGCTGTGAAAATTTACTCACAGCTAAAACTTGCCAATCAAGTCCTTGGCTTTAGAACACTGCTACCAACTTTCCCATAGTACAGCTTGAAATTATAGAAGTGCCAAAGTAAAACAGTAGGCTTTAATGCTTTAAAGAAGAACACACAAAAGAAAAATCTATCCTCCTAAACAGATCAATAAAAAAAATGTGTGGGGAGTCTCTCTTCTGTGTGTTTGTATCTTTGCGTAAAAGAGTCTTATGTTCTGCAGAGCAGAAGGAGATTACGAACAGAGCAGTGCCAAGTACTGCCAAAATGCACAGTAAGAGACAGCATGTTGTACAGAAAAGGCTACAAATGGCTGTCTTGCAGTTTAGAGCAGATTCTCCCC